>OX467082.1:41472433-41937272 GCA_950106755.1 Climacium dendroides | reverse complement strand
AGATTCATCGCCTTGGTTGTAATAGATGAATTTGGGATGTTTGGATGTTGGTTGTATGGATGATTGTTTGGCTCCTCACAACTCATGTTTCAACTTCTATGATTAACCTTCCAATGTTCTTTGCCCTTTATTAGCATTCAAGGTTGTTGCATTTCACTTCCAAAGGCCGCCTGCTTGGGGGGGTCTTCTCTCACACCTTTGGGGTGGACAACTTTAAGGTGGATAACTCTAAGGTAAACGACTATGAATTGTAAAAGATGGTCTTTCTCAGCAAATGGCCATTGTAATTTTATAGAACTAATTTTTACCTTTTCATCTTTTTGTTGACCTTAATGCCCTTTTTGTCTTTTCAGTCATTTTTTATTTGCTTCTGAATGTCATCCTCTTGAAAAGCAATTTGTCCAAAATTCATTTGCCTCAAAAGCTATCTACCGTCCACTAAAAGCCATCTAGTGCAAATTTAAATTTACTTCAAAAATTTATAATTTACCTTCCCAATGTTTTGTCTAGACAAGCATCTCGTATGCAACATCCACACAATTGCCTTTTAGACAGCATTTGTTCCTAGGTGCTAGGATATTAATTTCTAGTATAATACCACCAAACAAACATGTCCCATTATTCCATATGAGTCTAACCAACATGCTTGGTTGCAATCATAAGATGAATGGACTTATGTGGTGGAATATGATATGTTTTTTATTAGTGCAATTAAACTCTAACTTGTTGTATATAAGCTCTTACACTTTTTCAAATCCAAGTAAATAATCAAATTAAAAAATAATAATAATTTAACTACATAAATTACACATCAAAAGTCAACATGGAAATGTGTATCATGTAAGATTATCCAATACAAAAATGATAGCTTTCCAATGATTTTTACACTCCAAATTACAAGCTTGTTCCCACACTTATTTATAGACTCTCCTTTCTACTTTGTATTATCTCTCAAAATACATTGAAAAATCAACCTAATGGAAATAATTAATGTGATCTTTATGGATCATGGAAATATAATTCAATACTTTCTTTCCTTTCCACAATGGATTTTTGTTCTTCAAAAGAAAAACAACAACATATACATTGTACAAGTTGTACATGAAATTTGAGCATTCTATTGTCAATCATTTTAAATATTTACTACAAAATTCAAAATCCTATATACATAGAACATATTTTAACATGAAATTTGGGATGTATATTGTCCCATAGTAACACCATAGATGGTATGGTTCAAGGGGTAACATCAATCCAAAAATCTCCTTTTTTTCCATTAGAAAAAGGAGACAACAATAAATGAAAGGCATATTCATTACAAACTTTTCCAATTGCATCCCTATTTTTATCTATCATTCTACCCAACATTTTAGTGGTTGAAATGTTTAATAGTTGTAGATAGGGACACAATTGGAAAGATGGTCTCTAATGGATATGCCTACTTTAGATTGAATTCTTCAACACATAGACATATGATTTTCAAAAATTAAATTTTTATATCTTCATTGTGCATGTATAACAAAAATTAAATAGAAATAGAGCCTAGTATTCTTTTAATGGAAATTTATTTATATTTATTGAACTTAGAAAAGATATGACTTAGATGATTTTTTTTTTATATTACACAAATATTAAAGAACTATTGCAAAAATTTGGAAATTTTTGGATGTATGAAAAAACAAGTACATGAGTTTATAAGACTTATAGCATTCATTAATTGTTCAAAGTTTTGTTTAGTCTTTAAACTCTAAAGACCCCAAAGGATTGTCCTTCTAAAATCATCTCAAAATTGTCCTTCCTAAAAATCAATGTGCAATTTCTTTTGGAATATTTTTCAAAAATCCAACTATAGTATCTTATTTATTATTATCAAATTACTAGTTCCTTTAATTTTCAAAGAATTTGATGGTACTAATTCTCGAACATTTACAATCAAAGTCTTTAAATTTGTAAAAACAATGATTTTTTTCTATGGGTAGAATGACTTTAAGGCCCGCTTTAAGGATCCATATCTCAAATTTTATAATAATTTTTTTTCACTAAATGCAATTATGAATAGTTGAGAACATTCAAGTCAATTCTCACAAAGATTGTAGCATTGGGAAAATATTTTCAATGCCTTGTAACCAATCGAGGTACACTAAAAAACAAGAATTCCACTTCCTAACAATGCCCATCAACTACTTGCTCCAACCAATCTACTCTTACCTACTTACAATACAATACACACATCTTTTATGAAGCTATATTTGCAAACTATAGGCAATAACATGCAACAAACGATCTTCGTCGAGACTTAAAAACTTATAGCCTTTCCAATCCGTTCGTGTGGTTTGCCCCTCCCCTAGTGGAGTGAATGCGCATCCTCTGATGACGAAGAGCTTGGAGGGAATTCTTTGCAGAATCCATTGAAAAATTCTTCCCAAGTGCCGGCGTGCAGAGGCACCTAGATTTTATTCTTCGTAACAAATCAAATGTTTTGCTCCCATGTAAATATGGGAATGGGGGAGTGGCCTCACTGGCTGGGGGCTGCCGTCCACAGCCAGCCAAGATCAGACAAATTATTAAGTTAGATTCAAAATATTGTTCTGACTGTGCAGTGGAATTTGTGTCTGTCTGTCTGTTTGCTTCAAACAAATATAATACTAATAAAATAGATGTGGGATTCTCCTTTCATCCATGAGACGGGGCTATTCAATTAAGCTAGATCAGCCCATCTCCACACAGGTTTGCTATCTAGGCGCTTTGGAGAAGCCATTGGTCAACTCCCATATTTTTCACAGATTGAAAGGTTTGAGAGAAGTCAATTGCAAAAAGAATGAAGACATTCCAACAAGACGTGAATTTTCTGTGATTTTTCAAAGCTAAAATGTTACAGTGTAAGTGTGAATAGACCTTTGTTGAAGCATGGGTAGATGCTTGTTAAAACATGTGTTGATGTGTCCACTCTCCAAGTGCATTGCCGTTATGATAAAGGGTTGCTAAGATTGTCGTAATGGGTGGGCCAGTGACACAAATGAAAGGATCTTGTAGGTGGCAGAATGGGGTGGATGGTGGTATTGGGCAGTTTTACCTTATTCTACATCTTCATATTAGAGGATGGAATCTACGATCACCTATATGGCAATCAAGTGAAAGATGAAGACGCTTATATACGCCAATTTTAACTATATTATATAGTTTGGTTATATTTATACATTAAATCAAGTTGTTTGTTTTATTTGTTATGGTGAGATCTTTGGAACTGTGCATCTCCAGTTGTGTTCATGGTACCCTTGAGGAAGGAATTTCATTCCTGATCACCTCTACATTCTGGCAATGTAGGCCGTTCTCTTTTTACGCAGGAGGAGATGAATAGTGATTAATTATGACACAGTTCCCATGCAATTGTGGTACATTGTGATTGTTCTACAAGCTTGTCAATATTGCAATGAATCCTTGGTGAATTTTGCAACCAGCTATTGGTTGGAAATAGGAAGGTCTATATGACCAGAGTGGGAGGAGTAGAATCCTTTGCTCAACAATTCATAGTAATTATATTTTAAGAAATAAATATTTGAAAAATTATAAAAACCTTCCGAACTTTATTGTTGCACATTGGAAAATTTATCCATTGAAGAATTCCACCCTTCAAATACATGGAACTACTTAAGTGGTCAAAAATGGGATTCCTTCCCTTAAAGAGGGGTGCATGGACTTTTTTGTAATGTTAGGATATACAGTGTGAAAGTTATGAATTTATTTATTTATTTTAGATCTCAAATTATCCTAAATTATGGATATTTTGGGAGGATCATAGATTAAATTAGATGAAACATGGGCCAACGACATAGGGCTACACTAGTGCTTTACTATAATAAAAAAGATTTTGTGACCCTTTGCTGCAAGCTTGGACAAAATTGTCAAAAACAACCTTTGAAATCTCTATAAATTTGTTGTTGATGTTCAATCTAAATCAATTTTTTGTAATAAATTGCCAAAAACTAACTCTTCCATTTTGTTTAATTCTGCAAGTTGCATCATGTAACTACATCCAAAATCTTCCAAATGAGCATGGTTTTTATTGTTATAATGTTTTTATATAGGATCTTGTTGTTAGTAAGATGGAAACTCCTAATGTTAGCATTTTTTTAATGAAAACTATATGAATAAATAATGAACTTTCAAAGTGTTAAAATGAGGTGGACCGGCCTTAAGCTCCATGAAGTAAGGATGTACATTTTAGACAAGGATATCTACAAATAGATTTAGAAATGAATGTAGATACCTTTCAACAATTCCGCAAGTTCAAATTTCACAAGTTTATCTTATACAATTTTATCAATTCAAATCTACAAGACTCATCGAGATTTAATTCAATTGAATTTAATTTGCCTTTTTATCAAAAATATTAATTCTCGACTTTTTGAATTGTAAACATCCAATAAAACTTACTATTTGAATGAGTTTAGACTATACATTGAAAAGCTAAATATTCCAAATATAAGTCCTAGACTTTATGGCTTCCAAAATATATCCTAGAAGCACAACTTACAACTATTAGTATATACAAAATCTAGAAAAGCTAAAACTTTGTTTTATTTTGGAAGGATCAATAAGTTAAGTTGGAATCCAAAAAAACTAATCTAACAAGGCACTAAAGATTTGATCCCACTCTTAAATTATAGCATGAAACTCGAATATAAGATTTTGAGGTTCAAACATGAGGTTCTTTGCATAGTCAAGAGGAAATGGCAATGTATCTTGCCAATTTCTCAACAATTGAGATGGTGCTCAATGTAGACAAAACTACACATCCCCAAATAAGTTAGTCTGCTCTGGTTGGTGTGGCATTGTATTGTACCGGTCAATGCATGGAAGTGTAGGATTCACCATGTGGTTGATACAAGTTGACATGTTTGCCCACTTTGTTCATACACATCTATCCTTTACATATTTTGGGAGTGTACATCAATACAATAAGCTTGGTAGTGGGGGATTTATATTTAAAATGTTTTCATTACCAACAAAGAAAATAAGGGGCTATAGCACCCTTTACTTGACCCCCTAACGAGAAAACTAGACATTTTTCTAAATGTATCATTTGTAAATTTGACACAATGAGTGGCATTTGGATGGTTCTTCAGACTGTCTATTACTCTACGGATATTATGGCTTGAGCGTAATGATGCAACATTCAACAACATTTGGTGGGCTCCTAATAAAGTCTTTCAATGCATTTGGTTGGATATGATCTTAGATATGATAGACTATAGAAGAGTGGAATGGGAGACCAATTGTAGGTTGCGGTTTAGGCATCTTGAGTGTGGAAAAAGTACGAGGGCGCAGATCATAAGTAGATGGGCTTGCAATGGCGTGTTTGCAACATTGATTGATGATTCTCCTTATTGAGTACTCACTAGGCTGTGAGCTAATTTTGTTTTCCAATTGCCGTAGGTGCTTTGTGCCTTAGTGGGCTAGAAATTGCCTTGTCTTTTGGCAACTCTTTTGTTTTAAGTGTCCTTGTCTATCATTTGCACTTGTCCCTCAGATCACTTGCGGCTAGATACTTGTTCTTTTATTTTCTTGCAATAAAGGTTCCTTTACTTGTGTCAAAAATCCGAGAAAAACAAAGTTCTCTAACATGTCTAGTTTGAATTTGTATGGCTACAATTCAAAGAAAATTGTTATAAATGATCAAAATATTGTTTTTTTGTTCAATTTACAACAAATTCTATGAAGTTCAAAGGAAGGCAAGATACTAAATCCAACTTAAAGAAATGGGTCCAGTAAGGTAATTTTAGGATTTTTCAGAGATAAAAAGTGAAAAAAGTCCCCCTATTTTGAGTCGTGTCAAGGGTGTGTTCTAGATCCCTCCTAACTACTTTGGGGTATGGTAAAACATCCCATTGCAATCAAATGACCCCATTGTGATTTTTTCTAGTATGTAAGATTTGGGCCACAATCAATGTCTTGTATGATAGCTATGGAGTGAATAGTGACCTCATTAGGAACTTCCAACTTTTTAGTGTGAAATTCAATATAAGAATTGACTTTTTAGGCCTTCCGTGTTAGAAAATATTGTGATTGCATTGGGTAGTAAGATGAACATTAAGGATTCAGATTTTGTTGGTTATGGAGTAGTTTACAAACTCTTTTGGGCCAGGATGCACTAAACACCTCAAAAATCCCTAGCAAATTCATACTTTGTCATAAAAATATAATTCCAACTGCACTTGTTGTTTTTCACACATGGGGAATTTCATTAAAATGACGATATTCCATATGCCATTTTCACAACGTGCCATTCCCACAATTCGGTTTGAAATCTATTAATGTACTAGATTTCAGACCGCCTGGTCTGAACTGTGAGATTTCAAAGTCAAAGAATATTCACCATTTTAATGAAATTCCCCATACACTTGTCTTTTAAGTGGGAAAAAAAACTTTAAAATCTCAACTTGTGCCCAACTCCAAATTCTGACCCCAATGGTCTGTTTTACCTTATCTAATTTGGGGTCTCTGATTGCAAATATGATTTTGTGGAAAATCTTTCTAAAAAATCCAGTGTTTCCCCCCAGGTAAAACCAGGCTGCTGGGCCCACTTCCTAGGCTGGGTTTCCCTGCCCTTGTTCCATTTGGGGGTTAAGGACCCCCCCATGCAATAGTAGACCCCATGCAACAAATTGCCACCATTTCCTGTGTAGATTGCCCCATGACCGACGGACTGGACCCCGAATCATCGGACCTCAGCTATTCACCCATGCATAACTTATCAGCATGCAGGTTGCTTGCTGGGGGCATGCCTCCAAAACAATAACAATAATAATAATAGGTCTCATTGGAGTTATTAGCAGCTGCGCCGACCCTCTAGGACTAGGCTTGTGCCACTGCCCAGCAGGGAGAGGCTCCGGCCCCTTTCACACTGTTTCCCAAATTGGGCATCAAATTACAGTATCATGCAAGGCACGGAACAGGCAACTGGAGGGCACTGACGAGGAAGAGACTAAACTTAGAATGAGCTCAGCAGCCACGCAGCCACGCAGGACCCTCCAACTTAAAATTGGAACATCTGGAGATGCGGGACACTGCAGAAAGAACAAGCATACAGGAACTGGAATAATAATACCTTAGTGGCGACTGGGTGGGGAATTGGTCCTCAAAGGAAAAGGGTAGGCCATCCATGGAAATCAGGGGTAAATCAGGGATAATCTCACTTAACTTAGGGGTCAGTGAAAAAACCTAAAAAGGGAAACAAAAAGATCTTTGCCAATTGGGTAACCACACATGAAAATGAAAAAGAAATTAAAAAGAAAAAGAAAAAAAAGGAAAAAACGGGTTTACTCAACCACCCCCTCCAAAAAACCAAACCTGAAATGGGATAGAAATGGGATAGAAATAGAATACATAGGGAACATGGATGTAATATATGAAATGTTAATATGAGGTACATGCACAGATATGGGATACGGTTGTTAATCCCATATCAATTGTAATTTAGCATGTTAAAAAAAATATACAAGTGAGAGGCAATGAAAAAATCATTTAATAGAATTCACTCGCTTATTAAATGAGTGGATGAGTGAAGTGAATTCACTTACCATCCCTTCAAAAGGGACACCCCCTACCTTAATGACTTAAGATAGATCACCCTATTATCATCTATATTTGCTATCTAAATACCTTGGAGAAGTTTTTTTGTCAACTCATGTATTTTTTAAATATTGGAAAGTTTGAGAGAAGCAATATGCAAGTAGAATTGAGATATTTCGACAAGAAATTAATTTTCTATGATTTTTCAAAGTTTGTTGGGTCTAAATTGGTAAAACATAGTTTGACCCATGTTAAACCACACGTTGATGTATCCTCTCCCCAAATGCATTATCATGATGCTAATGGTTTGCTAAATTTGTTGTAATGGGTGGCCTCAATAGAAGCAAGATCTACACCTAAGTTGAGCTAATCCTCTAGGATGACTTTGATTTCTTTTTTATTGAGTTTTTGTAGTTTGTCTCAAGCTTTATCTCAAAGTAGTTTTGTATTTGCTATTTATTTTTTGATGGTGAAATTAATTTCAATAGAGATATTTGTTAAGTTCTGATTGAGTTTCATGTGGAATTTTTCACCATTTGTAGGCTTTTTACAAAGTTTGGTGTATAGTTTTCAATCTACTACCCTCTTTAGACTTAGTTTGCATTGTACAATGTGTATCTCAAATGTGCTTCAAAAGAAAGTAAAATGTGGCAATTCAACTAGAACCTTCTTTGCAAATCAAAATACGATTATTGTGATCAGGCCTTTCTTTGACTATTTTGTATTAAGTACTTCTCTTGTATGTAAACTAGTGATGCCATGCATGTTGAAAACAAGTGGTGAAATCGACAAATTTTGTCTTTTGAGGAACTACTCTAGTGATATTAATTTTGATTATTCTTCGAGCAATGTTGGTGTAATGATGTCCATTGCCATCCCCTATATCCAATTTCAAAAATGTTATGTGATTCTAGTTCAAGAAATTATCAACAAGAGATTTGTTAGTAACAATTTTTATATAGTTGTGGATTAAATTCTTCGCTTTTGGTTGGTGAGAGTTTGCATTTTGATTCCTTTTGTTATATAGTCTCTAGAGTGTGATATCTACAAATTCTTTTATTCCAAAGTGTTTGAACTAGCTTCAATTATTTTCCATCAAGTTTTGGAAAGCCAATTTCCAAATTAATTTGGAGCAAATATATTTGGACCCCCTAGGGTTTGGGGAGGAGAGAATAGTACCTAGACTAAAATGAAATGGGTTGGAATTTTTTTGACCATTTGACCATATGGATTAAGAAAACTTCTTTTTATTCCTATGAAGTGGGATTAGCAAACTCAAAGCCCTCTTAGAGTGAAATTTTTGCTCTTGATGAATTTGAGCTTCTATATCATTGAGCTCTAAATCTTGTTAGGTCCATTTATGCAAATTTTCTAGTACCAAACATGGAGTCCTATGACCCTTCGATGCATGGAGGTTAAGTGAACTAGCAATAAACTAGTAATTTTTTGGACAATGTCTTGTGCAATGAAGAAAATTTTAATTTTAAATCCAAATTTTGAAATGTTAGACAAAAATTTGGATTATGTAGAAAAAATTTAAAGAATTTTGATTTTACAAATCGCAAGATTATAGAGCTTGAAGTTAGAAGACAATACTTTTTTTTCAAAACAACCTGAATATTGCTAATAAAATTTGACTCCTCTTAGGATGTGATTTGAGAACTAAAAATTTATTTTCTTTTGAACAATTGTATATCAATATTTATTAATTACATTCATGCCAAACCTCAAAAGTCAAGATGGGATTTAACAAAAGATGTCCATAAGATGCTTGTCAAAATGTCCGAATTGCCTAAACTGCCCAAATTTTTCAAGTAGCACAACTTTTGATTTAGGAATCCAATCAAGTACATTTTAGAGCCCATTTTTAGTACAAGCACCAAATTTTTGAAATGAAACTTTTTTTGACATATGTAACTTAGGATCTTGGAGTACACTGATTTGAAAACATGTGGAAAAATTTCAGAAATTTTCACTACATGGATTGCAAGATATAAGCATTCAAATTCATTGAAATCATTTTTTGGGCTCTGCAAAAAATAGGGTAGCTGCACTTCACAAGCTCACTTTTCTATGAAAAAATGTCTAAAATGGCGGCGCTTCTTTGGACACTTTTTCCTATATAAATTGGCCACATGCTTGAAAAATTTCAAATCATTTGTTTCCAACTTTAGGAAACCAATTTCAAAATTTTGTTTTTGAAAAAAGTGATTTTTTCTAATCTGCTTGGACTACCAATTTACAAAAGAAAGTAACATATTAGGCCATAGCTTTTGACTCATATTTCCAAATGTCATGAAAGTTATTGCATATAAAAGATATTCCTAGTCCCCATCTTCTATTAAAATTTGAGTAAAAAAATATGAAAATTTCTAGTCACAAGTACTTGCCCAAAATTGCTATGTAGCCAAAAAAACGCATGTTGGTCCTTTAGGGGTTAAACAACCTAAGGTAGTTTGCTCTAAAACTGCCCCTCTCCTTCAAATTGCCCTTATTACTAGATGAAGTGATCCTTAAATGAACCACTTTAGCCATCAAGTGAATCAAAGAAGAATTATTTTTTAATTATAAGAACCAATCATTGTCTTTGATTTCTTCACAGCTCTTTACAAGTTGCAAGTGGATGGAATTTGGGAGACCTATGGTGACAAAGAGGTGCCTATGCCCCAAATCTTTGAAAATTTATAATTCAAAAATGCTTCCAAAAAATACAAAACTACTTGTGTTGAGTTCCACATCTATTGTTCTTTCTCTCTGAACAATGATGTAAATAAAGCTATGGAGCAGTTGAACGGGCCATTAATTAGAGCATACTACCTTACATAGATTCCATGAGTAGAGCTTGGAGTGAACACTACCAATGCAATACATCCAGAGTATAAGTTTGCCCTTTATGAAGTCCCAAAGTTTCCCTGGGCATGATGTCTGTGGAGGTGAGAAAAGTATCAAGCAATGGGAAGGCTGCAGTCAGTCAGTCACCAGCCACAGGCGGAGGACTGAAGCACGGATGGTTCAACTTCAGTAGTTCAGTTGGCTTCCACTCGAGTAGGAGGTCATGAACTTACCCTGGACAGTCAAGTCAATAGGAAAGTGAACCCCATGTAGGCCAGGGAGGATTGCCCCGGTATTGCCCCCGTTTGACCCCGGCAGAGAACACTGAAAATTTTCACTGAAATTGCTGCATATAAGGAAATTTGCAAATTCTGAATTCATATTTGTAATCAGAGGCCCCAAATTAACTAGGTGATGAGAAGAAATACAAAATTTTGAGTGGCACAAAATAGGAGGCAATTTTTATGTTTATCCTTCAATGGAGCAATACATGGGTCAATCCTTCTTGGCCCAATTTGTACCAAGGGGGGCACATGAAGGCTTAATTGGGAACCAATGTATTATGTGTCGTTGCCACATAAAGTAAAAAAAAAAAAGTAAAAGTATTTAAAAAAAAATTCTTACTCCTAAAAACTTCAAAATTCAATATCTTTCGTGTTGTAGATTCAAATGCGACAAAACAAAGCCGGTGCACCCCTCATTAAGGGCTTTCCAATGGTCCCAAGGACTCAATCGGGAATGCACAGTTGAAGAGATCTCAACGAAACGAACAAAACAAAACAAAACAAAACAAAACAAATAGACCACTTAATGGATGGATGGTACATCACAAAAGAAACACAACACCGAACTCCATCACATCCCAATTTGGTGCTTTAAGAAGTTACGTCATGTGTTTTTCTCAAACACTATTGGTCACTCATTACAAGTAACTTTAGTAAGGGGCACTTCACACTGTGGTTGTCCAAGTCAAAAGGCCATGGGATTGAGTGGCGAAACTTTGTTGAGAGTCCAAAGAAATGAGCAATAACTAGACAATAAATAATAGGAATTGGAGCCTTTGGCCGGCCATAGTGTGAAGCCTATAAAGGCCAAGCCCAAAGTCCCAAACCTTGGCAATGAATTCCCATGGCTTCTCAACTTGGACGGCCATAGTGTGAAGCCTCCAAAGGCCAAGCCAAAGTCCAAACTCTTAGCAATTTAACAGTTGAGACATTGTCATAAGTCAATGGCCTCTTAACCATAGTTTGGACTTTCATTTCTAACCAACCCAAACTTCCTTTGAGAGTTTGTCACCATGTAAGCAATTTTTTTTGCCATGTAGATAATTGAAGGGCAATGGCCTTTGGACTTATGCCTTCTAGTATGAAGGGTTGAGACATCAAACTCTTGATTTCTTGAAATGTGATTTCCGGGGGTGCACTCCCCTTTTTTTGATGTTAGTGTGCGAACAAAACTTTGGACCCCCTATATATTTTTTGAATTTTAAATAAAATTAAATGAAAAAAATATGAATAGATTTTTCTACTTTGAAAGTTTATGTTTTGAATTATTGATATTTTTATTTGTTACTATTAATTAATTATAATTTTTTGAAGTAAAAAGATACACTGTAGAACTAAAAAACAACTTTCACATCCCTATATTATATTAAAAAAAATTGTTTAAAAAATGAACAAAAAAAATCCTAAAAATAACTCTTTGTTGAAAGCTCATTTTGAGTTGAATATTGGTGCAACGGTCATCTAAATGTGTTCTTTAAAAATATTTGAGTTAAAAATACATGCCATTTTAGTGCATTTTTAACCTCTTCTAGAAATCATTCCATGTTTTATTTGAGTTTGAAATTTTGGGAGTAGAATCCTATAGTCATTAGTAAACAATGCTCAAAATCTGAAGTTAAAATTATAGGTTATTATAAACCACTTGTTGGCACGTGGTTTATTGTAGTAGAACTAAATGCACCCCCAAGAATGTGATTTGTGGAAACCCATGGCCTCTCGACCTTTGGTCATAGTGTGAAGTGACCCTACGTTATGTGATGTAAACAAACACCAGAATCTTGTAATTCCTTGCCTAACCCAAGGAGTTGAGTCTGTCAAGCATATTAGAAGCCAAAGTTTTGGGTTGGACCCATTTGAGCAAGGAGGGTGGGTTGTATACCTTACCAAGTGCACATACCTTGCTTCAAGTTTAACCCTTAAACGACGTGGAAGACGTTTTTTCGGTCGATGAATGACAAAGAATCTCTCCATGTAGGAGAGAAGTACAACTATTAATCCTCCCCATTTTGTTTGAAAAGGAAAGGTCTTCTACAGTAGCTTGTCTCCCAATGAGTGCTTTTTCCTTTTTTTAAGCCGACAATTCACTCGGTACCCAAACAAATGATTTCCACGGTGACCAACTTGTTGTTTAAGGCCTAACTAAACTTGAGTTTTCCTGTAGTTTTTTCAATGATGAAAGACAACTGTCTGTCTGTCTGTGTACACAGCAATGGCAGGCAGCCATACTGCAGACATGGGCTCTCCTCAATGTGTTGCCCAAATGCCTCGGCATGTAAGCTTAATGTACCTTACGACCAGGGTACTACAACTGAAGGCAAGGCAAGGCAAGGCAACCCAATCCTTTCAGTTCTGCCCATCCATCCATCTGTCCGTCCATCTGTTCATCCATCTGGGCCCCACCCCTCCCCCCTGCATCCCTGAGTCCCTGACTGACTGACTGGGTCAGCTGCTGGCGCTGGGTACTTCAGGTGACTTCTTCCAGTGGGCCACTGTCCTGGATGGATGGCTCCAAGGGTTTCAGTGTACGTCACCGTTACTCATGTAAGAAGTTAACGAAAGGAGGGATTCAACCTTCAGTTGGAGGACTGGAAATGAGGTACACTACGGGATCATGGTGGTTTAGGAATGGGACCAAATATCATCTCCTTGGCAAAGGACCGACCAAGGCACAGGGAGGGGCATAAAAAAAATCCATGGGGAGTGGAGTATCGAAATAAAAGGATTCCTTTCGGATGTCCCACATACATACACACAAAGTCTTCCTTCCTTTGGTTACTGAAGAACAACTGAAGTCAGAGGTGACTGACTGCTGATAACTTTACTCATTAGCATAGACTGAGCAACCTAACTTAGAAGAAGTGCCCCCTGGCAACCCAAATTTGCAATGGACTGTTGAACTTTCATTAAAAAAAATATGCTATACACCCAGTGCTATACACCCAGTGGTCAAGGACAGACAAAAATTCAACAAAAAAACCCTCTAAAAATAGATGTCAGAATTTTTATTTCCCCATGAGTTCAGTTTATTGTATGGGAGAAAACCAACTTTTCTATTTTCAAGCATATGTGGAATGACATTTTCCAACATTGGTTGCTGAGTTTTTTTAGGAGGGAATGTCGTGTAGTGGTTGCATATACTAGTCCTGACGTCCAGCTTGTTATTAGTTAACTTAGTCCTTCATGTTCTCAAGGAGTGAACAATGTGTGCCTGTGCTGTGTGACTAAACAATGTAAAACAGATCCTGTATTCTGGCTGATAACTTGTGAAGTTACTATGATACAAATGAAATGCTTCAGTTGGAGGAAACTGAAACTCCCCATCAGCAGGCCCAGTTGGGAGACTTGTTGGGACTCTCGTCATTTTCCCAAGAGGGCTTGGACGTGGGGAAGCGGGGACAGTCCTACTTGTAGCAGACTCATCAATGATTTCCTGAGTGCCATCTCTTGACCCAGCAAAACAGGAGTAGAGAGAGATTCGGGTACAGTACAGTACATGTAATAACAAGTCTACCTTGAGTAATTCCTTCAATATTCCCATACTCAATAGCATGGGGTTGGAGCCTCAGGAAAAAGTGGAGTTGTTTCGCTTTTGTTTGTTACACACAGACAATTTCCATGGACCAAAAGTTTCCTCCCCTTGTACTCAAGGGGCCTTTGGCCCACACTCATGCACCGCAAGATGAAAAACACACAACACCGTCAAAAGAAGCAATTCAGCACAGTTGGAGGCACGTCTTCCAAAAAAATGTGTGGTATTATTAATTGAAAATCATGAATTAAAAATTTTAAAAACAAAAAACAAAACTTTTTTATTTATTTTATGAAACATATACTATGAATTTTCAATGTAGAAGTTCTCGAGGCTTGTGAAATCAATACATAGCTTGGTCATAAAACAAAAGTCTATAGAATCTTCCTGTTGTCTCTAATCCTTGTTTTGCTTTTACATGTTCTCCTATCAAGCCATTTGTGGTTGGTAGGCTTGGAATATCTCCTTATGCAATGAAATTTTGTTTCATTTGTGTCAAAAAAAAAGTTTAAGGAATCAACAATTAACCAATTGCAATTAAGTAAATGAATGGTTTAATGGCACTTTTTGAAACACTTTCAATAAAAGTCAACTTGAATGTTAGGAATATTTTTTGGGGTGGTTTCCCCTTAGCTTGGTGTCAAAGGACTTCATTTTTCGTAATGGATCCATTTTCAATTCAATATGATATAGAACAAGGTACATAATTAATGCCCGGATCTTGATTTTGGGAGACATTAGTAATTCAATTATATTGATAAAAACAACTTATAGAAGATATGACTGTTCAAATTACACCAATTTCCATCTAGCAAAAGGCAAGGATATTATTTTCATTCTCCAAAGTTATGTAGCTTCTAATTGCTCACTAAAGTGATGAAGACTACTACATCCACAAATTTGTAGCTGGATTCTGAATGAAATTGATTTTTCATCTCAGATTACATATATTCATCCCAATGGTGATATCATCATACTTTGAAATTTTGTAGGTGATTCATAGCAACTTCATTCATTCATTATCAGAAAATATTTCCCAAAATACTCCAATAATTTTTCCCAAAATTTATTGCTCTATTGAAAACCCAGTTCAAAACCCAAACCTGACCCACCTACCCCTGTTACGACAGTAAAATTCTCTCAAATGCACAAGTTCGCACTGATATTGAACTGTTTAACTAAGGCTTGGGGTTCATTCCACTTCAGTGAGCACATAAAACAGAGGCAGCAGAAATACCCCCAAACACATAACTATAAAGAGAAGAATAATATCTTTATTTACTACGGTATTATCTTATAATAATCATATTGTTTTTATTGTCTTTCCTTAGTGCTCTGCTGAGTCAGAAAAGTTCAGTGGCACGTATGAAGACAGCAGCTACAAAACAAGTAGCAACCATGTACACATGTTAACTGAATGATTTCCTCAGGACAAATTTATTTCAGGCAATAAAATAGCCTAAATTGGAATTAAAATTATGACAGGATAGACTTTTAAATTTTTTTTCTTTGGAAGTACGCAAAATTAAAGAAATAAAAGATTCTCCTCTTCTTTTTGTATTATTAATCGCAGACCTCTTCGAAGAAAAAAAAAGAAAAAAGAAAAAGAAAAAAATCGAAGATTATCCAAATTTCACCCCAGCTGGGCTCACACAAGTAGAAACATCCATTTTATTCACTTCAAGAATTTCAGCATACTGCATGAAGGAAAGTATACTGGGCATTTCAATTTTTTTTCATAAATTATATTTAAAATCTATCTTTTTTGGAAGAAAAAAAAGCATGATTTGTAGATGAAAACACTTTCCTTAATTTTTTTTTATTTTTTTAAGTTTAAAAAGTGGAATTGGTTCAAGCTGTTAAGATTTGGACCAAATTTGACCACATTTGGATCCACTTTTTAGTTCTTTCATCTAGGAATGACTCTAAGATTTTCTAGAAAGAGAAGGGTGTTTCCTTGAGCTTGTTTCAATTGGCTAACATGGTTATGAGTTTTCATTTTCTTGCTCTTATTTCTTGATGGCTTGTCTTTATATTGTGATTTTTTTAGTGCAATGGTTCTACCATTTGTTAAAAGAAAGTAGGAGATGAATCTTATTTCAACCTCTACCTCCTAAGGATCAAGGGTGGACCTAATATTTCATGATGTGGAGATGGTATAATAGGATGTAACATAGGATAATAATCTAACAATGGTCATTGAAAAATTTCTAAAATATGATGCATATATCATATCCAAAAGATTAGTTCTATTATTACATTAATTCATAATTTTCAATAAAATTTGAAACCTAATATTCATATTTGGCATTCTAAAATTGATCATAGAATGAATATTTTATAAACTTATTTTTCATTTTTGAGAAGTCATATTTTGACTTGGAAAAGCTATTTTTTGAGCTCAAACATACCTACAATCCCTTAAACTATAGAATACATGTAAAGAAAAGTTTTGAAAATCTATAGTATTTAAATGTAAGAAAACTAACACAAAAATTTACAAACATTTAGAGGATTAAAAAAATCAAGACTTTGGGTGCTTGGAATGTGCTTACAATCATTTGTTGTTTGAAATTTGAACATTCAAGCTTTAGGGAGTTAAGGATATTCAATGTAAATGTGGATTCTTCATGTGCACCTTTGATTCATGTATCCTAGCTCCACCTCCATTGGCTACCTTAGGAACTTGTTCCTAATGAAGTGTGAGCCTAATGAAGTACATCTTTTTCAAATCAACAATAGAGGCAACTATTATCCATTTTAAAACGTCCTTAAAGGAATACCATTATCATCAATAAAGCACATTTTGTTCAATGTAAATGTGGATTCTTCATGTGCACCTTTGATTCATGTATCCTAGCTCCACCTCCATTTGGCTACCTTAGGAACTTGTTCCTACTGAAGTGTGAGCCTGATGAAGCCCATTTTTTTCAAATCAGCAATAGATTATCCATTTTCATTCGTCCTATTCTGCCAGTAGGCAGGGGCACCGTTATTGGTACCGTTATTGGTAGGAATCCTCCTGCAAGCCCAGCCATGTGTAGGGTACATGGGGTCAAGGGGGCCTGGTGGGGGGCCTGAGCTGCTGTCCAATGTTGGATTGGTAGTGCCAGGAAGTTGACATTGCAAGGAGCCGGGCAGGCATGGCCATCAGGTGCATGGACTCTTCTATTCTAACTCAAGTTGAGCTCACTCCAACTGAGAGCCAGTGAGTCCAGCCAAATCGGATCTCGTTCTAAGCTTACTACTAACTTAAGTGGAAGAAGGATCAAATAAGTTAACAATCAGATATGAACTCTGTCAGCCGAACCAAGCCGAGCGAGCGGAGCATCTTCTGGGGGGAACTGCACGGGACTTTACTTGCAGTCAGACAGGAAACTCACTTGGTGGCAATGTTCCGTGATTCCTTCCTTCTTCGTTGGAGATGCCCCTTCGTAGTCTGGACTCTGGACTGCTGGTAGTTGGTGGGGAGTCTCTCTTTGGGGAGGAGCAAGGGATCCATCAGCAGACGGGGGCACAACGCCCGGGTACTGACAGGGTGGACCATTCACCATTCACCATTGCGGTGGTTACGAAGCATGGAGTGGATGGGCACTGGGGCAGGAGGCTAGCGTAGGGGATAAGTTCACTTAATGGGCTGGCGTGGCTCTTCACACCTTATCATAAGCCTCTTCTCAGGAAGTCTTCAAGGGTAGGAAAGCCCTTCAATCTCAACTATCAAGCATTCCTTGAGTGACACATCTATTATATTAAGTGCAGACGGTCACAAGCTTGTCACAACCTGTTGTCACGAAAATGGTCACGTTTTCATTCAATAATTTCATCCAATTGTTTTCATTCAATAATTTCATCCAATTGTTTTCATTCCTCCAATGTCTTTACTTTCTTGTGAGTGCGCGACTGTGACTCTGCTAGCATAATACAAAACCTTAATTGCACTTTGGTTGTACTTTCATCCCACTTTTCTCATCCCATTTTTTCATCATGCCCTTGTTGTATTGCATTGCCGTTGCATTGCAACAGGCTCCGTTCTTGTATATGCTTAAATCAACAGGTAAATATGTAAACAGAAATTGTAATCTTCACCCCATTAATATTAATATGCATACAAGTAGAAATCAATCATGCTTGAATATATTAGGCTTTAAGACCCACGCTTGGTCCAACTTGTTAAAAAGTGATCGATGAATTAAACCAAGTGCAGGTCTTAAAGCTTAGGGAAGGCTTCTCACTACATTTTAAGACCCAAGGTTCACTTAATTCTCGAAATCTTATTGGTGGAGAGCTAGAAATTTAGTTTTGGGACTACACATTACATTCTAAGTTCCTAAGCACTCCAAAATGCAAATGTGGCAACATGTTTTGGGAGTTTTGGTACCAAAGAAGAAGGATTTGGAATGGAAGTTGGATTTAGCAAATATAAAGACCCAACTTGGTCTTCAAGTTCCAACTATTGTTTTTTAATACAAAATGAGGAGACAAACACCATGTTAAGAATCCTTATAGATTGAAATTTTGTCCAAATTTGTTCAATTTAGATTTGATGCTAATAGTGTCCCCCAAATGGATTTTTGATTTTTTGACCCATATTTTGGGTACTTAATTGCTACATAATATTGGACATCAAATAAGTTGGGACTTTGGCATTCACACTTTGAATTCCTAAGTCCCACATTTGATATTTTGTATTTACCTTCTACTAGCCAAGGGAGCCGGGATTTGGCCTTGAACCAGACTTGGAAATTGGGACTTGGGACATAGGTAGAGTGAAGTGGCCTTTTAGCCTCCATGGACATGTTTTCTACTAGTTTAGGGGCATTTCACACTATGTTCCAAGTCCTGACTTTCTTAGTCCTAGTTCAAGACGAAATGCCAACACTCTTAGGTTGTAGAAGGTGAATACAAAATAATAAATGTTGGACTTGGGACTCATAATGTGAAAGGCCAAAGTCCCAACTTGTTTCTTGTCCAATATTATAGAGCAATTAAATGCCCCCCAAAATGATTCAAAAAGTAAAAAAAATGATTTTTTGGGCACTTTCATCATCAAATCTGCATTGGGCAGATTGGGAGAAAAATTCAACCCTCTAGGAGGCTTTATATGTCAGTTATTTTCTTTTTTCTTTTATATTCAAAAAGAATTGTGGAGACTTGGAGGCCAAGTTGTGTCTTCCATTTTGCCTTCCAAGTCCCACTTTCTTTTGCATCCCAACTTTCCCAAAGTGTTGCCATGCAAGTGAGGTGTTTTGGAGGGACTTGGGACTTGGGACTTGAGGTGTAGTGTGAGATGGCTCTTGCGAGTCTTGGAATAGCGTGTCCCAGAAGGGCTTCCATAGTACAGTCCAGTACAATACCACACCAAGCTAAGCTTCGTCTTGTACAGCCCCACGCCTTCAGGAGCCCCCTGTTGAAATTTTTTTCCAATTTCCAGTGCCAGAAACTGTGAGGTACCTGCTGTGGTGGGGAGTACACTCCGGGTTCAGTTTGTGTGCATGTGCCAGGACCAAAAAGCAGAGTGCTATTGTAAGAAGTTAGGGTTGTCCTGCATGGACTGCACCCCGCCTTTTGACCCAAACTACTCTGCTGGGGGGAGCTCACTGAAGAAGGAGAATCCTCCGCTGGCCCACCCCAAATAACTTACTGTAGTTCAGTGGCCTCGCCAGCTAGTATTAATCATAAGTTTATGTTATGTTACGTGAAATAGTCATTCCACTCAGTTGAGCTGTTCTCACTGGCTTGTGCAATTTGACAATTTGTCAATTTGTCTTCCTCACGACCGACCCCGGGCAGAAAAGGTCAAGTCCATGGTCCATGCGCATGTAGATAAAGCGCTCGTTTCTCTGGAGGCATGAATCATGAGTGCATATTCCGGACCTTTTTGGCCCCATGAGGTTCTGCCCTGCCCTGCCCCCAGAGAAATGGTGGCATCAGCAGAAAAACAGGGCAGGACGCCAAAACCCTCCCGGTATTAAAAGAAAAAAGAAAAAGAAAGAGGACCAGTAGGGTGGATATTGTGTTCCCTGGGGTAAAAGTCAAAAAAGAAAAAGAAAAAGAAAGTCCTCTCTTTTGTGTCATGTCTAGGGTATGTTCTGACCTCTAGGCTGCTCATTTGCGGTCTCTGATAGCAAATGTGAATTCAAAATTTGCAAATACTGTATTTCATGTGTGGCAAATAAAACATTCCTACGTGTTTCCCTGGAGAAAATCCACCTTGCTGGTCCCACTTGAGCCGGGTTTTTTTTAAAAATTTTAAATTCAAAACAATATTATTTTTTTTCATTTCTTGAAAACAGATGGCCAACCATGTTCAAGTGGGGGACGGGTTTAGCGTCCTGCTAAAAGAGGAGCCACAGAATAGGGTCAAGAATTATTGCCAGTCAATGCTACTTGCAACTGGGTGGGTGGACGGAGGAAAGGCATCGAGTGGAAAAGGAAAGAAGGGGAAACATGTTAGGGGTTCCCAACGCCAAGTTCAGTGCCTGCCACCCTGGCTGACCTGCTCGCATCCTATTATAATAGGCGCCCCAGCAGCCCCCCCAATCCCCTGATAAAAATAATCCCCCCCGGTTGATCTTATTTTAATCTGCCCTGCCCAATTGCCCACTGACTGCCACTTGGAATTGAAAGGAAAGATCTGTGCCAGGGTGGACTCCACTGCCACTTGTCATTGCAGCCCCCAGAGATAGAGGGTCGGATTCAAGGCGACAGCCTGGGCCTGGCCAAAAGATGCCAAGCAGCACACTGAGCCCAGGCAGGCAAGGCAGGCAAGGCAGGCAGGCTAATATGACGTCCGTGGGAAATGGGCTTTAAATAAATCCAACGTAACTTAGGGATCGTCTATCCGAACGACGAACGCACTGAACGAGGCTGCATGCATGGACGGACACGCTGACAAGGCGAACTTAAAATGGGGGGATCACACAATGGCACAAAGAAAGAAGAAGAAGAACAACAATAATTAGAAGTCAATACAGTAGTGGGTGGATGGATGGATGGATGGATGAAAAGAGAATGCAGTGAGGACGATGAACCGTCCCACGCAGTGCGACCAGCAGGGGAAAACGCAGGAATTTCACCCCGGGGAAAATGCAGGAATTTTGGGTTTTGTTTTTCACACATGAATTTCTTTGCCAACTCTGAAGGCCAGGGAGAACTGACCCCCTCATTGCCCCCGCCAGGGTTAATTGTGAAAAAAAGACCCCTATTTTTTTGCCATGATTTTTTATATTTCTACACCGCCCCTAGCTAATTTGGGGCCGCTAATTGCAAATCTGCGTTCAAAATTTACAAAAAAATTCATCTGATTGCAAATAAAAAATTCCACAGTGTTTTCCCCAGGGGTAAAACGGGGCAATGAGGGGGTCAGTTCACCCTGGCCAATTCTGAATTCTTATATGTAAGTAGAGACCCAAAGTAATTAGGAGGGGGTGTAGAACATACCCTAAACAACGTTCAAAATAGGGACCAAGATTTTACTTTTATCCCTAAGAATCTACGTTTTCACCTTGATGGTCCCACTTTGTGAGGCGGATTTAGTGTCTTGCCAAAAGAAATAGGAACAAATGGCCCGTCTTGGAACGGTTGTTGTCACTTTTCCAAGTAAATGAAGATAGAAAGTTGTCTCTTCTTTTGTTTTTTAATGTTGTCTTTGGAAAAAAGGGCAGTAACCTTCAAAGTGTGCAAGTTTTCCGTGGTCTTAGAGTTTTTTTTGAAACAAAGGGGCCTATTTTTAAAGCAAAAAAGTACAACTCAACACTTGAGGACTTTAGGTCAAAGATATGACAAGAGTAGGGAGTATCATTAGCTTGTAAATTAACCCTTGAGTGCCCCCTGTTTGAACCCTGTCATCCTACCACAAGGGACCACATTTGAGAAAAAGTGGCATCAAAACTATAGAACCTTTATTTGACAAACTTCACCGCTAAATTTGAGGAAGAGCTACGGTGCAGAGCTTTGCCGAAATTTTCAAAACTTTTGATCATGTGGACATGGACTTTATAATAGTCAAAGATGCGTTGACAATTCATTTTGGGGCAAAATTTGGGTGGGTCCTCAGCTTCAAAAAATTTTGTGCTCCAAATGAAGGGGAGTCAAACTTTGAATTTTGGGCAGAGTTTACAAAAGGCGACTATCTTGTTGGACAAAAAAATTCCAAAATTTACTAATATCAGGAGGACAACTTTTCAATGTAATGAACCTCCAAGCCCTCTACTATAGACTGGAACAAAACCAGGAGTCAGGTACAAGCCTAATTGCTGAAGATTGCGATTTTTGCATAAAATCTCATTTTTCTGGGCACCCACTTTAATGTACAATGGATGGAACCACTATCTCCCACTTGTAGACATCATTCCCATACCCCTCCTAAGCCATGTACCATTTTTCCAACAATACATTATGGATTTGGACCCGGTTTGTTAGAAATAAGATTTTGGGAGGCCACATTTTGGCCTATGGGGTGCTTAGGAGTTAAGCCTCAATGTAGAAATTTTAATTTGTTTCCACAAAATCTGCATTTCCATCTTGCTACCAAATACTTTTCTACTAAGTGACGTCATCTTTGTGTTGTTTTGTGTGTGATTAGGTTGCCCTCAACGCACTAGATGTTAGATTGTACATTAATATTGAAATAAAAACACAAGTTATTTTATTGGACGTCTACTAAGATCCTTCTTCTAAAATCAGGAAAACGTCACATAAAACATGGGTTTCTTATAATGGTTTTAGCACACTTGATTTGGAGATTTTATGTGATTGTGACATTCATTTGAATAATGGTTGTGTTAGCCCCTAAAGTCCCAAGACCTTCTTTCCATCAAAACCTACTCAAAATTGTCATTTCTATTGCAAAGAGCAAAAAACTTAATTTTTTCATACAAGATCTTATACTAAACTAGTGTAAGAATACGTGGAAAATTTTTTATAAACTTTGACAACATAGATTGCAAGGTATTTGCATTCAAAGTGAAGAAAACAAGTTTTTTTTACACCTTGATCAACTAGATTTTTGACTTTGAATCTTCTTAACTTAAAATTTTTGCACTATTTATTTTGATTTTCACTCATTAAAAAATTATTAAGTAGAAGTAGGTTCAAGATTGAAGGGATAAGTAAACCCTTAATAATTCTAATCTTGATGGAATTGAAACACAATAATCCCAATAGTGAGATTTTTCTAGCAAACAAAATTAACCTTATCTAGCAATTGTTTGTTTTGAAAAATTGTTAAATTGCATTAAAAAAAATGAAATCTATAAGTTATTTTTTGAGATGCTTAAATTGCCCGGAAAATAAAATTGTCCATGACTTTCTCTTCACTACTCCAAATAGAATGAATCAAAGCTTCAAATGTAGACAAAAATATTATCTTTGAGAAAAAAATTATCATACTACTAAAATCATAAGTTCCTCTGTAATATCACAAATGCTATCATTAATACTAGGAGCTCATGCTTGCTATACTATGCATTCAATGTATTACATATTAGTAAAAATTTGATATATTTGAATAGAATGCATGATAATGATTTCAATAAGTCTTTAAAATAATTATTTAAATTATTTTATAAAAATATTTCCAATCATGCATACATAGAAATCATATTTTCACACAATGTGATATTACTGAAATAGAGTAGTAATTCACAATCACCTCTATAATATAATTTTTTACAAAGGGTGATATTATAGAAATAATATAGTCATTGCAATTGAGGTGATATTAAAGAGGATCAATATGGTGATATTATAAAGGTAGCAATTCCATTGCTTTTCTTGGCTTTATACTTCTTTTGTATTTCTATGATTTTGTGCTTTTGTGAGCTTTGAGCTTCTAATTTCAGTTTTCTATTGCTACTACCAAATGATTTGAGAAATTTATTAGATTGAAACAATTTTGGATTTCACAACAATTAAATTGTTCACTAAGCTTTTGAGATTTACAAGTTTTTTCTTTAAATTCTTCTATTTGGGTTGCCATTGTTTGTAACAATTGAGACAAGTTTCTAGTGCATTCTAATGTATGTGTATCATTCATCATTCATTAAATTTCTATTGTTTCTTTCAATATATGCTTATTTATTAAAAAAATTATATGAAGTTTTTAGTAATTTTTGTTTAAAGATTCATTGAAATTCTTGCTTTGCATTCTATCTAATATATAAAAATTCTTATGAAACTCTAATGGTGAATGCATAGCATAGCAAGCGCCAACCGCTAGTAAATCATAAAAATTTAACTTTTTGTGATATTTTTTGGTTACCCCTCGAGTTGCTTTTTAGACTCATAGTGACATAACTTTTGATTTCAGGCACCGATTGAATTAAAAATCATATGCCCCAAAATCTAATCTTTCGTAGGAACTTTGGGACTTTAGGGATTAATATGGGTTGGTACAAGATTTTGACATTTATATAGTGTTTTGGTACTAGTATGTACTAAAATATGATTGCATATATATATATATATATATATATATATATATATATATATATATATATATATATATATATATATATATATATATATATATATATATATATATATATACATATACTATGTATGTGTCATTATACAATTGATATGATATATGTTGCATATATATCTTTTATATTGATACCATGAGTATATATGATTTATATACTTGTAGGGTGATTTTTGTCTTCATGGAGTTTTCTTATACTCTTGATCTAGTCTAGTTGCAATAAAAAAAATCCAACATTTTTCCATGGCAAATCCTCTCTATTTGACATCTGGTGCTTTTACTAAGAATTTATCATAGGACTTTTTTTTACCACGATCGTTTGAATTCAATTGGCAAGAACCGTAGTCATCAAAGCAAGTGTGGAAAAAAACAATTTGGTGTAGAGATTGTGGCATAAAGCCCTTGTTGTTAATGTTTGGCATGGCAAGTTGTCCAAGAATATCTCTATCACTTGCCTAATTTGCAATGTTGGGAAAGACAAAACCATCAGCTCTACAAGTTCACATCCTATCTATATTTGCAACAAATGTGGTGGGGTATTTCTCTCATGCTTAGCCTTGTTCTTAATAGACATCATTCCACCATTCTTGATTGGATGCAATATGTGTTTCAATAAGGTTTGTGCTTTAGTTATGAAACTTGAGTTGGGATGCTCTTAAACGGACTTACACTGTGGAATTTATAGATAGATAATAATGACATTATTTTCAAACAAAGTAGATAAAATCATATGATTGTAGTTCAACTCATGTGGCAAGGGCTAGTTGACTACAATAAGGTTGCTTGGTCCCATTGTTGCATCAATCTCACTAGGAAACCAACCTTATTATATGTTCTTAAAAAATTTAACATCTAATGGAGTAAATTTCTTTTGATCTGCATAAGGGAGAACATTAAGGTTACATGGTTGAATAATAATTCTTCACGGATATAGAGTAGGTCATGGTTTCCTTTACCCCCTTTTCATACTTACGTAATGTATTTTATTACTGTTAATATTTAATGCAATGGGCTTGCCTGCTTGTTCAAAAAACTATATTTTGTAAAATGAGGCCAATTGATAAATGAAATCAAATACTTTAATTTTAAAAAATAGAACACATAATTTTAAGTGTTAAAAATTAATATTTAGTTGAAAAATGAAATTAAAAATGCAACTTAAAAATAAATTCTACTAGAAGAAATAATGAATTTAACCCCTCAACACTACAAGAGAATGGGCACATATGCAACTTCCCAAGAATGGTTTTTTGTCAATTTGATTTAGGAATATATAGTGATTTTGTAATTGTACCAACTTTGCTTTTTTTTGTAGTGTCCAAATCATTTTTTAGTCATGCACTAGTAGGAGCCTATGTTGAAGTTGACGGATTTTGTTAGACATCCAATGTAACAACCTTGTTTTTATATCAACAATGACGACCAATGGAACATGAACATATTACATTAGATCTCTCCTATTAAACATGGGCTCTTCAACCCATTTGACTACATGTAATTACAACCCATTTGATACCTAAGATTTATTGCGTACACTAAATAAACATTTGGTCCTTTAGGGGTTAAAGTGTTTACAATAGGTACATCCTTTCAATTGTGAGTATGTTGTTTTTTAGTTATTCTTAAGTTGCTTTAGAATTCTATATTAGTCTTTTGTGAAAATTGAAAGTTGTATAATAATCACTATTGGATACCACTACTAGAAAATGGTGTCCAAGTCAACAAAAATTTAACAATTTTTTGTTGCCTGGATAGTGTATTGACTGTTTTAACAAATTTTTGTTGATTTGGTACAAGCTAATAAAATGGTCATTGAATTTTTATTGATTTAGGTAGTACAACATCTAGATCAACAAAAAAGTTAACACCTTTTTGTTATGAAGACATGCCTCTCACTCATTGGTGATAAAAGAGAGGTGACTTTGATGACATAAGAGAGGAGAAGACAAGCTCTTTATACAAATGGGGTGATAAAAGGTTAAACAAACTATATAGGATATGCGAATTATTCATAATCTTTATTCACATATCCCATATGGTTTGTTTGACCTTTTATCACCTCATTTGTATTAAGAGCTTGTCTTCTCTTTTCTTCTATATCAAAGTCACTTGTCTTCTATCACCAATCTACAAGTTATGAAAAATTGGTTTTCTTTCTTCTTAATAAATTATAAAGTCTAGTTTTTTTTTTAATTAAATAATAAAATCTAATTTATAGTCCTATCTATGTGTTGTTTTTTGCCCATGTGGTGATTTGTATTGGGTTGGTTTTTGGCTTACTAAGTGGTGGCCATTTATTGAACAAATTTATATATGACTTAATATTATTATGTTTTTGACTTGACCACCATAACAAAATGAACAACAGTTTTTTTTGTTAGGTATTGTCGGAGACAATGTGACCAAGGATATAAACTACATCAACATTTTTTTGTTAATTTTTTGTTATGGTGGTCACTATTTTTCTACTAGTGTACAGTAATGGATTGTTTAATTGCATCACAATTAATGAGGCAACTAAGGTGTGACATGGCAAACGCTTTATCATAAGCACCAATTTGAGGTTTTTGATAGCCAAGATTTTGTCTCTCTCCATTGGAAGGGTCTCAAACCTTGGTTCCCTACCATTGCATCTTTGCCACTATAAGAAGTTTGTGTTCTAGGTGATTTTTTATGACATCGAATGTAATAACTCATATTTTTATGTCAATAATGACGTTTAATGTAACATCTTGATGTTACATTGAAAGTTATTGGTGACATAAAAACATCGGTTGTTACATTCGATGTCACTTTAAATCAGTCAATTTAGACATAAAAAAACTCTAGTTTCTTATAGTGTGCTTTACTTTCTCATGATTTCTCCTAGCTCTTGCGCCTTGTTTGTATTTGATGTGTGCAAACTTGAACCTAAACTCACACAAATTCTTTCCCTCTGGCCTTCCTACTTTGATATAGATTTTTTGGAGGCAGCAAGAAAACAAAGACAAACTCTAGATTCTTCCAAAGAGGTCTAGTCTGTGATACAAGTGTTGCTTAGGGTTTGATTTGGAGATCAATGAGGATTAACAAATTCTATATATACTTAGGATTTGTTCTTCAATACAATCATCTTTGGTTGTGCCTTTGGTAGTTGGATAGTTTTTAGAATGACCTTGCATAGATCTAGTTCAGGTATGAACAATAGGTTTCAAAATCTCTCTTGATTTAGATTTTTTTATTTTTATTTTTATTTTTCTATAGTTACTTTCTTTGTGCAACAAAGAATAGAGGGAGCTATAGTTTGGGTGGTGGTGGTTAGGGGATGAACTCATATTTATTGAATCTTTGTTTCTTTAGGATTTAGTCTTTTTTGCATTGACATTTTTTGTGGACTTGAAAGTAGAGGAAGTTTAGTGTAAGTTTGGTAAGAGGATGAAGTTTAATTTTCAATTTTTTGTTGGAATCTTGACTAAGGATCAATTTCTCTTTGCAATGATATTCTCGTGCATATAAGATAGGGAGAGCTACAATTTAAAGGGAATAGAGGATGAACTCCAATTTTAAAAACTTCCATTTGCTTAGAGTTTGATCTTCTTTGCAATGACATTTTTAGTAGAGCTGAAATTGAATAGGGGCAATTTAGTTTGGTTTTGATTAGAAGATGAACTTTAATCCTCAAAAAGTTTTTTTGCTTAATTTTTTTTACTCCTTTCTAATTTTCTATATTCTAGTAGTTTCATAGATTAAAGGATAATAAGACATAACAAAGTTTAATACACAACCACAAAAAGAATGATGTTTAACCCCTAAAGTCCCATTGTCCCTATGGGGGACAAAATGGATTTGGGGTAGGCTCCTACGATCTCAATTTTTACTGAATTTATAATTTTTATTTCGATCGGTGCCTGGGAGCAAAAGTTATGCCACAATAACCTCAAAATGGGGGAGACCAAGCAACATGAAAAATCCACAAAAAATTGAAATAAAAATTTTAATATTCCATTTGGATTAGAGATGTGAAAGTGATGGAGCTTCTTTTTTTGCGGGCAATCATAGCACTTCTTGAAAGAAATTCATTTATTTCACTTTGAATACTAATATCTTTCAATCTGTATGGTCAAAAATCACACAAAAAATTATCACATGATCTAAGACAAGTGTAGAACAAGATCCTATGGTCAGATTTCTTAAAATATTTTTAAAAAGTTATTTTGTAGGTGAATGTAGTAAAAGTGGTAGTTTAAAGTGGTTTTGACACAAAATTGGCCTTGGGACTTTAGGGGTTAAAGGATGTTTTGAGGGTTTGAATGATGATCAATGTTATTTTATGGTCAGTCTTGCAAAAAGAAGTCGTAGCCACCAACAATGGTAAGAAGGGCTAGTTAATCCTTTAACTAAGGCTGATCATGTAGATTATGTTGCAACCACTATTAAACATATCTTCAAATTCTTGTAGATGGAGTAAAATTTTTTTTTAACTTTATTTTTTTATCTCTAATAGACATACAAGAGACTTAGTTTATTTGTTTTTATATTCAAAAGTGATTTCAAGTTTTAATTTGAGTGTATGAAGTTGAAAGATAGAAGGTTGGAGATAGTTTATTTTTTTGTTGACTTTAGTAGTTTGTGGCTAAGATAAAGGGGTTGATAGGATTGTAGAAGGGCCAAAAGTGGTAGCCAAAAAGAAAAAAGCCCATGTAGCTTAGGCATGGGGATGTAGCCCTTTAAGGAAGGATAAGGAGTAAGTTTTTTTTCCTCTTCATTCATAGTTAGTTTGGAGAGTACCATGTATTTGAAAAGCTAGATTGTAGTATATATTACGAGTTTTTGAATGAAATTTTGAGAGGTTGTTTTAGATATTATTGTAATTTTGAAAAGCTACAACTTGTATTATTTGGAGCTTGTATTATAGTATTGTGCTTGATGGAGTGAGAGAGGATCAACTACCAACTAGTTTTGAGGTAGTAGTTTTGAGGGCTTGTAGAAATGTGATTATAATGCTTTTGGATTTGAAATTTGGTTCAATTATGCATAAAAAGTTAATTTTTCTATGAAGACTTATAACTCTTGATTTGAAGTTACAAAGAAAGAGTTATGGGTTTACAAGTACATTGGTATTGAGTTATGTTTGAATTGAAGAGACAAGACTTTGATTGGATATAAAAGTCGGACAAAGAATTTTTTTAATTTGAAACTTAGAAAGGTTACATGATTTTGTGTTAAATTTTTAAACAACTATTACAATTTCAGTTTGGAGTTATAATGTAGAAGTTATAGGCTTGAGAAAAAAGGAATATTGAGTTGCCTTTGAATTGAAGAGAGGAGACTTTGACCCAATATAAAAACTATTATATTTATATGCCATTCCACATCCATGTTTTTCCACTGAAATCCATAGTGAGATGTTGTCTACTTAGACTAAAAAAGACAATAACAATGACTATGTACATTTCTAATATGCATTGCCTTGTATGGCATACACAGAAGTTGTAGGATGTTCATATTGTGCAAAACATGGCATCATGTCACATGATGTCAAAATGTCTTGCATTGCTTGTTGAATGTCTTTCCTTCTAGTGAATGTCTTAAAATGCATGTTAGATAACATGAGGTAGAAGGTCACATTTGCATAAAGATGAAGACAATTTTGCTCCAAGTAATGTCCCTCAAAATGTCCCCAAGTGCTTGTCAATGTCACAAAAATGTTGTAATGTCTCAATCTACACCTCCAAAAATGTTCAACATCTTAGTCTTTGTCATCCAAAACATCTTGAAGTCTTTATTGATGTCATTGAAAGTGTCCTAATGTCTTCAAAAACATCATTGAATATGTAAAGTGCCAACCCACTTTACAAATGCGGCATGCCAAATCAACATTATTCAATTTCTATGTCAAATGCCATGTCATATTCCCCCCTTCCAAGCTTGTTGTGTAACTACCCTTCTTGAACAGACATATTATCCAGAATTGCAATAATTTCCATAGACTTATCCATAGTCAAAATAGGTTGGGGAACCTAACGTAGCAATTAATGTTTTTCCAGACAATCCTAAGAACATCAATATGTCCTTAGCCATGTCATTGAAAATCTCAATGTCAATAGTAGTACCAACTTGTTTTCATTGTAATTTGCCATCGCTACTTGGAACATCCATGAAAATCTATCCTAAACTGCAATCCATACCTTAGACATTCTGGTGTCCACAAGGACATTCATCTATTCTGTCATGAGCATTGTCTATTTTTGACCAAATATAACATTTTTTTTTTATAGTAAGTGCTTCAGGTCAACAATATTTTTTGTTGCAACAGGGTGGCCTCTTCTCCTATAACTTTTATACTTCATGGAGGCAAGGCACTAATGCTACCTATTTTCCTTCCTTGATTTTAGACAAGGTCTATGTTTTCTTATATTACAAAATCCCATTAGATAGTGGAAAAATGACTACTTGCAATCAATACTAATGCAAGCTAAAAACACAAAATCATACCAACAAGTTGTAAAGATAACACTTGACATATGTGCATGAATATAAGAATGTCTTGGAAGCTCCTAGTTTGGTAAAAAAATCACCACCAAATGCTAGTGTATTTAGTCCACTACCCATCCACTACTTAAAAAAAGTCACAACATATGACTTATGAAATTGAATGCATCTAGCTAAAGTGGGATTACCCACTCCTCTAAAGCCTCACCTACCACTTTTTAGTATTGGAGTTTACACTTCACTTCTAAGATTGTCTATGGGTCATTGCAAGAATCACCAATCCTATGTACTGTCACAATGAGGGGGTACCTTCTTGTCACCCTTTATAACTTTTGAAGTATAAATTTGATGAACTTGAAATTTTTATTGGATATGTCTAACTTGATGTTCATCAGATAACTTATTTTTTATAACTAAAAAAAAAAATTTTAAATTTAAAAATAATTTTTGTTTATTTGTTACACTATGAAGTTTAGAGTTTTTTACTATATTAGGAGTCCCCAAATTTAATGATCTAGAGCTCAAATTTTCATAATCTATTTGCATAGTAGGAAAACATATTTCTACGAAAGAAAATCAAAAAATATATTATCCTATGTCCACATGAGTACAAACATCACTTCCATTTCACGCAATTTTTGAACAATGAAGATGGTTCTAAGATCAATCTTTTGGTGAAATTTCATCACTACAAATTCTTTTCAAATGATAATTTTTTATTAATTTTTTTTCTATTTTTTACAAATTAAAATGTGAAATTACAGTGACAATACCTATTTACATGATTGAGATTTTGCACTTTTTAAATTTTCCTACTTAGAAATTTTTTCTATAGTTTTCTTTTCTAGAATATCTTCTACTTAAAGATATTTATATATATATATATATTAAACATATTTTTTACATTAATTTTTTTTCTATTTATAAAGTACTCCTAAAAGAAAAAATGAGTACTGTGCAAAATTCGCATGGTCTTTTTTGCAATGACCCCTATCAAAATATAAAATTCCAACACAATTTCTTGCAATGGATGGTTCTAATTAATGAAGAGCACATACAAATAAGTAGTCTAAGGAGAATGACTACATGGATGTTTGGGATTTCAAAAGTGCTAGAGAGTTTAGATATTGGGGTTTAGTGATTGGTGCTTCCACATTGCAATTTCAAACCCTCATTGCATACTTGCAACTTTGTATTCTTTGCACTCTTTTGGTGAGATATGACTTCCATGCAAGGTTTTCAAATCTTCACTCAAATGAGTGAAGACATTATTACTATAGACAACATGTTGCTACATTGGATTGGGAAAGAAGAGATATATCAAATAATTTGTGTAGCTATTAAGAAATTTTGATTAGAGTTTTAGAATACAATTTATGCAAAGAGTTGTGGATAGAAATGCCACAAAGGAATAGCCATGTTTAATTATAGAAAATAAAAGGGATAAATTCCTCTGCATTTGTCAAGAACATGTTACATTGCTACAACTTGCTATTTCCTTAGGGTGTTATCAAACATTCTTCTATATTTTTTCATTCATCGACCATTTGACCACGGGCAAGAATGTGTCCTTAAAATCAAACGCGGATTTTCGGCCTGAGCAGCATATTCTAGTAAACGAGTGTTGAAAAATTGCATACGAGATGATTGTCGTGGAGTAAGAGCGACTTCTAACTTTGCGGGAGGTACTGCCAGTGACAAAGGCTCTAAGACTGTTGCCATTGTCAATGTAGCCGGTAGTTCTACGTGGAACATGTTCAGGATGGGGTGTTGACATACCATTAGATCAAGTAGATCTGACAGTGTATTTACAAGGATTTTCAAAGTCTCGGGAAGTGGGGCAGAGATTGTTATAATGGAATCAATGATTTCAAAAACGGTTGATCGGTTAGGGAGGGTGTGAGCGCTTATTTACCCACCCTTAGTAAATTAGCGTACACAACCAAGTTTTAGTATTCACACCTAATTCCTATGGGTGCCTAACATCGGTCCATTGTGCCTTCCAAGCAATAGATCTTTCCCTAATGTTACACTATTCTTTTATTTTGAAATTAACCAACGAAACCTAGCTAAATTGGAAGTGCATATTTTTTATTAACTTGTTTTTTTAGGCCACGGTGTTTTTTAGTTAATTGAAAGATAGTCTAAATTTAGACATTCTAAGTGATAGAAATCTTCATGACATTTAAAAAAAATATAAAGTTCACCCTATTCCAACTTTCTTAGCAAAAGTTATGGACGAATGAAGTTTAGTCTTTAAGAGGCCCTAAAAACTTCATCCAAAGTTTTTTCCTTTTTATCTATTTTAATTTACCTTGAAATTTTACTCCTATTTTAAAATTACTATGTTCTGTTTAAATTCCAAATCTTGACCTCAATGAATAATTTTTACTACAAGTCATCCAAAGTCTAACCTAAACTTCATCCATCTATATCTTTCTCAATTTAACTCCGATTCTAAGTGTGATATGGTTTTAGAAACTTCTAACTATGATCTAGAGTTTTGCCTACTCGATTCTTGTAAAAGACCTACTCCAAGTACTTTGACTTAACTTTGTAATTTGGACTTACTTTAAAATGTCTAATTTCGATAATTGAAAAGTATGGGTTGTAGCTAATAACTCACCTCAGAATTAGCATCATTGTTAAGGTAGTCATATACTCCTTTAAACTCTTCATCGTTTGCCATCCTTCAAGATTGATTGGTATTTTTTGCCCACGGCTAAAGGGGGTTGAAAAATACAAGTTCAACTTCAAAATCTTTCAAGTTTTCATCTCTTTCCCTTATCTCCTCTTTTCTTTCCCACTATTCCTCTTAATTATTTGAGCCAAGGGTTGACTTTGAAACACTAAATAATTGCACCAACTTCTAAATAATAATTGATTCTTGGTATTTTTAAGTTAATTATTATTTTATCTAAGTTTTTGATGGTTTTAATTGAATTTCAAGGATTTCCTTCTAAATCTTATTTACTCTACTTTCTCTTCAACTACCAAATGGACTCTTCATCTTCTTCATTTGTATTTTGAGCTTGGGCTTCTATCTATCACAATTTGAAAGGGTTGACAATTGAGAGTTCTTTTCTAATTGATGGCTAATTGTCTACTTGAGGTGTCTATTTCCCTTCCTACTACTTCCAAGAGATTATGTTGCTTTTGTCAAATGAAACCTACTCTAAATTCTTCCTACCCTTTATACTATCCTATTTTTTAAGCTAATTTGTTAGTTCCAAGAGACAAGTGCATTTCTATATATGTGCTTTTAAAATCTATTCTGTATTTTTGTTTATGTTTTTGTGTCTAATTTTGAAATTTTTGTGAGATTACCGAATCAGTTCAAAGATTGGGGTTCCAAATACCCCAATACTAGCAGCCCTTCCGTTCCAGTATACTCAAGCTTCCCTTCCGCTCTAGTAACTTACGCTTCCCTGGTGATGTGGTGCTTCCGGCTCCCCGACGTTGACGTGGCGTTTTTTAGTTCGCGGAACCCTCTTAGGCTGCTTGCTTAGGTGGCGGGCTGGACTGTCAGGTTCCAATCCTTTCTTGTATTGCTGCCTTGACTACTACATTGGTGGTTTGGGTTTTGATTTTGGTAAAATTTATTCTGGCCCTTGGGATCCTCCCAATGGTTGGGAGTTTTTGTCTTGAACACCACAAAAATTGTCTTTTCAAATGCTAAATGCAAGAATTAACATATGAAAATTCAAAGACTAATTTCTAGACTTTTGCTGTGAAACCTTTTAGATACTAAACTTTTTTTTCCCAAGTAGTATTTTGGACACTAGACTTAATAAAATGGTAACAACTACTATTCCTTGGTAATTTTCTAAATCTTCATAGTTCAAAGCTTTACTATGATTTTGAAAACACCCAAAGAATTCTATAAATTTAAAACGACCAAAGCCAAAGCTTTGCCGTGGTTTTTGGAATTTACAAAATTCTATCAAATTCAAAAGGACCAGAGTCAAAGCTTCATTGGGTTTTGTAAAAACCACTAAATTTCTATTAGTATCCAAAGTCAAAGCTTCATCGTGTGGTTGTAAATACTATAAAATTCTCCCAACTCCTAAACAATTGAAGCCAAAGCTTCACCATATTTTGACAAATACATAAAAATCTAGACAATCTTCCACCACACAAAGTCAAAGCTTCGCCATATTTTGCAAAAGCACAAAAATATGGAACACTTTCAACAAGGTTACACACACAAGGACATATTAAAGTAGGGATGTTAGTACCAAAAAAACCCACTATAACAAGTTAGTACAAACACACAAACTCTCAGGGATTTCACAATTAAGGAATATCCCACTTTGAGAGTTAGAACTTTGCAACTACAAACTAGAGGTCCTTTAAAGCAGCATTGCCACTTATATGAGAAGGAAACTCTCTAGAATTAATACAATATTAGTACAAAACTTTAAAAAAATTCAACACAGACAACAAAGAAGTTAGCCAAGCTTGAAGGGATCCCAAGTCCTTTAAGAAAGCTTGAAAAAAAAACAAAGTTTGAAATGCTTCAAAAACATGAGAATTTGACAACACGACTGAAATGGCCAAAATCCAACTAAATGGACCCAAATGGAAACAAGGCAGTTCAAAATGAACTTAAGGAGTGATTTGAGAGAGAAATGAGAGCTCTTATATACTTTTTCAAAGGCCTCACTCCCCCCAATTCCTACAAGGTAATCTTATCACCTAAAATTTTCATCCTAATTCTAAGTTTTTGACTTTTTACGCTAGTTCAAAACTCTAACTTTTGGAGAAAAACTCCAAATTGCAAATGGATTGTGCCATTGGTTTCAAAAAGACATTTTTAGTCTAAAGAAACCTTTCCTCTTCTTTTTCCTTTGTCAAAACCACAAGGATTTCTAGTACTAACTAAACAACCCCAAATGATAAAAATTCAACTTTTGGAGATTAAACTTTCTATGAAAAGTAACTAGCCTAGGCTCTTTAGTAGGTGTAAGGAAGTAAAAAGAGACCCTGCTTTGACCTCAGTCCGATTCTGTATGCTCCTGATACACCGATCAACTCCACATTTAATCTTCAATTTTGCCAATTTTGGAGGATCTTGTCAGTTTTGAGTCTTCTGACTATTGTAATACTACAAAATTTGTTGGAGCTCATTATTAACATAAGAAAGTTATACTAATTTTTAGTGAGATTTTACTACAACTTGGATAATTTCTAGGAATTTTCCATTATGGCTTTTAATGGTTGACCACTCGAAAAAAGATCTTTTGGAAATTAGAAAAAATCAAGAATTTTCATGGAACCTCTCATGGAAATCCACAAGAGATGTGCAAGCTCATATTTTTTACTTTGCACATCTGAAGAAGGAGAATCAAATCCCGCTATCTCCTTTAATTTCTAGTAACAAAGAATCTTCCAAATGAAAAGGAATCTTGACAAACTGATTGCACTGTTGGACTCCTGGCATGATTCCCATCTCAAGTCATCATACTTAGGTTGTAGATATCCTTCTTTGATTTGTCTTGAGTTTTCTTTACCTATAGATTAATAATTGGGGTTTCTACTATTTCACCGATGAAATGGAGACACTGAAACCTCTTTTGGAGAATCTAAACTAGGATTTTCACATAGTTTTCTCAGACCAATTTAGCTAGAATTTGTCACAAAGTCAAGTTTAGACAAATTGGACAATTTCTACTAAACACGCTAATTTTATACAATTTTTTGATTTTTACCCTATCTACATGCGGGATTTGGTTATAATTAAAGAAAAATATTCTATTTAGGACCAAATGTTATATTGGTATGTGACATCTCTATTTTGGTTATTTACTCTTTTGGGGGATTTTTGTATATAAAACTATACTCAAAACTAATAAAATCCAAAAAACCAATTTACTAGTCCTGAGTAACTAAATGGGCACTCATAGAGGGCCTCGAGAGAAATGTAGGGCTTGGCGGGTGTATCTAAAGGTAGTGTGTTCCAAAAACTTCCCCCCACAAACTACACATAGTTGCTAACCATGATGCTATAAGTTGGTGGGTGATAGAATCAATATACTTTTGTGGAATTAGAGTATTCAACAAATATATACTTGATGTTGTGGTTGTTAAATTTGTATTGTTTTTGTAGAGGTACATGGACGAACGCTAGACAACCATAGATTCTCAAGTGGTGTAGTTATGGGACAACTCGATATAGTTGTTGAAAAGGATTGATTCTAGAATTCATTCGAGTAGAAGACCAGTTTGTGAGATAGTTTGGCTATAGAAATGGCCTTGGACCACATGAAGGGTGGTGTGTATGCATTTGATATCATGGCACGTGCTTTGTCCAGCAACGTTCGATTCTTCCTCTTGCTAACATTGTTTTGGTGTAGAATATAAGCTTGAGTGAATTCATGGTGAATCCTTGTGGCTTGAAGAACTTATTGAAAATCATGCAACAAATATTCTCCACCGCGATTACTATGAAAGGCTTGAATTTTGAGTCCTCAAGCTAATTCCATTGTGGTTTTAAATTGCTAAAAGCATTTCAAAGCCTTTGACTTATATCGAATTAAGGAAATCCATGTAAATCTTGAAAAGTCATTGATGAATGTTTTAATGTAGGAGTTTTTTTCGAGTGATGGCGACTGAATTGGTTCACAAAGATCTCAATGAACTAGTTCGAATAGTGACTTTGCTTGCCTGGTTGTAGCTTTAGGTACAATAGAGTGTGCTTGCTTTTCTGTAATACAACTTTCACACAGATTGTGAGAACTGGTAATTAGAGGCACACATTTGGCTATGTAGTGTGATCCTATAGACCATATACTATGAAAGTTTAGATGTCCAAGCCTCTTGTGCCAAAAATGTGCTAGGGAAGGTGAAGTAACAATACATATGTGGAAATTGGGGTCTAGCACAATATATCTATAGAGTCTAGTTTTGGAATCGCATTTTTCCCATCCTACAACATTATTTGGTCCTTGATACACCAAACATTCTTTGTTGTCAAATACCACGGTTAGATCCAAATTTGCAATTGCTCCAAAAAAGAGGAGATTAAAAGAGAGGCTAGGCACAAAGTGGATGTCATATATGTATTTCATTGTAATTACTAAATTTGATAATTCTTTTTCTTTCTACTAGGAGTAGTTGTTTTCCATTAGTCTGTACTATGGTTGGACTTGGTGATATCTCTAAGCTAGAGAACTAATTAAAATTGCCGCTTACGTATTGAATACATCTAAAGTGTGTTGTATTTGTTAGAATAGGTATTGTAAATATTGTCCGGGAGCAAAGACTCCCATATTAGGACAAGCTCTTCCGTTCCTTTGATCATGATATTGTTGTATAGAATTTGACTAGAGTGGCTCCATGCTATGCCTTGGTTGTTCATTTTTCAAATATGTACTTGTCAGGCCAGCTCCCATGCAATATCAAGGCAATTGTAAAAAATGCCCATGTTCACTATACCAGTTACAAACATGAGAAGTTGTAAGGTTTGGGTAGTATTGTTTGTACATACTCACCGATGGGTGTTTTGGTCATGGGTTGTATAGTCAAGAGATTTGTGAGCCCATTGAGGTGTATATTGGTCATTGGAACTGCGTAGTTAAAGCTTCAGCATGCTACAATATAACCCTTGTCAATTGCTAAAACTGCATGCGTTGTGCATACTATAGCAACAGAATTGTCAATGTCTCCAATGTTGGCATGTCATTAAATATATTGACTTGATTGTAAATTGTTTCATAACTTGGCAGCAAGGTGTTAAGTATCCGCTCTACTAGATCAATTTTAGAGATGTTGTGTCCAACTCTTTTTAGTTGCATTTTGTATCTTGTATCTTCTAGAGTTATTCTTGGATAGATCCTCCCTCCGGTAGCTTGATGCAATTTAGCTTGTCTAGTAACATCAAATGGGAAGCATTGTTAGTTCTCTCAAAAAGTTTTTTAGTGTGTTCCATGCAACTTTAGGGTCACTTATGTTAGAGAGCTTAATAAATATGGATCCACAACAAGATATGGTGATAGAGTAGAGAGCTCTAGCCCTTCTTCTTGATGTTTTTTTTGGCTTGTTGACCACTAGTCGATTGTTTCTTGTTGGATCTGCGTACTTCTAAGTGTTTTCTTTCATCAAAAGTAGCTTGTAGCACATTTTCCAAGTCTAATAGTTTTCAGTGGTCAATTTTAGTCCCTTAGCTAGGATATTGGATGTTGACATGATTGAAGAGGGAGACAAGTGTAAGGGATTGGAGGACGTTTTGATTTCAGAGACACTACTTTACTTTTAGGAATAAGGATATACCGCTTTTATTTTTTGGATTTGTTGATGGGCTCTCTTGGTTTGGGGGGCTATGGGCTCTGTGGTCGGGACTTGAATATATTAGTCTTGTAGATTGCGTTTGTATATTGCACACATTGACTGCTTAACTATCTTATCTATTGGTAGCATATTTTATACTTGTTGTATCTCTCTTTTATGTGCACACAACAAGCTTAGGAGGGGCTTAACTTCATCAAACATGAACGACTTTTCTAATTACATTTGAATTTTGTGAAACATGGACAACTTCATTGATCTCTCTCTTCTGAGTACACAACAAGCTTAGGGAGGGCTAAACTTTATCAAACATGAATGACTTCGCTACTCTACTATCTCATCAATAATCACAACTCCAAAAAAATAAAAATGAGGATGATTGTCTCCTCGGCTTTGATACTATGATACAAAGCATACACAATAATTTCTATGCTTCACTGCACAAGTGACTTTGTATCAAGGATTGATCTATATAAATACAAAGTAAAGATAAATAATAAAGAAACGCTAACTAATAATCTAACTAATTTTATAATTGAATGCTAACTTCTTGTATTAAGCTACATTGTATGTATCCGATGGAATAGAAGACTGTGTATGTCCAATAGTATATTAACAGAAATTGAAAGTGTTGGAGATTTTAATTCATATTTAAATTTTTTTTTTAATATACACCGTTAGGTATTTGTTGAAGAAATTGCTTATGTATGTGTGAAGATACTAATGTCTTTATTGTCATGTGTATTTCCACACATTTATTAATCCCCAAAGAACCAAAACCTACTAAAATTTGTCATTTTGAGTACAAAGAGCAAAAAAAATTTTAATGGTATTTTTTAGCATATCTAAACAAAGGATATTGGAGTAGATTGGTATTAGAGTTTGTGGTAAAGATCCTCTACAAGAAATGCGGGATATAAATGATTGCAAAACATGATTGCCCCATTATCATTTCAGACAAGAATGACTAAAAATGACTTAGGGCCCTAGAATTATAGTAGACAAGTCATTCTTTAAATGATTGTGATTGTAATATCACCATCCAATTCTATCTTGGATGAAGAATGGATAACTGAGTCTACTTGGCTAATGAGTTGGACAAGGAAATTTTGGAAAAGGCCAGGTAATTTACCTTTTTCGCGCCAAAATTTGCTAAAGTGGGTGTCCACATCAACAATCATTGTAGAATCATTCTTTAGTAATGACGCTATCCTTTTGCAACTGATGTGGACAACCACATCAACAAATTTGCCATTCATTTTCAAGTCAGAGAGGAATTGTATTGCATTTGTTGGTAATTAACATGTGGCAAGCCATTGTAGAGTCTTAGAATTTAATTTCAAGGAGTCATTTCTGAGTCATTTGCGAGTGACAAATGCGTTGTTTCCAAATTACCAACTAGTTACATTGCTTGAACTAGCATGTGACTTGAAGGTCCTTATCGTCAATTACAGTCACTATGAAGTCACAAACCAAACAACTGTGAATTCTCAACTAATCACTTAATTTAACTTCATGTGGTTTTAGTGGTCAAGCAGGCCCCATAAAGAGAGTTGTAGTTTATGTGCACGTTAAAGAATAGACCGGATATGCACATTCAGTAGACATGTATGACTGCAGAATTACTAATTTGTGACTACAACAATAAAGATAGTATCAGGACATGACTACGTTTCTACACGTATGCAAGGCACAATAGGACGCCATTGGCAGATTCAATTCATATCCTTCAATCCCAGCAATTACAAGCAGGGCAATTACTACAAAGAATTTAGAAGCCATAATTGCATTTAGAAGTCTAAATTTTACATTGGCAGAGTTTGAATGGCAATGTCTTATGAACTCTAGAAGTCCTCAACTCATGCAAGGAAGTAAACTATAGTAGGCCATTTGATGTACATAGCTTTATGTACTTCTAGTGGAGGTCCCCTTCACATCTTCAATCTTCACTTGGTCTACCTCTTCACAAGGGTACATGAGTACCACGACGACGGAATGCACAATTGGTGAATGCATGTGACTATACAATGACTGCACTATGACTACCATGTCAATACACTATAATTGCATTGTCACTATATACTATAACTACACTATGGTATACGTAATGCTTGAAATTCCTTATTTTTCTACACCATAATTTTCTTCTATCTCTTGGTCCATTGAAAACTATATCCAACTACCAACAAAAATAGTCAATAATAAAATATATAAAGAAATAATACAACAAACAATACAACAACAAAAGAGCAAAGCAAAAAGACAACAAAATTGCAAAAGAGTACAATAGCACAACTACAAGTCTACAAGACAATAAATCAACAACAGAAGAAGAAGAAGAATGTAAACTAACACACTCAGGTGGTGAAAGCTAATCTAAACCCTCACTTAGAAGAGTTGAGGCAAAAACAAGAGGAGGAAAGGAAAACAAATTCATGAACAAGAAGAAAGAAGAAAAAAATGAAGGAAGAAGAAGAAAATGTACCTAAAAGGTGGAAGCAAACCTAAATCCTAAATGTGAATGACAAAGATGAAATCCTTGCCATCACTTTCAGTAGCTACATATACAACTTGTAGCTACCACGTCATAGTGTATTTTATGACTATACAATGACTAAACAATTACCAATGTCAATTGCTATAGAAGTAGAAAGGCGGTTGATCTAAAATGTAGCGGCTAACCTAAAATGTGGCAATCTAATCCATCCATTTGTTGCCAAAATTCCATCCATCTAAGTCATTCATTTGAGCGATCCATTTGAATTGTCCATCTAAGTTATCCATTTTTCACCAAGATGCTATCACAGCTTGCCACGTGTTGAATGGCACTAACTCAACGATATATGATTGAATAATGATTGTTTATTGTTATTTAAAAATGATTGCATTACAATTATAATGATTGGAAAATAATGACTAAATCATGACAAAATTTTGGCTAATCCTAATCAAACTTGCCAACATAGAAATTAACTACTTCAAATTCCAACTTGTTCCAATAGCAGTTAATCTTTAGTTATTTTATAGTCAACTATTGCATTGAATTTATGACTAATAGGCAATTGGAAAATGATGGGGCATAGTTCACATCAACGATGGAGGCTCAAGATGTAAATTGAATTGTAGTTGAAACCAATTTTCATTATTAATCTCATCTAGGCATCATCCACTAGTCATTTGAAATCTTAATCAATGACTATAGTACACAACACGTCTACTTTGGTGCCATTTTAATGACTAATAGTCTTTGTTTAGTTAATTTTAATAACCAATCATTTTCACTAGTTATTTCCCATGTTTCACACTTTCATTACCAATCATGGTGTAGTGGCAACTTTTAGACAACACCCTACACCTTGAGGTTTAGATTTTTTTTCCGGAGTACAATGTCTTCCTTTCTATGTCATATAGGATGCATTTTGCCCCACAATTGCAATATATAGTGGTTGCGGATTGTAGTATGTAGTGGTCACAATAGCACCTTGTCTTCTTCTTTCAATAGTCGCATTCCAATACTAAGCACAAGTCAATCCTACTTGACCGGGCAAAGGCATGCACAATCAAAATTTCACATACGCTAAAAAGTCTTCTTTGAGTAACAATTGAGTAATATCATTGTTGCATCCCAGTCCCCTCGCTTACAAGAGATGACTATGTATTACTCAAATTTAATTGTAAAAGTCATCTTGCATTAGGTGTAGTTATGGCTTAAAAAGACATGAAGTGCTAGTGTCCATGTCAGCACATTGCTTTCCATGTCAATAGTGTAGCAATTTGTTCTAGCATCATTGGACTCCCTTGCAAATCATTACCAATCACGGGGAAGTCAAGCCCAATGATATTATATATGGCATCCAAGTCATTGTTTGTGACTAAGGTGTCCACATTGGATACCCCAATTTTCCTACCAAAAAGTTGACAGAAATATGGATGAACCTTGGAATTTATCCCTTCTTCATCCTATAGTCGCTATCACAACTGTAGAATAACTCGAGCATTGTGGACATTTGTAGTCTAGTGCAATTACGGAAGGAGAAATCATTTTTCAATCAAAGTGAACCCAAAGTCATTGTTGCCCAATCACAAATGTGGATGATTTCTTGTAGTGATTTCAGACACTTTGACTACATAGACTATAGGTTAAATGCATTCAAAGTAAAACAAATTAGAATTGTGGCATTGTGGCAAACTAATTTATGAGAATCTTTTAATCTTCTTAACTTAAAATTTTTGCACTACAGATTTTGAGTTAATTTTTTTTTACTATGAAGAATTGAATTGAGAGTATAGAAAAAAAATTTAACTTGATTTTTATTCTTTAAAAAATGTTAAATAAAAAAAGTACATTATAGAGAAAAAAACTAAATCATTAATAATTCTAATATTGAATTTAAATACACTAATTCCAATTGTGAGATTGTTCTAACAATCAAATTCAATCCTTTGAAACTTTTTGTTTTGAAAAAATGTGAAAATTGAGCTAAAAAAACAAATCCTATATGTTATTGTTTGAAAAGGATGCGAGAAAGGATGTTGTGATTGCCTGCAAAACAAGATGCTCCATATCTTTCACATCACAAATCCAAATGAAATCAATCAAATATTTCCATATAGAAAATAATACAATCTATGAGAAACAATTTTTTCTAATTTTTATTTCAAGTTTTTGTGGATTTTCAATTTTGGACTTATTGGGGTATAACTTTTGCTTTTTGGCATCAATTGAAATAAAAATTATATTTTTAAAAAGATAATTAGCTTTTCTATCTTATGGTAAAGTTTCAAAAAGTTTTACCAAAAATTGAGCTTATAGTAACCTATCCAAAATCCATTTTCTCCCTTAATAGGACAATAGTCCTCTAGGGGTTAAAATCCATCAAAATTATTTATTTGTGTGCATGAGTAAAATCCAATATGAAATTTTCATCTCGAAGATTATTTAGCCTTACTCCTACCCCTTTTTGTAAGGCATTCTATTATCCATAGACCTTTGAACTAATACCTTATTGAGGCAAATGTTATGGGAGCTTCCTAGAAAAGGTCTTTGTCTTCCAAAGAAGCTTAAAGAAGATCACAATAGGAAGAGAGAGTAGAAGATGACGTGGATGGAGAGAGAAGTCTCACCGACTTAGAAGCAGCTAGGTGGTAGGAGATGGAAGAGAATAAGGGACTCAACATCAATGTTGCAATAGGCACTAGAAGTCGCTACTTCAAGGCAACTTTGACAATATTCATGGTCTTCAAGGTTGAAGGTGGAAATTGACGAGGAACTAACAAGTGGCAAGGGAACTTCAAATTACCTTGCATGGATTGGAATTTAGAGCCTAGATACCCTTTGGGGGTCTAGCCTACTTGTACAATGTCATCATTTCTACCATGGTGCCATGGACTACTATATCTTCTAGAGATTTTCTTTCTTTCTTTTCCTCCTTGTGGAAGAGATTTATATTAATGTTTTGATAAACTGGCTTTTTGTGGAAGTCAAGTGTAAATAAAAGAAAAGTGTCCATATGTTTGCAATGTAGTTGAAAACTTCTCGACACTTGTTCACCCCAAGTACAAATTACATAGGCTAGAAGTCTCCAATAGCTAGCAACAATATTTGGTATATGAGTCCCTAACTTCATATGATACAAGAGTATAAAGAGCTTGAAGCATTGGATGTTTTTAGGGGCATTGGAGGTCCATTTTAGGCCCATTCTCCATGCTATGAATCAATCATTGCTGGCCAAACTTCTTTTTCAATTAAATTTTTTTTTCAATTAAATTTTTTTTCAATTAAAAATAATAATTAAACATCATTCTTTGAAGTGGCAATAGTTTTGCCAAGTCAAATTGTTGATTTGGCATAATTCCCATATTTTGAACATTCCAATAACTCATAACCCTTTACAACTCTAAAATCTCATCTAAAGTAAATCAACCTATTGTGGTCAGAATGAGGAGTTTGACATCATCTTGTTGCTGAAATTTTTCAATTTTTTTCCCACATTAGTACAAGTGTGAGCAATTGAAATTATATTTTTTTTGACAAAGTATGAATTTGCTAGGAATTCTTGAAGTGTTCAGCCCAAAAGAGTCTGTAGACTACTTCCTAACCAACAAAATTTGAATCCATAATGCTCATCTTACTACCTAATGCAGTCACAATATTTTCTATCATGAAAGGCCTAAAAAGTCAATTTTTATAATAAATTTCACTATGAAAAGTTAGAAGTTCCTAATGAGGTCATTATTCACTCCATTACTGTCATGTAAGATATGCATTGTGGCCCACACCTCACATACTGAACCCCCCCACAATGGGTCATTTTCTAGGTGACCGCAATGGATTGCTTTACCTTAATGCTTGTATAATGCAAAATTTTCAATTCAAGAGCCCTTGAAGTGGGCTAAATTGTTTAAGTAGGGTGAAATCATTAACCGTTGAAGGTAAAATTGCGTTTTTTAGCAACATAGTGATTTTGGTCAGGTCACTACAAACAAAAATTTTACAATTATTTGCTAGCATTTTCACACAATATTTTTCCAAGGAGTAGCTTCAAGGCCCAACAATTTTCCACATTATGTTCTCCTAGTGTAGTACAAGATCATATGGTTGGAAATTCAATACTTGCTTCTTCTTCTTTTCACATTTCTTATGTTCACACAGAAAATGGCAGTTTTGAAGGCTTTTTTGAGAAACATTGTTAAGGCTCTTTGTAAAGGGTGAAAATGACCTATTCATGAATAGAGAAATGAGTGAGTTTGACCTGCCGGCTCAGTCACATGAATGGCCCAGCCAGCCAGGGTATTTTCCTGACCAAAGTTTTTGAAAATGATCCGTTGCATCAATAACAATTTTGACAACTTACAGTGTCCGTCTAACTGAAGAATTGTGTCTTGAGCACAATTTCCATTTTGGGTTGGTGGGTTCCTCCTATCAGCATGGAAGACCTCAGATGAGAACGGTTGGAGAGTGGACTAGTCCTTTCACTGGTCCTTTCTTGCACCCAACTTGTGCTGACAGAGACTTTCATTGAGGAGGTTTTGTGTGCGTTTTGCACTCCATATTTCACTGATTTGACTTGCAGGGCTACTTCCAACAGACATATGCAGAATCACAACAAGACTATCCGGAATTGCACCATGCCCCCACACAACCAACTTAATCCTTCAAGGACGGGCCTCTGACCATCCGTGGAAATCATCCCTTTTGACATTGTGGGAATAGTTGGTTTCAAAAAAATCCTAAAGCATTCATTGGAAGTCAAACGACTATAGAAGACCTTCTCTTGTCATGAAAAATTTCAAGGATGAATAGTTGCACTTTTGTCCTACACACAAAGATTCTCTATCATTCATTGACCCCAAAATGGCTGTAGCATCATTTATGAGTTAAGTTAACCTTGAAAGCTTCACTCAGGACACAACATGTTTATTTTTAATAATATTTGACATAGAAGGACATATAATTGAGGTACACAATAGTGACAAAGGTTTATGGGGCATGCAAGACCCTCCAACATATGACACGTGACACTTCCAATTTAGATCATTATTGCACCTCCTACATATCTCGGAAGCTATAATAAAAGGTCACGTATTCTATGTGTATGATGTCTCTATGTATAACTTTGAGCTTAATAAGATTTAGATGTTAACATGACATTCAAATGAAAAAAATACTAATTGTTGAATTATCCATCTAATGGTGTATGTTTTACCATATTTTATTACATAGTTTGTATTCTAAGAGCCAAATATGGTGTCATGTGTATGGGTCCTTCATAGACCTTTAACCTTGAAATGCCCAAGGCTTGTTTTGAGCTTCTTGGAATTTGCTTTAATTTGTACAAAAAGCCAACATTTTATTAAGTTGTATCAAAAAAAATTGAATTGTAATTGTATAAATTCAAACTAAACATGTTAGAGGTCACATAGGAAAATAAAAATCTAATTATATGATGTTTAATACATGTAGCATGGGCAAAGCTATTGTATCCAATTTGGGAGGGGAGTGATGAATTTTTTTCTTGTATATACTATAAGTGTAGACATTAAAGACTACATTTGTTGAAGTCATACTTTGTTATACATTTCATTTCATGAATCTACACCTACTAATCTAAATTAAACACAAATTAGTGCTCAAGAAAGTTGGTAATTTAGTTCTCCATTTGCATGCCAAATCTAAAAAATTGGTCACCAAAAAAATATGAGGTTGAAGGGCCTAACATGCATAACCCCAATGAATTTATGGCTTCTCAAAATCTACTCTACAATTTTTTTTTAAATGAATTTCTAATGTGATTTTTCTCCAAGATCTAGTGTATATGAGGCTCATTTCCAAAAGCCCTCAACACTACGGAAAGTCAAGATTGCAAAATCTTGAATAACTCATTTTCAAAATTGGATTTTTGATGCTAAAACTAGACTTTAAAAAGAATTTGTCAAAAATACTAAATACTAAAAATAGAAACTTAGTTGGATCTTATTTAACTTCAAAGTATTGTCAACACCAAATTTGGTGACTTGGACGTTTAAGGGTTAAGGGTGGAGTAGATACACTAAAGGATTTTTTTATTGTTATAATGGGTCATTAACACTTGTGTGATGTACCATTTTTAAGTTGTCAAATGCATGATCTACTAAAGTGGTTCACCTTCACTTGTGGAAAAAGAATTCTCTCCTATTGCTCATTGAATCAGAGCACCTCTAAAAATCTTGTTTTCTACATTTAAAATAAGTTTCATTTTCTTACCTAAAGTTGTTGCCACTCTACCAACCATCCAACCAATAATTAGTAGAGCTAGTGTTACCTTAAATCATCAATATAAAATTTTCCATGTCTTTTAGTATAACCACATCGTAAAACCTTGTTAAACTAGATTAGAAAATTGTACTAAAAGATGTTGCAAAAATTGAATTTTTTATTGATAAGAGAATGTATCGTAAATTTCAAAGCAATGCAATTTTGGCTTCTATGATTGGTCACAAATGCTATAAAATCTAGCACATTTAAAACCTTGAAGCAATAAGATGCAATGCTTGAATAGAGACACCCTTGAATTACCACTTTGATCAAAGTTCCATTCATGTTCTAATTAGGAAATTAGAGTTTTCACATGCATATTTGGTTTATTGTTATACAAAAGTTAGGAGTTTCATTTTAGATACTTAGAGGCTTAGAGTACCACTACCTTATCTTCTTCTTACACCATGTAGGACTAGGGCATATTTAGGACACAAATTGTCAAAAACTACCATTTTGTAGGGCAATGAGAAAAAAATGGAAAAAAAAAATTGTTTTTGAAATTCAACCATACAAGATTTTACTAGACTATTATGGGAATATGTAGAAACAAGTCAAAACTTTAACAACATAGATTGAAAGATTGTAGTGCTTGGAGTTCATAGATTTTTTTCACCCTACCTTATTAGGATCAAGTCTTCCTAGATTGAGATTTTTGCAACACACATATGTTTTCTATCACAAGTGAATCCTAAATTGCACTAGTTTTACACTTGCCAAATTTCAAAAGTAGAAGAAGAATTGTACACATGTTGCCAAAGTTGCTTGAAAAACTTCAAACTGCATATATATTTGATCCAAGCACCCAATTGAAAAATAAATTGTATTCCCTTCAAAGAGATACATATCCACACCTTGTAAAGATCCATTTGCAATTGTCTTGTTAGAACCCTAGTTGAATTTTTCAATTTGTCATTTGCTAACCACTTGGTTTAATCCTATGAGGACGTTGCACGTCAAAAGTGGCCAATGGATGATTATTCATATCCCTGTAGAAATGAAAAATGCACCTATTGGTTGGAAATTAAGATCACGGTTGACAAAGTACCTTCTCGATTGGCCTTTTTGTCGTTTTTAGGGCTAAGGTGAACCATCAGCTGCCTGCTTTCTCCAAGCATGTGCGCCTCAAGTGTTTGCCCTTGCTCCCTAACATCCACATGAGACAAACCATTCAAATCCTCACATGGTTGCATTTCCCTTGGTTGGCATCCCGGTTTGATGGCAGTGATCATATTTTGGAATCAAACGCAGTCTGGTCGCTCTATCCAAAGTGATGCCATTCCAGCTCTGTCCTGTGTACTATTTTTCTGAGGCAACGGACTAAAATAAACTATCAAGAATCCCTTTTCCTGCCCACTGCTGCGTGGTCATGACTCATGACCCTGATGAGTGAGCGAAGGCTAGGTGACAAAACCACAAGGTTCCGTCCAGTGGAATCGTAGGGGTTTTCAGCTCCAGCTCCAGTTCCAGTTCCACACGCCTCCACACATATCCTGAGTTAATTATTCTGGCTCTCTGCGTCTCCCCGCCACTGCCGTGCTCCGAAAACGCCAAAAGCGGGAGCTCTGCGTTCATGTGCATGTGATCCCTGACAGACCCTGACAGAACCCTGACATCCCCTGCCAGCCCGTTCTGTCTGAGCGCCTGAGCACATACAAAATTTCCATACCACCAATCATGGCTTCGCCGTCTGTACAAGTTTCCTTCAAAGACACCGCTTTAAAGTCTTGCTGGCCTGGAGGGGAGGTACCTTATGAGGCCAGCCTGAGCATCACATTGATAAGTGAAGGGAAACGCAAAGGAAGGGACGGGACGGGACAGGACAGAAGGGAAGGGAAGGGAAGGGAGGCAGGCAGGGGGAAGCCATGATAGGAGTGGCAGGCTGCACTGCAGCAGGAGTCAGATAGGCCGGGCCAGGCCAGGCAAGGAGGGCATCCATCTCAAGCAAAGCCAGGCCAAAGCCAGGCCAGGCCAAGACCAAGACCCACCAAGGCAAGGCCGACCCAATTCAAAGGTCAAGTTTGTCACCATGGATCAGTGCCTTTTGCCTGGCAGACCACTGAGGCTTCGGACTCTCACTGCAACTGAGGTGGCAAGCCTATATAGGATATAAAGTTAAAGGTCCACTGGCCATAAGTCAGGCAGGCACTGGGGGCTGGAAGCAAAACAGTTTAGATGGACCCAAATGGAAGCAGCTGCATTTGGAACAGTGGGTACACTTGTTATGAATTAAGGGAACTATATTACACCTTAGATGGCACACTTTCTAAAAACCGCTTTCTATGGTTACATTTTTGCCTAAAATATACTTTCACTATTCATGAGAGTCTACGGGTGGTTATCCTAAACCTTATTTTCAACACTTTGAAAATGTGTAGCTTCATTCATATGGTGTCCAAAAAGTACATTATTAGAGAATCTGAAATCCTTTGTTGGTTCCAACAAGATACCAACAAAAGGTTTAACATACAATAATGGTAGCCATGTTGAATTGCTTATTTGTATGGTTTTAGGTGGTTATCTCAAAAGAATTGAGGTCAAAAGATTCTAGTAGAAACATGGTACATGGAGACTAAACATAACATTGTTTATCAACAAAATAGGGGGTCTTTTTGCATTCTTGAAAAGAGGAATCTTACAGTGAACCAAATTATTTCCTGTGGTTTCTCAACCAATCTTAATCCTTGAATTAACTAATAAATCCCTCTCATACATCTAGCATAATACTTATCCTAAGAAGAAGAAGACCATTGTTTGGTTTTCTTGTAATAGAGATAATCATAAAGTGAACCCCAATTTACTCTAGGATTGTCAAAGGAATGCTTAATTAATAATAGTACAAAAGAAACAAAGCACCAATTTCCATCAAACCTCTTGTGGAGGCAATTTTGCCTTGTGTTTTATTCTAGGAGAAAATGCAAGAACCTTTTGCAATCAGTTGGCCCTAGGAGAGGTGTTAACAATAAAATTAAAACGGCACAAAACAGGGGATCTCTTTTTCTTTTTTCATTTCATTCAGCCTTAGCTGCACCTCCTCCAAGAGGCTTAGCTGCACCTCCTCTTGTTAAGAGGCTTGTTGCACTACTTACTATAATACATGACTTGACCGGGTTACCCAAATGCGAACAATGGATTGGATTGATTTGCACTTTGCAGCTGTCCCCAGATATTTTCAACCCAAGTGAGTTGAATGGGATCGTACTCCTGACGCGACTTCGCTTAGTTTAATTGTTTCCTCCCACCCACCCCCCTCCCTCTCCTCTCCTCTCCTCTAAGCTTAGTTTAATCCCACCGCGACTCAGCTCACAACTGTCATGTCATGCAGATCTTGCATCCCAAGCCCTGCAGTACCCAAGCCGGCAGGCAGGCAGGCAGGCAGGCCAAGGCCGAGATTCCCGGACACCCAGAGCCTCGGCCTCCCCACCCCCGAGAGCGGCTGTGATCTTGGAGTGGGGGACAGAAGAAAAAGCCCGCTGGTCTGCATGATTGGAATTGCTCATGATCGTGCTTCCACCGTATGCCCCTCCACTCGCCCTCGCCCTTCCCCTTCCCTCCGCAGCAGCAGCGGAGGCCGACTTGTCCTTGCCATGAGAGCCCCCACTCACTCGCTCACTCTCTATCCAAAACAGCCCAGCATGTGCTGCAGAGTGGAAATGATCAGAACAGGACTCCACAAGGAATAACGTAAAGCACGCTCGCCCAAGGTTCCGGTCACCAAGGCTCACTTCTCTGGAAAACGCAAAGGCTCTTTCTGAACCAACCCACCCACCCACCATGCAGTCTGTGGGGCAGTGGCTTGCAACCTTAGGTAAAGTACACCTTTTCGGACGCTTCGTGGGTCATATGGAGAAGATGCCAATCACAAATGACATCGGGGAGCCCATCATTCTTTATGGGGATGGAGTCTCCATCTCCTCAACCCCTAAATGCCCAAGTCCTTTCTTGAGCTCTCACGAATTGGCTCTAAATGGGACAAAAAGTTGGCATTTTGATAAGTTTTATTATTGATTTTAAAATAAATTATAATTATACATATTCAAACTAAACATGTTAGAGATCACATAGGAAAAGAAAACACAACAATATCACTTATGGATTGAAAGATTATGAATGTTTGATCATGACAAAATCATGAAGTTTTTTTATTTTTTCCAAAAATATTGAAAATTGAGTTAAATGAAGGACTTCAAAGTTTAATTTAGAGTAGAGATTCCATAAGTGTCCGCAAACTAAAATTCCTTGTAACTTTCATCATGTTAATCAAAACAAAAATGATTCAAAGCTTAACATTGTCATAACTCTTGTCACAACCTTTGATGGATGAATGCATTGATAGATGAAAGAATTTATGATGATTGTGGTCATGAACTTTGATAAATGAACTAATTTATGATGAAATGTACACGAGTGGACAAGTAGAAATTGTTTAGAGACAGATATCTCCAAAAGGTGGATTTGTGCACTAAAGTTAGACAATTCCAATTGGATAACAAGGGCACTGAAGTGCTTGAAGACAGATATCTCCAAATAATGAATTTATGCAGTGGAGATGAACTTTGAAAATTGGAAGTGTGGCCACTATCTAGGATGTGTTCTATTTTTTTTCCTCCTTCCTAAAGACAATTTGGATTTTTTTTCTCCACCCTTCTAGAGGACGTTTCTTGAAAAAATTTCAAACATCTAAAGATGTGTTGAAAGTGCCTAGGATGGGCCAAATGCACATCAATTTAAGGCCTATTTCCACCCTATCTATTGCAAACCTATACAAAGAACTTTCTACAAGTAGAGAAAGGACTAAATGAGATGGAGTCCTTTATTCAATATAATTGTTCATTTGAGATTTGGCCCGGAAAATGAAGGACCCTATGTTTATGTACCTTTGTACATATAAATGCTTACAAACCCCCCATATAATTCATAAAGCACAATCTAACTTCAATGATATTTGAGAGCTAAATCCAAAATGTGTGATTCATGTAAACCATAGGAAGAAAATGTCCTGGTCATTTAATTTGTAGGACATGTTTAGTGTTGTAATCAAGGCGTAATGCCCAATTGCACGATTTTGCACGCGTAATCAGGCATTACGCATTTTTCATCCCAATTGTTTCTATTCATCCTATATTTCATCTGAATTTTCTTTCTGCAATTTACGGTAGGCAAAGCTTCTTGTCATCGAGCATTGCATGATGAAAAAGCCTCCTTGTCAAGCTCCACCTTTCCATCACACAGTGCCCTCCTCCTCATGCATTGCCCTACACATAAAATCATGTACAACATGTGTTCCACTAGGGTTTAGGTCCCATTTCATCCCAAGCAGTTGCATGGGTAGATACTTCAGTTGGCAATGTTATCTTGGCTAAACAGAAGGGGACTGTAACTCACACCCTTCCTTCTCCATTTCAGCAATTGGATCCCTGTTTTGTTATGGACTCCAGTCAGTCAGTTCTAGGATTGGGTGGAGCAAATTAGTCTAATATTCTGCTCACTGCCCTTTCCAAGCCTTGAGGCTGTTGAAGGTGATGATCTCATGCATCCCCAGTTCCAACTCAATGGTTCAATGATTCAATGATCCCTCTCCGATTGTGCCATGATTCCCCACGAACACATCCCCGAGTTTCTATTTCCCTGAGTGAGTGACGACAGATGTCCAGAGTTTTCCAGCCAGCGAGGTGAGTCCCCTCCCCCTCCCTCCCTCCCGTCTGGCCAGCCCCTTTTTCCCTACCTCCAAATAGTCAATGCCATCCATCATGATCCCCTCTCCTCCCCTCCCTTCCCATGAGTCTCCAATCCGCCACTCAGAGACAGTATGGCCCAAGCGCAACTCGTGCCCGAATGTGACAAATGGGTAGGTGGGGGTAAGACAAGACCAATTTCTCATGCCTCAATGAACACTCTGGGTGGAGTGTGGCTAGCCTAGCGAGTGTCAGCTGAGCACTTCATCAATCTCTCCTATTCCCTCATCACTCGTCATCCACTAATTGATGGGGCTCCTTCAGTTGCCCAGGACCAGGCAGGGCCGGGTGGGGAGGAGAGGAGAGGGGCGCATGTTGGCTACTTATGACCATGCTTCGCGCACTGCGCAAGAGCTACCTCAGTCAATTGCTGAGGAACACTGCCAGCAGATCATGCCATTTATGGATTCCCGTCCATCCGTCCCTCCCTCCACAGAGTCGCAAAATGAAATGATTTGCAGTGTCAAGTGGGTTTGTTTTTTCAAATTTTTTTATATCCAACATTGATGTTGTGCGAGGATCACGCCCATGTATATGGCTAGCTGGAACCAACTGAAGGTGTGTGAACTGGGAAAAACATACTCATACCCCTCATGCACAGGCTTCCACTGAGTGGGCTTGGGACCTACAGTAACTGCAACAGTTCCTTCATCTGGGAAGGCACTCTGGTCCACCAAACCCAACCCAATCCAACCCAGCCCAGACAGTAGTGTAGGTTAGATGCCCCAAGTGAGCCTCCATCACGGGTAAGTATACTTCAGCTGAGTAACTTGGTGCATGCTTGAATTACCTGAGGTCGGTCCCTGTGACTTCGATGTTGGTGGAGAGTCGGTTTGTCGCACCTAGCCCACAGTTCAATCATTAAATGCTGCGGGTCAATGCATGGAATCTAAGTTACCACTGCTGGGAGGTTTGCAGAGGGATGGGGTGGGCAGTATCGTAACTTATTCCACATCTTATACAGGAACGGAAGGACAGTACAGAAAAAGGGGCCATGGCCAAGGAGTACCTTGCTGTTGGGAATATTAAGCCACACTTAAAACTCCTCTACTTAACCCTTAAACAACGCCCTGCGGCCGTATTTTGGCCGCTGAACGACAAAAGAATCTTCATGTATAGGACAAGAGTGCAATTGTTTCTCCTTGAAATTTTGTGGGAAAAGGGGAGATCATGCACAGTAGTTTGACTTCCAATTAACACTTTTGGTTTGTTCAAAATAGATAATGTCATATAGTGCCAAAAGGTGACGATTTCCAAAAGGCAATGATTTCAAGGATTAAGTTTAAGGATAGGAGGAAGTTTGAGTTTGATACCACTTGATGATTTTAGCTGTAGCTCACAAAAATTCATATGAAAGTGGATGTGCAAATACAAGTATCTCAGGGCCTTAAGAATGACAAATATAAAAGGTGTTTCCCAATTAAGGCAGTCTTTTCTAAAAGCAATCAAGATACCAAGGTAGACTTTGCTTTCTTCAATGTACCAACAATATACATTTGAGGAGGTGGTCGCTTTTGGCGATGATGTTTTAACTTCAGAAATTTGTGATTAATTCCATGGGGGTCCAAAAAATATAAAACAACTTGGATTAGATGCCAATTTCATTTTTCTTCCTACAAAAATTTACTAAAAATTGTTTCAAGGAAATTTGCTTCAACAAAAAGGCAATCAGCTCATAAATGGTTGCTTTAAGAGCAGACTACCTTAACTTGGGAATTCTGCTTGTGAACTGGTATGCATGCAACTTGGCAACAACATAATACTATATTACCACTAAACATTGGTGACCCTAAGACCTACTCTATCCTTACAAAAACTATGCATTTTCCTTCATAACATTGTTAATTAGCTTAAACCATTTCCCTAAGGAAGAGTGATAATGCCTTCCTATATGCTTGGGAGTGAACTTAGTTATAATTTGTAGAGAATCATTGGTTGGCTAGGAAGTTGCAATGCTAGTGTCATTGGATGAGTAGAAAGTTGTAAGAAAGTCATTGAATGGTTGGAGAAGTTGTCATTCTAGAGCTCCCACTTCTTGTGGAAGCAAAAGAATCACACAACATTGATTAACAATATTATCTTATTGGAGTTATATGTTTTCTTAAAAATTTCAAAGCATGCAAAATGATTGGACAACAAGGTGCACATACCCATATGGTTCCTTTTCCAACTGCATCCCTTATCTACATGTGTTCAAGATTTGTAGACCAAAATATTGAACACATATAGATAAGAGATGTAGTTGGAAAAGGACCATAATGAAAATATGTTTACTTTTATTTGTTTCTTTGGAATTAAAATGGATTCCTTTTCCTGCAAAATCCCTAGAATGCAATGACAATTAAGGTCATAACATTGTTAACCCATAAAGGACGAAGGTCATTTTTCTGCCCAGAACCACGCAATACTGCCATTTCTGTTGCATTCACTCAAGATAACACAAAAGAAATACTTTTTTCAAAATCTGTAGGATCTTGTACTTTATTTGTATGAGATCATGTGGTAAAAAATTCATGAAGTTTGACTATAAAGATTGAAAGATATTAGCATTCAAAGTTGAAAAATAAAGTTATTTTGAACATTGGCTTGCAATATCAAATGACTTTGACTGCCATTTGTAGAAAAATTTTGCACTATGGACTTTGAATTAAAAAAAATTTGTACTTAAGAATTGAGTTTAAATTCTAGGAAAAAAAAATTGATTTTCATTCTTTAAGAATTATCAAGTAGAAATAGATCCAAAATTGAAAGGAAAATTAAATTGTTAGTAGCTTTAAGATGGGATTAAAACACAATAATCCCAACAATGATATTGTTTTAGGAAGCAAATTTTACCTTGTCAAAAAATTGTGAATATTGCATTTGAAAATTAATTCTATAAGTTATTTTTTTAAGAAGATGCTTAGATTGCCCGAAAAACAAGATTGTCCATAACTTTCACATCACTATGGTTATTGTTAATAGATTGGTCAATTTTCATATTTTCTTGTTGGCAAGTGAAAGGAAGTTCCAATGCAACAAAGAAAGCAACATCTACTTATCGTATGCAAAAGTTACGAAGGAACAAAGTTTGGTTCTAAAATAATTTTTTCCACATAGGTACATAATTGATTTTAGAGATGTACACAATGTGAAAATGATGGTTTAGGGTCAATGGCACATTTGGGGGTGGCCACCTTAATGATGGGCCCCTCATTCCAAGGTTAAATTGATCTAATATAATACTAATAGTAGAAAGGAGATCTTGAAGTGCCCAACTCTCCTTGTAGTTTGGGGCGTGAAGATGGCCTCCTTTCTACAATCTTTAGTTGCAAACTTCTCAGTCCATGGCAGTTTTAAAAACTCAACCGTTTCTATTTTTGAATTGCATCTTGAGGGACACATCCTTGTCCAACATTAACTCCTAAAGGACTGGCCTTGTATTTTTGGCAACATTATTTTTTGGGATAGGTACATGTGAGGAGATTTTATTTGTTTTCTTTGAAATTTTCACCGAACATGTGCTCAAGGAGTAACTTTGAGGCCCAATAGTTTTTATAACTTTTGACTACACAGTTAAAAAGTTATTATATATTATGTTGTTTGTTTCTCAATTTGGACAACCTGGGTAGATTATAAAAAATCACTTTTTCAAAAATAAAAATTTGAAATTGGTTCATTAGATTTATATGTATGTGGAAAGCTTTAAATCATTCTATTTTGATTAATGAGATGAAAGTTATGAGGAGTTTTAGTTTGCAAGCACTTATGGATTCTCTACTCTAAAATAAACTTTGAAGTCCTTTATTTAACTCAATTTTCAATATTTTGGAAAAAATGAAAACATTAGATGTAGATTTTTTATTACAAAATTACAATCATTGGGATTGATATTTTTCAATTTCATAAATGAATTTAGTATTTTGAATCATTCTCTACTTTTTTCTACTTACTATTTTTTTCCTATACGTTGTACAATTCCAAATGATTTGAAAGTTTTCAAGTATGTAGCCAACTTGCTTGAAGGATGAATCCAAAGAAGTACAAATCAACCATTTTGGACATTTTTTTCATACATTGTGAAGTGTAGCTTCCCGTTTATTGGCAACCTAAGAAAAGGATTTTTGTCACTTGAAACGCTAATATCTTGCAATCTATACAATGGAAATTTCTGAAATTTTTTCCACATATTTAAAAACTAGATTACTACAAGATCCTACAGTTATATGTGTCCAAAAATGATATTTTTCAATAATATGATGCTTGTACTAGAAATGGGAGTTTTGGAACATTTTTGGTTAGAACATAGTCGAGGAACTTAAGAGGTTAAGATCGGTGATTCAAATTCTGTGAGCCAAAACAAAACTTGAACTTGTACACCATGAGCTAGTGTTGTAAATACGCCCTACAGTGGGACCTGAAATTCCAAAATTCTGAAAGTCAAACAGATTGTATACCGATATTCATTGGATAACCGTATTGTCATACTGTAATCATTGTTTGTAATTAAAATCACCCGCACTAATTTTACTATAATTATGGTTGATAAAATGCAATTTTGGTGGATTCTTCGGTTCGAATTACAGCCGATAATGGTAATTAATAGTTAGTGCTGATTTTTTAAACCATTCATAAATTAATTATCAGATCACCTCCTTACAAGCCAAAATGCGTTTCGAGAAATTCGTTCTGTATGTATTGTAATGAAGCACACTTCTGGGGTACAGTGAGACACACAAGACAAGTACATACTAGAAATTTTTGCAGAAATAGTAGATACATTATAGCCCATACAAAAACTCTAACCTGAACATGGAGTTGAAGAGGTCCTCAATTCTAAGTTAGTTTTGCGAGAAAGACTGCAGACAACCGACCAGACATCTTTTATCAGTCAAAAGGGCGATGTTGTCAGATTCATCCACGTATTCAGTCCAAAATGGATGCATACATAGAGAGAGAGATGTTTCTACATTTTCTGCGTACGCCTCTTACAATTTCGAGGTAAAGATAACTAATTTTCGACTCAATTAAAAAATCATGAAGCCAAGTTTAGGATACCATAAACAACATTAATCTAGCCAGACGGAACGAAGGGATTGTAGTTTACACAGGTTTACAGGAATATCAGTGCTCACAAACAACTCGCGGTCAACAGAGTAGAATTCAGTGTGATTCTAGTATTTGAGGCGATGAAAATTGTCGCCAATTATTCACGGGATCACGTACTGTACAAAAGCTTCCGTCTTTGTTTTGACTCTCAGCAATTTCATAGAGGAATTTTAAAGAAATTAGCTTTGAAGATCAATTTCACAGGCTTCCCCAAACTCAAAATATAATAATATAGTAAAGTACTCTTAAGTGAATGCAGTATCATCCCTTTTTTGACCTGGAATTGAACGCAGCACATGTGTATACCAATAGAATTGAAGTTATCGTCAAAGTGTCGATTATGGACAAAAAACAATAAAATAGAAAATGACAAGAAACTAACCCGATAGACCCCAGGAACAGCGAGTTCCAAATTTTGAGCTTCTAGAAGCGCAGGTTGTTCGCAGCACAGACCAACTTTAAATGTTTCTGTAGTTGACGTCAGAAAGTAGTTCTCAGAATCGGTATACCACATCTGTTGTAGAATGTAGCAAGAATATTATAACGAAAACACAAGTTTAACTATCGAATTGGACAAGGGTTTTTTTCCTTAGCAATTTGAGCCGAGTCATCTGGGGATTTTCTCTTGTTCCACTTACTGCTTTTTTGAACACATGCAATGTTCTTCACTGCTTCCGGTGACATACAATTTGGACCTGCCCGATTGATCGAATTGGTCATTTTAAAACCACGGAATTTAACCTTGACAGTCACCCACTGCACCATGAAATTGAAAACGAGCACACAATGCTGGCACGTCATCGATTCATTAACCCCTGCACCATAGCTTGCCACGAACAGAATCAAGTGTACACGTGCTAAAAGAGAAGGGCGTCCCCCGAACCCACCCACCCTGGTTGCATGAGCCCCATTTTGGTATCTGAAATCCACTGCAATGTCCTGTTCAAGGGACAGAGAAGACAATCAGTTTCTATCGATCAGCAAATATTGAGGAAGACATAACTTAGACAGAAAAAGGCCGGGCAAAAACCAAACCTCAAGTCGATGCAAACTATTTCCCTTCGTCTCTCATCAGCAAGTGACCACTGATACTTTGTAGTAGGCTAACATCACTGGTGGAGCGCTCGTCAATAGAAGGTCATCAGAAGGACTCGTTTCAGGGTCACACTGTCATACATTGCAACGCTCATGCATACTTTAGTTCAAGTTCGACATTATTGTAAAGAACGAACTACTTATCAATCCTCTAGGCAATCGGCTCTTTAAACCCAATGAACCAAGGATTCATGGTTTAACAATGTCCAATTCGATTGATCGTATTGTGAAAAATATGATTCAGATTTTGCTGTAGTTTATATCACCACAATCAGTGAAGAACATTGCATGTGTTGGTCAATAAACAAATAAAATTGGAGAAAAGAAATTCCCCATGTGACCTACTCTAAACTGGTTTTAAAAATCACAGGAGTTTCAATCTGGACCAAAGGGGTTGAAGCCAGAACTTCCTTCAGTTCGGTAAAGGTATGTCCAAGCATGGACTTGAAAAGAAACTTTTACCTAAAGAAGCTCCACCAGGTTATAGGTTTGTCACGACCACTATTACGAACAAGGAAGAAAACTTGAGCCAGGTCTCCATACCTCCAGTTGGTAGGAGTATCGAAGTCCTTGTAACAGCCAGAACTGATTGCCAAACCTGACCAACGACCACAACTAACATATTTTCAATCAGACTGTTTTAAAAATTAGGCAACATCAAAGGAAGATTGACCATGGAGAGGCAAGACAAATATGACCCAATTCACAGGGAAACTTTGCTATTGTTCATGGGAAGACCCTCCCTGTTAGTGGTCACCTTCTAAACTGTTTAAAATATTAATCTCAGAATTCTCTACAATGTCAACGAAAGGAGTGGAGAAATATTTCCACGTTTGGATTACCCAATTATCAAGACCCCATGATGTCCTAAAATCAGTGAAAAGCCCAATTCTACTGAAAACATTTCCTACAAGAAGACTCCAGTCAGTCAGCTCATAAGTTCAAATCCACTTTAACTTTAATGCCACGCCACATCTTCCGAATGAATTCAGCACGAGGTTCTGATGGCTGTAGCATGAGGTACTCCATAACCTTACTCATGGAAGGCAGAAAATCCGTAACACCTAACTGCCCAAGCAAAAAATATAAATTCCCTCTGCGGAGGCTACTTTTTGATTACAGTAATCTTCAAAACATATTTCTATCAGTAAAAAGTGTAGGGTACGATTCCTTCTTTCTACTAGTAACCTTGTACTTTCCTTCAAACTTCCTTGATGATATATTTAAAACTGGATTCCTTTCCGAACTTGCTGTTCATTGAATCCAAAGTGTTCAATAATGTTACGTATTGACGAAAGCAACATTCCAACATGATTAATGTTTCTTGGCATGCTACAAGAATGTGAAAGTGTCCATAAAATTTTCTCTTAGGTAGTGTCCTTGTGCATTAAAATTAAAAAGAAATCAGGAAATGTTACCAGTGCTGCAAGCTCAGTGGCCGGACAGTTACGTGCTCTTTTCACACATTCCGTAGCCTCCTCCATTGACCATTGAAGACTCTTGTAAATGAAGTCCTTCCCTAATAAATTTGGTAGCTCACTTGAGTTTTAAAATGTAGACCAAAGAGATAGTATGATGGAAGTAAAATATCACACATAAATGTCCAATCTAGCCAACAAAATTTTACTTCCTCCTGTCCCAATAAAGATGAAACTCTTTAAAGAAAATACAAAACTTAAGGTGGCTTGCTCCGATAAACTATGCTTAAGAAAATAGAAACATTCTACTCGAGAAGAGACTAATAACGTGCTAACATGTTTAGTGTCCTTGGTTAATTTGATATTATATTGGCAACTATTAAGTTCGCATTAAGTCGACATTGGCTTGGCATTATTTCAACACTATCTTAATATTGATCTATTTAAATCACAGTATGCTCTAAAAACCAAGACAGCTATAGATTTAGGTTTCAAGAAGCCGCTATAATCAACTACTGTATTAGATGACAACTTCCGAAGGTGACTTTCGATTTTAGATTGGGCACTTCGGGAATAAAGCATATAAAGGGGTTAAAAGCATAGGCCCTGACTTCCAATAACCAATCGTGTTGAAGGCGTTAGAATCTTTACACTTAACACACAGTTAAAAAACTTATCATCATTTCATTCGTTCGTCCCCAAAATTATGCAATGGCAAGATGATTTCAATTTATTACCTCCGAAAAAAACAATGATAAACAGAATTCAGGTCCACAGGGAGAATGAGAATAGGAGGATTTTCGTACCTTCAAAATTAGAACCGCAGAAAAGCGATGATTCTCCACGCGTTCTTGTTGCAGTCACTCCAAGGATTTCTTGATCTGAAAACCCAATCCATGCCCCACTTGCTTCGAAAGCAACAAAGACTACAGATAGCCAACAATGTGCATTCCAGCTTCCATCGGGCTATGAACATAACTTCAAATCAGTCACTGCATTATGCACTCCTATCCCATGGCCACTTTTTAATAAAGATTTTGGTCCTGCGCAACCGTCACTCTTAATCAATGAGATTTTGAGCGACAATATGTTGAAAATGTGGCACAAATCAAAGTTTCAAGTGATGGTTTTGGATTGGCTTCGTGACCGCAAAAAAATCGTCCATAGCAGAATTGGGTTCCCATGAACATTTCGAAAGATCACGTCAAATTAGTACGTATCATCTTGAAGAGCGATGGGCCGCGCCTGCTCTTCCACATGCCTTGCCTATGACCCTTCCCGCAAAATCCATCCAACGCAAGGCCTCGACTACCTCAGCTACCCCAAACAAGCTAGTCACACATTCCGAAGAATCTCCGACGCAATGAAGCGATCGATCCAGAATGCGAAATCCCAGATCCACACGATTATAATGTAAGATGTTTTGCTAAATTGGAGCTGGGAAGTCACTTGATTACTTACCAGTGAGACAGACGCGCAGCAAGTCGATCGAGGTAGAGCTGCTCCCCTGGTAGCTATGGCTGGGGCAGGGAATGTGGAGGGAGAGAGTTTCCAGCGACTTAAGGTTCTTCGCTGTGTCCGATGAGGTGCGGCATTCGGTGAGCAGGAATAGAGTAGTCGCCATAGCCACAATTTCTTGCAACACCCGCGTTCCTGCAACGCAATGTGGTCAAGCAACAAACTTTCTGCAGAGTTTACGAAGACTCAATGAGACCCAATTGAAAAAACTTGTTTTTGTCGATTTCCAATCTCTTTCCTGTACTCTTTCCTGTAGCATCAGCTCAGTATGAAATCCCTAAAGTTTCGCACTTGAAGATTACTTTTGACGCAGGTAGGATAACAGCAAAAATGATCAATTTCATGGATGTTAGTATAATTTCTAGCGTTTCTTGAGCTTTATGATGATATTGAAGATGAGAATTTAATTTTTTCGATTGGTTGAATCAATTATGGGAGTTACAAATTCTAGGCTTTGTACACAAAATCAGAACCTAAAAATGCATTGTACAGCTCTAAAATATAAGTTGAACTCATTGTCCTATTCAACAAATATTTCAAATGCGAAGGCATTAAGATGTAACAATGGTTCATGTTGCAACCTATACTCTTTATACAATGGAAAATGTAATTTCATGCTCTCAATTCCAAAAAAATTTCAAATATTGTGAGAACAAACAATGTTTGCATGTTTGTCATATTGTTAATATTTTAAATTCTATAAATGTCAACTTCTTTCAATTTTTGTGTATAACAATTTGAAATGATGTATACCAATATGCCAAGGTGCAAAAAGTTTTTTTGAGGTCTATGAAAAAATTGACAAAATATAAAGTGATTCAAAATTATAGTGTAGAGAATCGAATTTTAGTCATGGCTAACTTTGAGATTAATATTCTTTCAAATTGCAAATAGTTTTTTCTTCAAACTTCTTATATGTTGCATACTATAACATTTTTATATCTATTTTTGGACTTTGCCCATTTGACACTTGTGGTATGGTTGTTTGAATGAAGTAGTTTCAAAATCCATATTCAATTTTGTTTGTCATTGTATAATCTCATTATTTTCAAAGTTTCAAGTCCTTAATTACAAAAATTGCCAACTTTCAATGCAATGCAAATTGTAATCAAGTGCTATTGAGAAGTCATGTCTAATGGTTCTTTTCTCTTTGTTTGAAGACAAAGCATGGCTAAAATTGCAAAAGATTGTCATATATTTGGTGTTATACTTACAACATAGATTCATTGCAAGATTTTATTGCAAGTGTTTAAAGTCTCTTAAATTTATGAAAATTAGTATACGTGTGTGTAATATGATTTAGAATATTGTAGATTTTTGGAATCAAAATTTGTAGTGCAAAAGTTTGTCTCAAACTACAATGAAAGTCATTTGAAAATTTTAGGTAGGATTTAATAAAAAAAAAAATTCACTTCAAATGCTAATATCTTGTAATGTATATTGACAAACTTCATAAAAAATTTCCCACTTGTTTGTATTAAGGTTTAATATAAGATTCTATAGTAGATTCTTCCAAAAATCATATTTTCATTTTCATGGTTCAAGAGAGTAGAAATGGTAGTTTTGATAGGTTTTGGTGGAAAATACTATAATCAAATTCCACTTAAGCTAGTTTGATTTTGATAGACTCTTGTCCTTCACTATGGTATTGAATGCAAAACCTAAGAGGTTTCATAATATAGCTATAATCCTATAGAATCAAAGTTGAAAGCAAGGCCAAAAGTTCATTTGTTTTTGTGGACGTTTTCACTACATGGGGATTTATAGGGGATGGAAAAAAAAATTTGTTTCTTATTTATAGTGGTTAATTGTGAATTTAGTGACCTTCCTCCTCTAATTTAGGATTTTTTATCCCAAATAAGAATTCAACTTTTCCAAATTCAATAACTTAGTAGTAAAGAATAAGTTATTTTATTTTCCATAGGCTTTAATAAATAATATTTTCAATCTCTATATCAGAGACTTCTAAATTGTATTTTTAAAGTATTTCAATATCAAAAAAAAAAATGTCTTTAGCAACTAGTTAAAGAACAACTAAATGTCCTAAATGAGTATTTTACAACTATAGCCCTTCTTATTAGAACCAAATCTTACACACACATTGTTGTAGTTGCAAAGTAGCCTCAAAATAGTTGTAAAATGAAAAATAGGGTTATGAGTGTACAATAAAGTTCAAATGCATAACAAATATGAGCTATTCACCATCCAATATTCATCATGTATATTTGTTGATGTGGACAAATCTACACTCTTTGGAATCCACCATATCAATCTATAGTTGTAAAAGAATCCAAAGTGCTAGCACATGAACACAAAGACATGAGCCTATAAGTCTTAAACCTAGTTGTAGGTATGTATTTACAACCATTTGAAGGTGTTTATAACATATGTACCTAAAACATAGGTGTACTATAACATAGTAAGAGTCTAAAAAATAGGTACCTGTAATCATAAAAGGTGTTTATAATGTAGACTCTTAAGCTCATAGGTTCATAGATTCTATATTTGCATGCTAGCATCCCCCCAATACAACTAGAAAGCGATTGCAATTTGACTAAAAAGCGGCTGCAACTGTACAATGATTGTTGTTTTTCCAATTGTCTTATATCAATTGTCCTATATCAATTGTCAAGAGTACCATTAGGTTGGACATATGAGACTTGTAAGTTGTTTTACTCTTGTGTAAGGAATTTTGTTAATAGAATTCTAAAATTTCTATAGTTTGTAGATTTCTAAAAATATTTAAAATCTAAGAAATTTTAAAACCTATGAAATTGCAATGTTTTTTAGACAAGTGAAATCTATTAAATACCGATATTTGAATGTTTGAAATCTTAAAATTAAAAGAAGCTGAATTTGAATGCCATACAAGCAACCATGTTAGAAGAATACATTGGCTAAGTTTCAATTATGCTAACAATGAGAAACAACCCCATTGTCCTTTGCAACTACAAGAGCAACTTGTCCTTAGTCCTTAAATTAGCACCAATCACAAATGTTCCATGCAACTAAAAACCAATTGTTCTTTACAGTTGTAAAACCTTCATTTTCTTTTGGTGAAAGAGAGATTTGCAATTCTTCACTTAATGGATGGCCTTAGAAAGTAAGATAGGGACACTCAACTTTGCCTCATTTCATTTAGTGCAACCTAATAGGTCTCTAAGAAGGAACAATAAGAAAGAACCAAAAAAAGATGGCAAAAAATCACTAAATCCTTCAAAACCAAAACAAATTCTTAAGAGCAACTAATGTGAGTTAAAGCATCTTGTGCTTAACTCCAAAAGTTCAAAAATTCTAAGTGTCCTCAAAGTCCTAAGTTTGGGAGAGGTACCTAAGATCTCAATTTTTGGCAAGATTTTCTGAATTTTTTTTTAATATAAGAAAACTAATTAGCTTTTTGAAAATATAATTTCTATTTCAATTGTTTTCAGGGAGAGAAAGTTATGCCATAATAGGCCCCAAAAGGCAAGGTCTAGTAATGGGGAAAAAAACTTAAAATAAATTTAAAATGAATTATTTTTAATATATTATATTTTGTCTATCTTGAAAGTTTTGATTCATTCTATTTGGATAAGTAATGTGAAAGTTATAAAGCTTCTTGTTATATGGGCAATCTTAGTAAATTCTTGAAAAAATAATGTATTGAATCTAATTTTGAACTCAATTTTAGTAATTGAAAAAGTGAAAAAATTGCACATCATTTAGCTTTTTTCTAGAATAATCTTACTTTTGGAATTAATGCATTTCAATTTCCATCTTAGAGCTATCAACAATTTAGTTTTTATTTCTATCTTGTATCTACTTTGACATAACAACTTGCATAACAATCTTTTAAAGAATGAAAATTACAAGGAAGATGAATTTTTTTCCTCCAAACTCTCAGATCAATTATTCAACAAAAAAAACTTAAATTCACAATCTATAGGGAAAAAAATTTAATGAAGAGGATTAAAATCCTTATAATCTAATTAGACTAGGAACTTAAAGAAAAAAAATCATTTTCTTCACTTTAATCATTTATATCTTGAATGTGTTTGTTATGGTCAAAGTTTTTGAAGTTTCTTTTAGACATTCTCAAACTAGTGTAGTTTAAAATCTTGTAGTTGGATATACAAAAAATTCACTTGAAATTTTTATTATTAGTAGTGAAAATAATAGTTTTGAATGTTTTTTGATAGGAAAATGACTTTGGGACTTCAGAGATTGTAGAGTGGTCATTTAGAAGGAGTCTAATAGCATAAATAGGTACCTCATTCTTTCAACCTTTGAAAATTTATAAAATATTGAATAAATGTGCAAAAATGAAGAAACAAATAAAATTGAATTTTTCCTAAGGAAGCTAACATTATTATGAAAAAAATCATCATTTGGACCACCTACCTAATTGGGGCAGAAAATTTGACAATTTTGGATGTTTTCAAAAAAAATTTTTTTGGTAAGCAACTAGTTATTTAGCAATAAATTAAATGGACATTGATAAAGGAAAAAAAATTATACACATTTGACAAAGACCAACCAAAGAAAGATTTGGTTTCAAAATATCTTGAAAGACATAATTATGAAGTTGACGTTAGACTAAAAGATTAAACAAAAAGAAAGTTTAAAAACTCCCAAAATTTAGCAATACAGTTGTTAACCCCTTGAAGACAAGGGGTAGTCCAAATTTTCAAAATTCTGAAGATGTATTATAAAATGCAGCCTAGCATAATAATCTAATGATGACTTTCAAATAATAGTTGTACTTAAATTGAACTTATAGATCTTATTTATACAATAAGACCAACAAATTCCAAAACTGATATTTTTCAACAAAATTTGGAGCCAAAAATTAGAAGTTTCCTCTATAATCAATTGTAGGTTGAATATTTATACTGTTAGGAAATTGTGACTAAAACAACCAAAAAAATCAATAGTTTTCTTTTGTTTGGGGCACTAGTGGTCACAACTTGATCAATTTATTAGACTTTTGTAAAGACACCAAAAGATTTTTGTTGTTCTATACACTTCAAATTTTTCTTGGTCAAATCAACAAAAATCTAATAGATTTTATAAGTAACAATTTGAATGTACACATGTGAATTCAACCATGGTGTATTGGATGAGGAATGTCGTTTGTAAGAACAAGGTCCCATGATTAATGAGAAAGCTTCATATTTTGAAAAAGGTAGTAGTACAATCGCTAGTAGAGGGATTACAAGCCCAAATGAGATCTATCCTTGTCCAAATTTATACCTTTTATATTAATATGGAAAGTACATGGCTCTAGTTTTGGATACAATAATTTTTAGCATTCAACCAAAAGGATATTAGCAACTAGGGCTTTGGGAGGGGCAAAGCAGTGCCAAATTGCACCAAAAAATAATTTGGCTAAAAAATGGTGACAATTGTAAAGTTTTTCACTAGTATATTTCATTTAAAAAAACTTAGATGAAATCTCCTAATTGTGATTGAAAACAAAATTATGTTTATGTGATATGTGCAAATGTGAGATTTTCTACCCAATATATGGATGAATGTTGGATTACCACTATAACATTTTATATTGCCAGTTTGGTAATTTATAAAAAATAAAATCCTATTTGCAATTTCTATTGTGACTTGATAGTGGATCATTAGCATAATTTGAAATTGCTATTGCGGTTGAATAATCAATTACTTGCTATAAGGTACTTTAATTCAAGCTTTTGGATTTGATGTTCATGCAATGAAACAAAACATTGATTCTTTCTTCAATCCTTCTTTACTCTCCCAAGGTATTAGACAATTGCAAGTTGAAGTCTACTAGTTCCAAGATAAGCTCTTTCTGATTGTGCAAACTCTAATGCAGTATCTCCTACCTCATGTGTCCGATTGCAATGAAACTTACACCATGGCGTCAGTGACCACAAACTTCTCTTTTTGTACCAATGTCAGATTCACACAAGATTCTCACTGAATCCACAACAAGCTACTGCTCACAACCAGAATGTGGTTGTCCAGCTCTTTAGGGGTTGATCTCTCCGAAGGAAGATGAGAATTCCAGTCAGGCTATCCTCGGTCTCAGTTCTGTGGTCTTTGTTTGTTCTGTTCGGCCCATTGTGTCTTCCTCTGCCAGGTCCCTTGTGGCTGATGTTGTAAATTATCTCTTGTAATGGAATTTTTGTTTCATTAGCGTATTTGCGTAAGAGAACAAAATTCCAGTCAGGTCATTAATGTACAACTCCCCATGAAGCCATATCATCATTTGTACACCTACAAATTGACATGCTCCAGCAGGCCCAACAACCCATCCAATCCAATCTCTGCAATATGAACAGACAAGAGAATCATGATCATGCATCTCAGTTGTTAACAGTAGATGGGCTTAAACACGAACACCAATGATTCTAGAATTATTCGTGCTGTCAATTGACTTGAGGCCAACATCCATTATATCGAATACACATTGTCACACGAACTGTCACAACCAGTTGTCACAAATATGGTCACAATTTCATCTCCAATATTTCATCCTGAATGTTTTTCATTTAGTTTCGCAAGGCTTGGATTGGCTATCCAATCCGTACTCTCCTAAGTTCAATGCTACACTGCAATAGTTCTTTGCTAGTAATAAGTTATGTATCATTGACTCTGGTTGCCACATCCACCTCACTTTCATAATGCCAAGTCCATGTTAATTTTCTTGTGGGCTGCTCACAAAATAGAACTGAAGGCTGTATCTTAATGTATAATTCTCTGCAATCAAGTCTCTCCATCAGTTCTCTTTGTGAGCTTCCGATCACCACCGTCCAAGAAAACCTTTCCCAAGCCCACTGATCACAATCAGAACTTGACATCAATTTCTCAATGTTGGCTTTTCTGCATAGGAAACTCTTGGAAACTGAAGTATGTTCCAGTCCTATCCTAGTTTCAAGAGCTTTGTGCAGCTCAATGTCATCATTTGGGCTCTCTGAATCTCACCAGTGTAACCACATTTCAACTTATGTTGTGTTGTTGAGCTGCAAGGAAACAATCCACTTCACTTGCTCTGATCCATGTGAGTCTTTGAATATTCACAGCAGGATGCTTGTCACCACCAGCAGAACCGAGTGCACCAAGGCCCTGCCTCAAATTTGGGAAGATAACTGTTATTGCAATGAAGTTTCTTTCATTCAAGCTACAAAAAGTACACAATAGAGGATAGAACAGAGTGTGATTTGGAGGGTGAAATGAATCTTATGTAGTGAGGGGAAAAACTAGCCCTGAGAACCATCATGTGGACAGAATCACAGAACTCTGCAGCCTCTGAATTAAACCTGAAACTTCAATATCATGAAATTAGGAGAATTCCACAACTTTGGCGCAACCTGGAACTTTTCAGAATGATATTTTGACACATAAATCTACACTAACATAAGTCTATTGAAGTCTTGGTTTTTAGAGTTTTGGGAAGATGAATGTCACAAAGTTTGGCACTCATGATCTTGTCAATCTACAATCCAAGGTTGTAATATATCTGAAAGCAAATGTCCCTCAAGTTAGTGAATTCTACTGTAGAAGGAAACATCTTCCTCTTGGATGCTTGGGAGGGTTGGAATTCAAGATTTCAGTGGATGTCAGGCTGTGAAATTGGGCAGTGACTTCTCCCATCAACTGACCCAATTGAAATCAGACTTTGGCTAGTGTGTTCAAGGGAGCTATTGCATCTGCATTTGAACCACTAATTCATGTAAAACTGGTTGGTGAGATAGCCTATTTCTTTGAATAATATTATGCAACTTACTTTCGAAGCTTAACTTATACCTTACTGCAATCCAGTGTATGTCAAAGTTCTAGTACAGTTAGCAGGTTGGTACAACTAGGTGGAGAAATGTGTGAAGGCTCACTGGATGAACCAAACCATGCCTTGGGAATTGTTGGCATGGAGTTGCACAGCACTTTGATAATCTTGGAACCCCATATTGCCCTCTCAAGAAGAGATTTGTTACTTGTGGTTGCTTCACAGTCACAGTTGGTGGAGGGTGGATTTGAACTGTTATCACAGGTCTGGAATAACCTAATAAGTTCAGTTCAGTTATTAGCTGACTTCTTTCAACAGACTTGGATTGTTATTAAGTCTGTGGGTTTCAACAACCACATTGTGGTTGTTGGGTGGTTCAGGAATTGATTTTGACCTAGTTCATAATTCTGAAATGAGTGGGGTACATTTCAAGCAGAAAAATGCAAAAACTTTTGCTTTTCAGGGTAGTAAGAGAAAAAGTTTAAATTAAATTAAATTTGACAGTACAGAAGCATACTTGACAACCATGGGAACATGTGAAAAAAAATTCAGACATTTTGACTGCGTAGATTGAAAGACTTTAGCATTTGAAGTTAGAAGAAAAAATCTTACTTTGATCCTGCTAGACAAAGTTAACTCCTTTGCAATTAGATTTTTACACTACAAGTAGTTTTTAAAATTTTTGCATTTTGTAGCATGTTAGGTACTTGTTGAATTTCACAAGTAAAAAGAGAGTCTTGCACATGTGACATTGAAGTTGCTTGCCTTACCCAGAAAACTTTAGGCAACATAACTTTTGGTTGAGGCAATTGGTTGGGAGAAAATTTTTATTCTTGCAAAAGGGGTACATGTCTTCACCTTGTATCAAAATTTCCAAAAGATTTTTTGAAATTTGAATTTGTAGGAACCTACCTAAACTTTCAAGCAACATTTAATGACCAAATTGTCCTATAAAACATCAATTTCATTAACTTAGTGAAGTATTAATAGTTTGGCACCTTTCAAAATACCAATTTTGAAATACTAATCCACACTTGTTCTAGATTTTAGACCATCATGTACAAGTGTGTTATAATTTTTGGCACCATAATCATGCCACTTAGAGAAATTGACATTTTTAAGGGTTAATATCAAATGCAAATGAGCCTTGTAGCCTTGAGTTGGTAGCCCTATTTATATGTATATTGAAATTTTGTAAAGATTTTTAAAACTATAATTTTTGTAGTACAAAACCCTAAATTTCAAAATACAAAGTTGAAATCATCATTGAAATAAGTTTATATATAAATTCAAGAAGCACTTCTCATTCATGATGATCTTCGTTACTACTATTTCTATTAACTTTAAAATTTCACATTGTTTAAGTTTTTTTGTGATCACCGTGATATTTAGAGGAATTATACTATAAAATCATTACAACTTTTGAATCTGTGCTTAAAGTTGTGGAAAGCATTCAAGAAAATTGAAACACATATGAAGAAGTACAACATTGATTGATGAGGTTTGACCAAGGACCTCTAATACATGAATCTAAAGTGCTATTTTTCCAATTCACTCGATTCTTTTTTGGTGAAGTGTAGTCTAGGGGAAGCTTGTATTGCATCCAAAACATCACATGGTTTAAAGAGAAACCGATAAGAGTTGAAGGCTTCTTTGAGGCAACCAATGGAAATTGAAGTATTATGTGCTTTAAAGATGATAGTTTAAAGGGAGTTTAGTGTCATGAGTAGGTATATTGCTTGCTAAAACAATTTCACCATTAGGACTGAAGTGTGTCAATTTCATCTAAGAGCTATTAGTAATTTAGATTTCCCTTCCATCTTATCCCTACTTCTACCTAATGATTTTTCAAAATATGAAAACCAATGTTTTTTATGTCCTTGTTTTCAATTCAATTCTTTGATATAAAAATTATAAAATTAGAGTTTATAGTGTAATTTTTTTAACATCGACAATTTAAAGTCTTAAAGCCTAGTATTGCAAGCGTTTTTCCTAGTGCAAATAAGAGTGTTTATTTTACTTTAAAATGCTAACATCTTGCAATCTAAAAAGTTTTTGAAATTTCTTCTACACATTTCCATACTTGTTTAATACAAGATCCTAGTATTATTGAATTGCAACATTTATAGCAAAAAAAAGGATCATTTTTATACATTAAAAATGGTAACCTTAGAATGTTTTTTTTGGTAAAATCATATATAGTCATCAAACTTTAAGGGTGATCCTAGAAAGACATTGTACACATAATGGATGACTTCACCTCAAATTGTAGGATGGAAAAAAAAAACGTTTATTAATCCAATTGATTTTTTTGGAAGTTACTTGAGTGCATTTTAAGTTGAAAATTCCTTCATTATGGTATTATTGACCATTCTAAAAAATAAAAATGATGCTTAAACCATGAATCACCCTTGTAGTGTATTTTGATCATTTCTTTCTATTTACTCTTGATATAAACTTTAGCCATAAAAGTGATATTCCAATTGGAATCCTTGATTTTTTTTGTAAATTTCAATATTTTATAGCAATATGAATTTAGGTCTATAACCATGGTTTATTGATTTTCTAATTTTAGATCAACGTGGTAACTTTGGTTTATACCAAGACATTACACACTATAATATACATTTATGGTGAAAATTTCAGATTTTCCAAGTATATTTTGTATTTGATATGAATTTTTTCTATTTTTTCTTTAAAAATTCACAATAATTTCAATTTTTTTCCAAAAAATTGAAAATTTTATGACTTCCATTAGAAATATGATTTCATCTTTGAAAAATAAATATAAAATTTTTCATTCACATCTAATTGCAAAATGGTAGCAAATAGAGAAAACGGAGTGGTGAACAATCAAAATGTTAACTTTTTTGTAATGTAGAGCAAGTTTTGAAAAGTCAAGAATTAATCTTTCAATCCATAAGTGATATAAAAATTTGAATTATATCTAAACAAATCAAACTAGACATGTTAGAAATCACATGGGAAAAGAAAACACAACAATATTGTTTATGGATTGAAAGATTATAATGTTTAATCACGAGGATGTTAAAATTGAGATTATAAAAAATTATTATATTAAAGGGCATAATTAATCAAATTATACATATATTTCAGAAATACATACTACTAGAAAATAGTAACTTGACAAGGTTTTATTTAAACCCTTAAAGGACAGATTGGTAATCATAAAAATCACTCTTTTAAATACCATGTGAATCACTAGCTTAAAAAAATTACAAAAGCACCCATTGAAAGTCAAACTAGTGTAGAAGACCTCTCCTTTTCACAACAAAGTTTCCAGGATGAATAGGTGCACTCCTATCCTACACAATAGGATTCTCTGTCATTCATCAGACACAAAACATCCATGGCATCATTTTTAGGCGAAGTTCAAAGTTGTGTGGACACACTAGAATTTGGTGCCTTGGTGCCTTGGACAACATTCAGGGGTTAACAGATGCAGTACTGTATGGGACAAAAGCTGGCCATTTGGTTTGGGACTTTGGGCCCCCGTCCAGCAATTAATCCACAGCAACTAAGATAAGCTATTTATATTTATTTTTGTGGTGGTATAACTTTTTTTTTTTTTTTTTTTTTTTTCCCAAGTGAAAGAAGAATTCATTGCCAAAGAAGAGAACAAGGAAACCCCAGACACAGGAACAACTTACTAGCTTATGAATGATTGATGGCCGGCACTCATTATTTGAATCCACACTAACATACAAAACAAAGGGTCAAAACATGCTTGTTTCTGTGCCTGTACAGACTTGTGGAAGGACCAGCCTCATGTTCCTTGTGACAGAGGCCGTTTGGCCGTTCGGACATAGGGACACTCACACCCCACCTATATTATTCGCGTGCTTTTATATCACCTGAGTGAGTGAATGCAGATATTTTTTTCGTTTTCTTTCTTCGCCCTCATCGGTAAGTTAGGCAGAAGAATCTCTCACCAAACGGAACCCGCAAAGCCAAAATGGAAAACCAATGGAGGCCGTCCTTGAAATGAGCAAATACTCGTATATTTGACAAGGATAACAATTGTGTTGGATGGTTATTTGTATGATTTAAGAATATTTGTGCCATGAATAGATACAACTATTATTTCATTTTTGGGAATGAAGTCGGGGCTTCAAGATGTATTCTATAGTCCATTACATGGGTATGTATTTGTATTTTGGATCAAATGTAATATAATTCACTGAAACACATGAGGTAAGGTAGAGGTAAATTCACATATCCAAATATGACCATATACACAAGTCAAGATTGTAGAGGATGACTTGTATATTTTGATTATTTGCTAACCATTTTCATCCTTATATATACGCATTGTCCTCATGTCATGTAAAGAATAAATTTCATTCACCAAGGAATGAAGTGCAAGTCAAAGGAAATGAATGTCACACTTAGGGAATGACAGTCCCTTCTAAGAGCAAAGAGGTTACTATTCCCACACGCAATCAACGCATGCTTGTATGCACATTCTGAGGGTTGTTATTGTGTGAGCATAGGAGTGTGAACCTATGAGCTTAAAATACTACACTTCTATGTTATAGGTGTATATACTATAGAAACCCTATGATTATAGGATATATATGTTACAAATATCCATATTATAGATGTTTATGATACATACACATTCTATAGTGTATGGTATTTATATTATAGATACCTATATTGTAGGCTCAATGCTCACAAGCTTGCATTCTTGGACTCACATACTAGCACCGTTGTACACATTCCATAGTCTTTGTATGAACCAAACACTATCATAATGTCATTTCAACCCAAAAATTAATAGATATTGGAAAATATTGTTTCAACTACTAACTTGGGCTATTAATTTGATAGAATTTTTCAGATTTGTTTCAAGAATTCATAGATTTTTCAAAAAATGCCATTTTAACCAACAAATTTGGTAGATTTTAGATAAACAATTATATCCAAACAATTGGTCAAGGGGAGGGTGTGTTGGAGTAATAAATAATGTAAGTGGAATTTGACTTAGAAACATATTGGTCCTATGATGAGATCAATGCAAAAGGTAGATTTCAAGGATTTCAAATGTTTGCCAATAAAGTAGATTTGAAATTTTATAAAATTTTGTACCATTTATAGATTTGAACAAGTATGTGAAATCTATAAATCTAATAGGTTTTATAATTTGAAATCTATGATTTGGATAGATTTTGAAACCTAAATTCTACATTTTGGATAGGTTTAAAAAATTAAAATCTATGTTTGGCATAGATTTCAAACTAAAATTGACATGGTTGAAAAAAACATTCTCCAAATGCCATTTCAACTGCCCCCAAGATGTTGTTTCATCTAAGGTTTTGCACTAGTGAAGTATTGACATAGTATTTTCAAATCTAATGTTGTATAAACTATTTTTCTACATTTTTACACAATGTTTATTACAGAAGAAAACGCATGGCCATTCTTACACCTAACATATCCATGCACGCAAAAATCCACAAGTGTTTTGGACCTACCTTACATGTTCTAAGCCCTTACAAAATTAATTGTATAGTCGAAGTGTACCATTTTTGCATGTTCTATGATTTTAACATTTTATGAAAATTTCACAACAAGCTCTTAAAAGATCATAGATTTTATGCATCATTTCCATTGATACGTATTTGAGTTCACAAAAGAATTCAAGTTGATTGGAATTTTTTGGCATCATCAAATACCTCTTTGTATCCTAAATTGCACATTTATACTACAAGGGCAAATGAATGTTTTCAACATTCTTAGATGTTAATAAGTTTTACCCTTGAAGTCTCATAATTGTTTTGGTTAAAGCAAGAATATAGATAAAATCTTGAGCAAATGCAAAATTCTTGAGGATAGATGAGCTAAAGTTAAATAATTATCTGCAACCGATCAAATAATGAGTGACAGACAATGGGTGTGTCAAAAAGTAGGATGACCTATTGTTAGTATTGCAAGAATTTAGAATTTTACAATAGTGTATATAACATTGTTGATGTCAATGTATGAAAAATGCACAAATACAAGCCTACAACACTAGCAACTTCATAAAAGATTTACTTCAAGGACCTCTGGATTTGGTAGACATAGCTTTCATGATTCATATAGAGCAATCAACATTTGAAAATACACCTTCAATATGTGAAAATACATGCTTAACATGAGAATATTCAACATGGTCATCTACAAAATATTCTACTCAAAATTGACACAAATTTAGTTGTGCTTTTTTGTGATTGATCAATACATACTATACATAGGTATGGTTGAAGCCAATGACTACAATAAAAGATGGGAAAAAAATTAGAAAAAGAACATTGTTGACCAATATACCTAAAGGTAATTAAACATTGCTATACACAATATGATACTTGATATTTCTTCACAACAACCTTCTTTCTATAAAGTACCTATTCACTTATGCCATCTTTGTGTTTACTTTTCTCCCCAAACCACTACCAATGTTATTCAAGATGCAAAAGGGGACATCTTTTGCAATTCTATTTACATATTTCTATATATTATACAAAGATTGGCACACATACTTGTGTATAAACACACATAATTGTTGCATGCAATTGTATTTTCTGAATTGAATTGCTCCAATTCATCTCTATCAAAAAAAATTAGTGACCCCATTTCCTAACTTACTTCCATCCCTAGGACTTAAAGATTTAACCCTTAACTCCTAGAGAACAAAACCATTGATTGTCCACTTTGTCTACATTTAAGGTAGGTACAACCAAAATTGCCCTCAAAACTGCCATCATTACATTGTGTACATCTCCCAAATCAATATGTATGTATGTTGAAGAAATGAATTTTAAACGTCTATCCAAAAAAACTTTGACCCTTCATAACTTTTGCATATGGTATCTAAAAGTCGCGTTGCAACCTCCTTTCATTTGTCGATAAGAAAATATAAAAATTCAATTAGTTTAATAATAGTAATTAGATATAATTGCAAAAAATGGCAATTTTAAGGGATATCCACTTTAGAACCATAAAGTCAAAGCACTATTCTCTATTCACATTTGCATGCCCTGATGGCACAAACATTAGACAAGACCTCGGACAAGACCCATACCCTACTTTGAGATAGATTTGCTTTTAAGTTGCATGCCCTCTAACATAGGCAAGTGAATGTTGTTTAAGGATTAAGTTAGTATTTGGTTGGGTAGCACAGTCTTTATGCATGGTAGATTGACTGACCTCAGTACTCAATGTGGTAGTCAATGGCTAAACATTTCCAAAATACGTGTTCAAGTTGACAATAAATCTACAAATATTGTAAGTTTACTTCAGGAGTTTAGTCCATCTTAATCAAACCCTAAATTCCTGTTTGTTAACATTGAATTATCCAACAACAATAATGTTGACTAGTAGGAACTCTTTCATTAGTCATCACGTTTGTACTTGTCATTGCCATTAAGGTAGAAATATCTAAAAGCATTTGTGTACCCTTTACTGCATCTATGAAAAGCACTAATATGTAATAGTAGAGTGCCACTGAAACTGACCGCTTTTGTTACTTGTGTAATAAAAGAGTATAAGAGGCCACGTATTGTACATAGTACAGACATGTCATGGCTATCATTTGATACTTTTAATGATAATTAAGCATATATTGAAGACAATAATGAAACAACCACCATATAAGAGAGGGCCTACTAATTTGTATAGAAGCCCATATCTAATTAAGAACACAAAACTGGACAAATTGAAAAAATCTTAAGGATAATATTAGTAATGATGATGGCCCTATATATGTGCATTTAAGTTTGTAATAATGAGCAGTGAAGGTTGGTTTTAGCTGCTTCTCTCCAAGTTCCTTTCAAAACAAGTTCATTTCCATTGGTTCACTTTTGAGTCCATTAGCTTCGAATGCTAAACACTAGTGAAGATAGATGTTGTATATAATTCGATTCAACTAAAAATGGTAGGAGATTCAGTTCCTTCAAGTGCTTGAAGGTTTTTGTTTTGAATATTTGTATTGGTAAGTTAGAGAGTGGTCTTCAATAGTGAACATGGTAGCTGGGTAAGTGTACACTAGCCCCTTGTACTTTTCATGTCACAATTTAATTTTCTCAAAGGACATGGTTTTCTACTTGTTGATACTCAAACTTAAAAGTTGTTTTTACAACTTTTATTTTGTTTTCCTAAATGCTACATTTGTATAGTCCACATGTGTATTATTGGATTTGTTGAGAAATTTCATGCCATATTTAACTACTTTTGGACTTTTCAGGGAATTTTGGACTTTGTCCAACGGGAGATCTCCAGTTGTCATAGATATCTAAAATCTAAACTTGTTGTACATTTTTCAAACCACCTAGTCCAAAATCTATATCATATCTAGATTCCTAAAATCTATAGAAATCAAAATCTACAACTGTCTTAGATGTCCCTTTACCAATTTTGGACTTTGCAAAGTCCAAAAGTAGTTAAATATGGCATCTTCTTTTGAGTGTGTTAAATTTGTACTTTTGTAGATTATTAGTAAAAAGTCACAATCAATTTTGTACTACAATCATGTGAAAAAGTACAATTTTTTGGCCTTAGAAAACTTCAATTTTGATTTCCTTTTTACAAAAAAGACAACAAAGGATCCTCTATTGGAATCTACTATTGAATTTATGAATATGTCACTCTTGTAGCAAATATCTAAGAAAATAATACTATTTGAGTTGACAATAGATAATTCATTGAAAAATGTGTCTTTTCAAAATTGCCTTTAAGATTCTAGATGTTATTGGTTAGTTCTAAAATGGCAAAATGATGGAATTTGAATATTTTTGTTTTTTCACCTTCTATTTCATTTTCTTTAGGAAATTTGTACTTTTAGAAGACCAAAATTGTGCCAAAAGTGTATGGGGTCTAGTGTACTTTCACCCAGCTAAAGATTTGCAAAGGTTTGGTCATGGGTCAGAGTGTGAGGAAGAAACATCTACACTAAAATTGGTAAATAGTGTTGGGTGATAATTAGTGTCATTCCCTGGTTTTTACCCCCAACACTATTTTCCAACTTATGTGTAAATAGTGTTGGGCACTTAATTTGTGCCGCCTAAATCTGGCCCTACCTTGGAAACCTCAATTTTGGGAACCACAATGTCTGACCCCCGCCCCCGAAATCTTGGCCTTCTCTAGAAACTTTACTTTTGGTCTTCTCTCTCGCCATGGAAGTTTTCTCCTTCCCTGGAATTTTTGTTTTTTGTTTGTTTGCTTCATGTCCGGCGATTCATCCCTTACCTGGCACACTGCAATTTCAGCCCATTGTGGTATTCAGTTTTGGTTAGGCTTTGCCCCTACAGCACATTCCTAGAATCCATTCGCAATTTCAGTTTTGGGTTGGAGTTTTTCTTCCTTCCACATTGTGGGCGCCACCTTGGGAGCACAAGACAGTTTTGGAGAGCTTCTTGAAAATTTCAACCCACATTGTGAGCTTTGGGTGTGTGTGTGTTTATAGTCCGACGACTCCCGCCGATTCCATTGTTGCTTCAATTTAAATTTGAATCTTCCGGTGCCCCTAACTTTCAATTGAGGTATGCAATTCAACTTTTGATTACACCATTGGATTTCTCTTCCTTTCTTCTATTTACTGTAAAAGATGGGTTTTTTTTTTGTCGCCATTTTTTTAAAACCATTTTTTTCTGGATTTTCTAGCCCGGCATGGACCGCCCTCCGCTTGCTGATCTCAATGCCTCTCCCCGACGCCTCCAACAAGTTTCCAGCATTGCAACTCGACAAGCTGTCACTGCTTGGATGGTGGAGAACATTTCCGTGGATAGCGCCCTGCCAACCTTGTAAAAGCCGGCCGATGGTGGCAGCAACGCCACCAATTCGATGAGGACAATGCAGAAAATGCAGCCCAAGTCACTGCATTCTCGTGTAGCAGCAACCGATTGGGCATAAGGCGGCGCCATTGTCCAAAAGCTAGACCAGGCCGAGGCAAGAAAAAAAGTGAATGGGTACAATATTTGTACCCACTTTTACTTGAAGAATTCAACCGCCTTCGAAAATCAGGTGTAAAGTTTTCTTCTCTTCTTCTTCGTGAGTTGGCCCTTTCCATTCTCGTAGCTCCCGAGTCCAATTTCACAGCCCAATCTGTTGACCCAAATGATAACATTTTGTTGGTTAACAAAATTACCCCGAATTGGGTCAATTAATTCATGGAGAACCACAACATAGTCCTCCTCTCCCAACGTGGCCGTTTGACTTGTAGTCCTCAAAAAGAACTCCAAATTGAACAACAAACCGCCTATCATTTGGGGGTTTTGCAAAGGGGATTTGCATCCGCGGAATTTGATGAAAATCTAATGGAAAATCTGGATGAAACCCATTTTGTTGTCAATCTTGACAATGGATGCACTTTAGGGTTTCGGGGGGACACAACAGTCAAATATGAAGTGGTTTCGGGTGGGGAGTCTATGACTATGGTGGTTCGTATTTCAGGAGGTCGGCGTGCTATGATAGAAGCTCCTATGCTCATTTTCACAAATGAAAATAGGAGCTATCCTATACGAGGTCTAATTGATAATATTCCCAGGGTGTCTTATAGGTCGGGCCCTAAAGGGTGGATGGACCAAACCATCTTACCCGAATATTTTTTAGAAAATCGGGCATATCAAGCCGATCTTCATCACCGCATGAAGATCATATGGCTTGATAATTGTACCAACCATACGGTGACCCCTAGGTTGGCTGATGTCCTAGCAGCCAAAAATACAGTCTTCAAATTTTTACCTCCTTGTTCTACTCACCTTTGCCAACCAGCAGATACATTCTTGATTTCAAAGATCAAAGATGCATGGACAAGACGGTGGGAAGCCAAAAAAATTCAGTTGATACAAGAAAATGCTTGGCAAAATGCACCCCGGGCAGATGGACAATGGTCAGGGAAGTTGACCAATCCAGGAAAACGTTTTTTCCTACAATTGGCTGCTGATAGTATAAAAGATGTTAATAGAGAGGTGGATTGTGACAACATCTCCTATGCTAGAAAAGCAATGATTCGTTGTGGCTTGGCATTAGGACTTGATGGATTTTGGAGTGTTGGACAATTATTTCCACATCTCCAAGACATTATTGCAAAACATTTGCAATACTTCCAAGGGCAAGAAGTGCCTAATTTAAATAGGGCAGTTTAGAGATCTTTTTTTCAGTTTTTACTGTTTTTTCCCTTCAATTTCTGGCCTACAGCTACGACTATTATATTGTACTTTTGACTCTTCCTATATTTTGCAATATACACACATTATGAAAAATTTCAGCATTTCACCATTGCATTGTTTATTTCACCATTTCATTGTTTTTTTGGGCTTTCCAGCATTTATTTCAGGATTTCATTTAACTTTCCAACTTTTCAGGATTTCATTGTTTTTTGGGAGCTTTTCAACATTGATTTCTGGATTTCAGTGTTTTGTTGGGCTTTTCACCATTTATTTCAGGATTTTAGTGTTTTGGGGGGCTTTTCACCATTTATTTCAGGATTTCATTGTTTTTCTAGGCTTTTCACCATTTATTTCAGGATTTCATTGTTTTTTTGGGCTTTTCACCATTTATTTCAGGATTTCATTGTTTTTTGGGGGCTTTTTACCATTTCATTGTTTTGGGGGGCTTTCAACATTTATTTCAGGATTTTAGTGTTTTGGGGGGCTTTTCACCATTTATTTCAGGATTTCATTGTTTTTCTAGGCTTTTCACCATTTATTTCAGGATTTCATTGTTTTTTTGGGCTTTTCACCATTTATTTCAGGATTTCATTGTTTTTTGGGGGCTTTTTACCATTTCATTGTTTTGGGGGGCTTTCAACATTTATTTCAGGATTTCATTGTTTTTTTGGTTATTTCACCATGTCATTGTTGTTTTTTGGGCTTTTGAACATTTCAACATTTCATTGTTGTTTTTTGGGCTTTTCAACATTCCAACATTTCAGCATTTCAGCAATTCAACATTTCAACATTTCAACATTTCATACACCAGATTTTCCCAACCATTCCAACTTCTATATTTTGTTACCATCTAACACTAAATGCACTCTTCTACAAATTCTGAAATGATGGAAATTTACTTCAAAGCTAAAATAGTGTTAGAATCGGTACAAAAAGATCTAACACTAAGCGTGCACATCGCTATTAGTGTTAGTTGGGATAATTAGTGTTGCCAACACTATTTACCAATTTTAGTGTAATGAAAAAGAGAATAGTAGTGATAGCAGTTATAATGATGAAATTGGTGATGCCGACAATCTCTATTTTTCAAGACAAGCAAGTTGCTAAGGAATGAAGCAATCAAAAGGTGAGAGGCAACCCTCGCAGTCAAAACATGAAGTATAGAAGGAGACCAACCGTTACAAATACAATTATAGCAGAGGAGGGAGACCATAAAAATGTTGATAGAATGACAAAGAAAGGTAGAGATCGTACACCTTTGAGGCTCCACAAGAAGGGTGCCTCCAATATAGGTCACCAAAATGTTGTTGGTCCTTCAAGAACCAAGAACACAAGGTACATCTACTATACTAGATGATACTAAAACTATGGAGACAGAAGCAAAGCATCCAAGAATACGGTCTATATCCCACCTGCATTCAAAGCAACCAAATTCAATTGAAGATATTAGCCATGACATTCCTATAAACAAAAGAGGAGGTCGAAAAAAGAAGACACAAGTCAAGAAAAATGGAACATGGACAGCTTAATAATTACAAAGAGCTCTATAAGCAATTAAAAATGATATGATGATCAAAATAGCATCAAGAGTTTATAGGATACCTAACATGTCACTTCGAGACCACTTGTATGGTTTCACTTAAAGCCGTAAGCATGGACTTGCACCTATTTTATTAAAGGAGAAAAAGAAGAACTATTGAAATGGTGCTTCAAATTGGCAAATATGGAGCACCCCATAACTATGCTGAACCTATGCATCAAAGTTGGTGACATTACTAAAAATTGTTCTACTCCATGGAACGAGAAGGGAATATTAGATAGAGGATGGGTGAGGTGGTTTAAAAAAGACATCCAGAATTTTCACTAAGAATATTACAACCACTAGAAGCAATAAGAGTAAAAGGATTGTGTGCAAAAAGCATAGCAAGTTTCTACAACAATTTAAAGATACTTATCTCTGCAAGTGAATATCCTCTAAGTCATATTTGGAACTGCAACAAGACAAGTTGTCAAGCTGGAAGAAATAGAGGAGCCAAGGTTGTTGCCCACACTTGAGCAAGATCTATACACTCTGTAGTTCTTGATGAGAGAGAATGATGTTTGTATTAGTGTGTGAATGCAGCATGAGGTTTCATCCTTAATTTGTACATCTTCAAAGGAAAACGTATTCAATAAGATTTCCTTCAAGGTTGTGAAGAAAGTGTTGTCATGGTAGTCCAACCAAAAGTATGGATGACTTCAACAATCTTTTATGTTTGGCTAACACACTTCAAGAAAAATGTTAATAAAAGAAGAGGTATTTCACCCGACATGTAACATCTTTTAATCTTTAATGGTCACAACTCACACACGTCACATTGGATGCAGTTTTAGAAGTTCATGATATGGGCTTGGACATGGTGACCCTTCCTTCACATACAAGCTACATATTGCAATCGTTAAATGCAATCATATTCAAACTTTTCAAGAACGCCTTTAAAGCATATTGAGGTTGGTGGACACAACAAAATCAACAAAACAAGGCTTGTACAAAGCAATTGTTGGCACAATAGGAACCCTTAGGACTATAGAAAGCCCTTACTGAAGCTAACATAAAGAAACTTAAGGCTTTGAATACACAAGAATTGTATCTTTCAAAGAACATGTTGTTGATGACAAATTGACACCATTGGAGTTATACCAATAGAATGATACAATAGGGTAGAAAGAGTTGTGCAAATAAACATCATAGATATTTAAAGAAAACATACTTGAAGGGACATAGGAGAGCAAAACTCAGTATTAAATTCAATCGGAAGTCATAGAATCAAATGAAGAGTTGGAAGATGGGCCTCTAGCATCTAAAGAAGACCTAAGTTCCTCCAATCTTTCTATTAGTCAATTTTTAAGCCTACCTAAAGTGAGAGTTGTAAGACAAAGACTAAATGGCCAACAACTACACTTTGACTAGGCAAAATCAATCATTCTAATGGAAGAGGAGTTCCAACAGCAAACACTAAAAAGAAAAATGGCAAAGGAGGAAAAAAGAAAAGACAAGGAGAAAAGAACAAAAGAATGTAAAAAAAGAAAACAAAGGAAAGAAGAGAAACAACAAGTATTACACAGAAAGAGGCAATGAGAGCATGCTAAAGCTAAAGAGGTAGTCCAACAAGTAGCCAAGAAGGAAAAACAAGCATCTACAAGTAGCAAAGGTGCTTCTAGGGGAAGACGTGCAAGTATGACAATAGACATATCTACCATGACTAAGGACGCAAAAAGACCTTTAAAAACGATATCCGCTACTGTAGTAAGCTTCTATTTAATGCAAAATTCATGTTCACATTGCATAGGAAGTCTACAACCAACAATACCTTAGATGATGTCTAATGCAATTGTACCCCCTACGTTTTTTCAAGCTTCCTTCAACACACAAGCTCCCATCTACAATGCCTATCTCTGCTTCTTTACAGCATCAGGTCAGCTTCCTCCTCTAATACCTACAACTCCAATCATGTAGACATCAACCACACCTTCTATGTTCACAAATCCCGACAACAATTCTAGACTTGTAATTTATAGAGATTTTCCAAGCCATTCAGAATTTTCTTTCGTTTACAACTTCAACAATACTATGATTCCACCCAACAATTAACATTTCTCAAGCAATGACAAATAATGTTCCCACTGGCTTCCTCATCCGCTTAGGCAGATCATGGATTAATAATTATAGTAAACAAAACCCTTTAGGTTGAGTCAATCTAAATCAACATTTGCACCTGAACATTTGGTACATCTTTCTAAAGTTCTATAGACAACATACTACATTCTTATACAGTTTTAGATAGATAGTATATATATATATATAAAATTTTGAACAAAACAGAGGTCCTAGCATGGCACAGAGTATTTTTTTAAGTATACATATCAAAGAAAGCATTTGGACAATTACATCATTTTTTGTTACCTTTCCATCTTGCTAATGAGCATTCCATATTGTACATACAATCTTCTTTGCATATCAACTATAGAGTGATTTCATATTTGCAGATATAGTCATCAATCCACTAAAATGAAACTTACCACATATAGTGAGCATCTTCGTGACAAACACTGTTGCCTTGCTGTTGCAATAGCCATCCTGCATTCATATAGCCCACCAATTAGACTAGTGAATCATAGTATCATAAGTTTGTAGTCAACCAAAGCTTCTTGTAGCAAATCAACATCTTGCAACCATACAACTACATGTTTTAGAAGCATTAAAATGTTGAAGTGAACAAATAGATATCATGCAAGAAACTAAGTATATCCAAGCATTGTCACAAAGTTTTGCTATTAGTTTCGGAATAGTACGGGGCCTTTGTTGTGGAAATGATTTGTAAGTAGTATCTAATATCCTTAAACATCCTAAATAATAATAAAACTTCCCTAAAACTTCCCCAATATTTCCCTTTTTCCAAATTCCTATTCTATAATTTCTACTATACCTTAGAAATTGCCATACCTAACTTTGGTTTACAATAGAATCTCTCTTACTACATGGTATTGGAACTATGCACTAAAAGAGGGTTTATGCATTTTAAAAGGTCACAGCTAATGAAGCCCATTAGGAAACTAACTTTAATTTGAGCTTGGAGTATTCTAGGATGACAACTTATACAAATTGGATCCACCTAGACTAGAACTTGACGGCAAAAATAAGTTAAGAAGCATATAAAGAAATTAATTGTCATACACACAAGGAAGCCAAAGATGAAGCCACTTGTTCTCATGGAACCACCACAGTAGTTTCATATTCTTCAATTCAGTTTGGGAGATAGGTACTATCCTTCTGGGCCTACGATCAATGATGAATTGTGTCTGCACATAAAAAACACTAGCTTACATGGACCCCAATTAAGTTTTGGTACTGCTTGCATGGGCCCTAGTTAGGCTTTGGTCAAAGTCAACTTGGTATACTTTAAGCTTAAATTTATTGTATCCGTCTAAAGATGTTTTCAAAATCAGATCCACTTGTGAACTCTCTTTTTGCATGCTATGTACTAAGAGAGGATGCAGTAAGAGAGATTTTACTGTAGTGTAATTTTTGAACAGTAGTTCCAAAAAACTTGAAACTTTGCCACAATGTAGACCAACTATCCAAATATTCATTGATCAAATTTCATCACATTCTAAGTTATTTTCCAACTTTGGTGAATATTTTTCCACTACTGACTTTCTACCCTTTTCACTATGTCCTAGAAATTACCATAGTTAACTTTGATTTAACATAATTTTTGGAAAGTAGTTTCAAACAACTTGAAACTTTGTCAAAATATAGATCAACTAACCAACTATTCACTCACCAAATTTCATTACATTCTAAGATATTGTTCAACTTTGGTGAACATTTTTTTACTATTGACTTCTTAATCCTCCATTGCCTCTTCAACCCAGTTGTATTTTGATGCATAACTCCTAAATCCTAAGTTCATTGAGGCTAAAATTTTGAAGAAAGCCAAAAGATAAGATAATAAAGATACCTTCAAAGTTTTGTTTCCATTTTACAAGATTTCAATGAGAATAAACTCTTCAAAAACGTCCTCCTTGGCTACCTTTGAATCTAAACACCTCTACTTCCAAGCCTCATAATGTTTTCTCTATAATAGATCTAGATTTGAAACTTGGTATCTTAGTAGATCAAATACTCAAGAACTCAAATCCAAAACTTTGTATTCATTCATCACTTAATCAAAATGCAATACAAAAATCCCTCAAACCAATGCTCCTTTCAACATAAAACTATAACAACTACACAACTAACACTCAAAGTGCCTCCTACACACCTCCAAAACAAGAGAGAGAGACAAGGAACCAATCTTTGCCTCAAGTAGCAACCCCAAACCCTAAGACAGCTAGCCATTAGCTAATCCTAACCCCATTAATGCAAGTATCAACTACTAACCAACCGATTATCAACCGACTTCTACAAAATTAACACAAGATCAATACCAAGCTACTAACATCAAGCTTCTAATACCAAGCTACTAACACCAAGCTACTAACATCAAGCTTTTAATATCAATGTTCTAATACTAAACAACTAGAAACACTAAATATATTTTTGCTAATAATTAAAGATGTTATTTCAACTATTAGACGACCCACATCACAACAACGTGTTGTGTTTTATTCAGTTACTAATGATACAATTTCCATTAGCTTTGTACTATTATTGTCCAAATGGAAAAAAGAGTTTCAACTGAGCTAACTCAACATTTCAATTAAGCCAAATAGATCATACTTTGAGGAACTGGGAATCATGGTTGTCATACTGAACAAGTTACTATTCATTTTTCGTCCTGTAGGACGAGTTACTATTCATCAAATGTACTTGAGAGGTACATTTGATGAATAGTAGCTCGTCCTACAGGACAAGAAATGAATAGTAACTTGTCCAGTATGACAACCATGCTAGGAATCAAAACACAGACAATTTGGCCCGGATAGTTACTCAATGTTTGCCTCAAATTGAAAAATGTTTTGTTTAAGTTGGGGTGGTCCTCCATCACCACGTATGTTTTTGAATATCTCAACCCCTAGTTTTTGCCATCAAAAAATTCGAACAACATAGTCGTGGTCATGAGTCTCACGTGGCGGGAGGTGTTTGGGTGACAACGGCGTGTTTTTCATGGTGTTGTAGGGTGCAGAGTCGCCGACATTGTGTCTCGTTTTGGCCCTTGAAAATAATGAATTTTGTTAGAATTGTGTCCTCTTGATGAATTAGATTGAAAACATATTGTCTTTCCCGTGTATACATAAAAGCTTCATGATATTTTTATTGTGAAGATAGTGGAGCTTAGCCCAAGCTGAAGAGGGTGGTTTACTAGTTTTGGCCCCCATTTTAGTACCATAGCCTAGCAAAAATCAGTTTCAACCACTATAAGAAACCAAAATTTATTGATGTCAAAAGGAACGGATTTTAGGTGATATTGAAAAAAACAAACCCATGTTTTTATGTCAACAATGATGTCCAATATAACATCAATGGACATCGTTGTTGACATAAAAACATGGGTTTGTTTTTTGATGTCACCTTTGATGTCACCTAAAATCCGTTCCTTTTGATGTCAATCCGTCACGTAAAACAAGGTTTTCTTATAGTGAACCTAATGTTTTTAACACAAAATCATCAATTCTCACAAAGTAATAGTCCCTCACTCAAGCAGTTAAAGCCCCCAGCTTCTTTATCTCTAGGACTAATCTTGATCTTAGGCCTTTTATGTTCTTTACAGAAAAAAAATTCAAATGAAATTTATTAAAAAAAATCCTAGCTTATTTGTAGTTTTTAATCAAATTAACATAAACAAGAACTAAGGAAAGTCAAGTTTTTATTCATATGTTGTCGAGTCATAACATTTATTACCCTCATTTAGGACATGAAAATGACTTCAGTAGGACCACTAGGCCTTTAGAAGTTCAGTAAATGTATTTACTCATAGAAAACATCTACCAGAGTGATGAACCTCCCTACTTGCTACAATAGATTCCAAGTTATAATATACGAGATATTACAAAATGGAATACTTTTTCATAAGAAATACACTATATGATGATACAGATAATCAAACAAAATAAAATTTTACGGGTCATGCATGATGAGGGCAGTATTGTCTGCTAGGTCTTTCAGTTTTTGCCAAATTTTCAAAAAACTATGGAAACTTGGTAAACTTTTGTACCATGATTACATTTGGAAAAAATTGTAGAATTTTTATCATGACAATTAGTACTACCTGAAAATCTTAACATTACTGTAGTAAAATGGTATTTGACTATTTCAAACTTCTACTATAGATTATCCAGGAGGATTATTGGGGTCCATGTCTTCAAAGTCTTTGTGAAATAGCAAGAAAAGTGGTAGACTTGGAAAAGAAGCTACTGGAGAATGAAGTGGTTGGTGCATACAAGCTCAGAGTGGATCCTAGTCAAATGTGGGATGCCAGATGTGAAAATCGTGTGAAACAAGGATGCAATTGCAAGGTAGTATGCTACTCCCTTCATAGTACCACAAAATTCCTTGAATGTAAATGCTACCACACCTCTGGCCACTCTTAGAACTACCATTCATTACATGATACCTTAATGCTACGAGATACTCTTATCTAGGACCCACTCTATATTGTTGAAGAAAAGTCTAAGTGTAGAATATTGCTAGAGTCCATGGATTCTAATGAGAGTTCTTAGTATGATGAGACCTGTCAAACTATTTACAAGCAAAGGAGCAATCCATAAAAACATTCAGCATGGCTCAATCAATGTAAAAAAGTTTAGAAGTTGATTTCTATAAATTGATACCACGACTGATACTAGCCATCAAGACTGGATTGATTACTTTCTAAGGTGCTAATTCCTTCCTTCAAAATTGTACAATCAACAACACGGTCCCCTACGAGTTGCTTGAAGCCCAACTCCATTTTCTTAGCTGAATTGTCATCAAGTAGCATATGCCATACTTTGTCTAGAGTACTAGATGACCAACCATAATCTATTAGCAAGTCAAGAAATAGGAAGAGTCAAAATTTAAACTAAACAAAGAGCATCAAGTTGTGATATAGCACACTCGTACAGTAGTAAAACTGCACAAAACAGTATCCTGATTATCAAAGTCACCTAGAACCTTCAGAGTAAGCACCAATCAGACGATAATCAAATGCTTGCAGATGAAAAGCAAAAACTTGACATCGACTCTTTATAAGCTCAATGCATGGTAAAAATAACTCCCTTTGAATACCATTCTTGCACAACTGCAAGCACAGACAAGATTGAGAAATTGAATTCTTAAAGATGAATAACGTAGGCATGATCACTAAACTACTTATGTAGTTACTATAAGGTTCAGCATTATTTTTAGGAACAAAGTTCAATCCTCATTTGAGAAGGAAAGAAAGAGAAAACTCAAGAAATGTCAAAATAGGATTCGAGTTTACAATTAGCTCTTAGCATTCAATCATGACGTTAAGCAATCTAGTGAAGAGATGTTAGTTGGGGCTAACCCATCTCATAACATAGAAAAAACACTTTCGATTCAAACCCTTGCTCAAGCAAATTTGAATAGTAAGAAATAGTCATCTAGAGACAAATCTCAATGGGTGCACAATTTGAAGATGCCACCATGATTCCTTCCCCTTTAAAAAAATTCTCTAACAATCTTTTCAGAAGCATGGCATCAGCTATATCAGTGACCTACTATGAACAACCCATACAACCAACTCCTCAAAATATGATGTTCTCTAATTTACCACTATCATCATCAAAGCAATTAAGTAATCTGTGAAATCTCTACAATTTCAGTACCGGTAGTAAAATGCCTAGATGTCATTTCATTGGTATTCATAATGTGTACATATTTCACTTTGAAAAGTAAGCCAAAGAAGATATCAGAGGGATGCATTTCGCATGGAAACTATACTAAATAACAATGTATACTAAAATTCGATAGAGATCTACATGAAATGACAATCTTAACATAGAATAAGAAATTCAGTAAAAATATATTAGCATTTGAAACAAAAGATCTGGATTCTAGAGTAGTGATGGATTATGAAGGTGTTTGAGTCATTCTCAACTTGAAATTCATCAAAGCAAAGTAACCAACCTATCTTCAAAACATCGGTGGCTAGTACTTCCACAACGTCAGCATCTTTGGGGTGCGAGGTTTGCATTGTTGTATAGTCCAAGACCATTTTTGAGGCATAGGATCCCACCAAAATGGAGAAGGAGATTAGTCATCTCAAAGTTCTTGATGTCATTGTCATAAAAAAACTTGAATATGAATTTTGTCAAATTAAATTACACTTAAATTTCCTCAACCTTGTATAGAAGAGGGGAGGCTATCCTAACACTTGAGTTATAACCCTCATTCTACACAACCAAATAAGTGGAGCTCCAAACCCTAAACCCTACAACCCTGCCTCCTACAAATGCATGGCTCACATGTTCATTTGCACAACTACGCTTCAAAGCCATGGCAGGCCTTGAGAGTAGAAAGTCTAAAAAGCCTAACTAAAATGCCCGGAATAACAAAACCAAAAGTGTCTACAGGTCAATTTCTTGATGTACACAAAAATTTGTCAATTCTATCATGTAAGGCAACATTCTTCTGTAGTGTATGCAAACAAATCAATACTCCAACTTCACACACAAGCAACAATTTCTGCTGACAGCAACCAACGTATTAACTTTGCAAATGAGCAAATACATGATCCAAAGGCAAAACATTCCTTACACTTACCTTGAAGCAATGGAGAGACATTAGACACATTTATGACAGGATACAACAACATTGGCTGAACTTCACATGTGCACCAAAGATATTCAATTGGCGTTCGTTTGCCACATAGTACTAATTTGTTATGCAATTAGTGCAGACAAAATCCGCTTACTTAAAAATTGCTTTTTTGTCACATCAAGATGGATTGACATCAATTTAAGTACGATTTTGCAACCACTGCTTGCCTTTTTTGGCTTCTAACAAGGAATTAGTGGCACTTTTGTTGGTTAGCACTGACCAATTCTATGGTCGATTTCACTCATCTACAAATTTTTTACTTCAAAAAAATCTAGAGCTCGTAATGGTGGTCCAAAATATATTATTATTTTTTTAAAATTCATTATTTCCTTTTGCTAATACGAGAAAATATCCCCCACACTCAAGATAGCTTGTAAGTATACTAAATTGCTTAAAGTAACGGTTTTGGATGTTTCTACCTTAACCCCTAAATGTTCAAGGCACCAAATTTTGGTGTGGAGAATACTTTGAAGTTAAATAAAACCTAATTAAGTTTTTATTTTTAGTAGTTTATATTTTTGAAAAAATATTTTTGTAGTCTAGTTTTAGCATCAAAATCCAACTTTGAAAATGATTGATTATGATTTTTTTATTCAAGATTTTGGGCAAAAGTGTCCATTATAATCTTGACTTCCTATAGTATTGAGGGCTCTTGAAAATGAGTCTCGAATACACTAGAACTTGGAGAAAAAAATCACATTATAAATTCATTTAAAAAATTATATAGAGTAGTTTTTTAAAAACTATAAAATGATTGGAGTTATGCATGTTATACCCTTTATCCTCATATTTTTTGGTAACCAACTTTTTAGATTTGACACATGTATAAAAAGAGGATTGAAAGACTTCAAATCACTTTTGTAGCTTTAATACCCTCATGATCAAATATTATAATCTTTCAATCCATAAGTGATATTGTTGTATTTTCATTTCCCATGTGATCTTTAATATGTCTAGTTTAAATTTGTATAGTTACAATTCAAAAAAATTGATACAACTTTTCAATGGGATTTAAAATTCTAAAATTCTTCCAAAAATTATTAGCATATTAATTATATCTTTCATTCAATAACACCTTCCACTTTATAATTTTTTTTAAACAAATATAAAAGTTCTTTTAGTTAAATTTTTTAATGTATATTTTCAACTTGTTTTCCAACATATTGACCAAAATGCACAAGTTATAGGACATACGCTTTTTTTTCTAAAAATGTTGAAAGACAAAACTTCACCTTTTGAGAAGGCTAGAAGAGCCTATATTTTAAAGTTTAGGCACATTGAACTTGCAATTGATGAAGATATTCACTTAAAAAATTTTGAACAATGTACTTGAGCAAGTTTACCAAAAGATTGTGTGTCTTTTTTAATAAAAAATATTGATGAAGATTTTGACCTTGCTTTGGCAACAAGTATTTTGAAGCAATTTTATGCCTCTAAACTTGATGCTCTTTTAGGGGTTAATTTTTGCATAGAAAACATCATGTTTTCTTATTGTTTTATATTTTGGTGTAATTTTTACTGGACAAAAAATTGAAGGACTAAATCACATACAATCTATACAAATCTGATTTACCCCCAATAAAATCAAGAGTGAAATATATTAGTGTAATTACATGGGTTTTTTTAATCATCACAAATGTATGAGGTATACTGAGGCCAAAGTGAGACCTTAGGCAACTCAAATTAAAATTCAACTAAAAGTTTTTATTGAAGTAATTATGTCCTATGATGATGCATGTCTCTCTAATTGCAATTAATGCACCCCTCTCACTTTATAAAAATTGAGAGCCGTTGATCTTGCAAACAAAAATCCCCTTCATTGTCGTTGATCTTGAAAAATAAATAATATGAATATGAATTTTTTGGGGATATGAATATGGATATATAAGACAAATATGGAATATGGAATATATATAGCATGTGAAATATGCATGGAATACATACAACCATATAGATATAGCCATACATTGTCCCATATTTTTTATATGTGAAGCACATGTCGCAAAAATACAAGTATGGGGGTGGGGGATATGTCACACATCACAAAGTTTAGACCCTACAGTTTGGCAACAGTTATTGTACGGTTATCGTTGTTTTATGGGTTCATACGTTAATCGCATTGTTATCGTATCATTATGGTGCATTGCTTCGCACTGTTACGATGCAATTATAACGTTGTAACAATGTGGTAACGGTGCGAAGCAATGTACCCTAATGATGCAATAACAATGTGATTAACGTGCAAACCCATGAAACAACAATAACCGTAGGATTACTGTTGCCAAACCGTAGGGTCTAAACTTTATGATGCAAGCATCGAATCATGTCAATTTTTCAGCCAATGGCAAAGTGACACATGTACTTCCTTTTCACATTTTTTAAAAGTTCAATAGCCAATGGTTGTATGCCACTTGTAACCTTTTGAAAATTATTTGTCACTCCTTTCAATGTTTTTCTCTAAAATTCACATTCTCTCATTATCCACTCACTATTCACTATTCTCTCACTATTTTTTCAAGTAATTAAGCATACAATTTGTCAATTTTCTTTGCTTTTCATCACAAATAATTTGGGGTAGAATCATTAAGAAGCACTTTGTTGTTGCTCAAAGATAAATAAATATTTTGGGGCACATTAAATTGAATTTTTAATATAGTGCATGTACTACCAATGTTTGTGAGACCTCCTTGATAGTACTATCCCAACAACTTTTATATTATATAGAATTTTTGAATATATATGTAATTGGTCATCTTCAACAATGTTAGTCCTTAAGAGTAATTTTTCAACATGAGAACTATTTGAAGTTTATGATTTCTTCTTTGAGAGATAGGACTTTTTTACATTATTGTACATTTTCTAAGTCCATAATTAAGTGTAAATATTTTTTACTATTAGTAGAATTATATAGATGTAAATAATAGTACACTCAAAAGGCATTATTAATTATTTCTTTGTACAAAAAATTAGAAAAGTATTAGAATTTTATTCTTGCTTATCTAATTACAAAAACACAATATATATCTTAATTTCATTGAATTGGCCATGGAGAAAGGTTGGCCATAAAATTCAAAGAATCTTGTATTATTGACTTTCAATGAATGAAAATTTGCTTGGACAAAACATTGCCATAATGCACACAATTCAGCATCCAAATTATGGACTTTGTAGTACTTAGGGCATTTCCATAGCATGCTTGTTAGAGAGGTTTGGCCAATGAGGTTTGTGGCATGCTTTCCTACCTTCTTTGCTTGTGTAGTTCAAGATAGCTCTAAAATGACACATGTAATGAGATGAGCATGGCAAAAGGCCAAACAAGATATGATGCACAAAATCTAAAATTCAAACCCTTAGTTCATCAACCACGCAAAGCTTTGTGCCTCACATCCATCTTTCATATTGTTGATACAATACTAGTCAATGTTCAACAATGCAGTTTGTACCTTGAAATGAAGGCCACAAGGTCATGCATTAAATGAAATTTTGGATGCTTAAAGGATTGCAAGTTCCTACAAGTTTTGGACTGTGGAAACTTTGTTGTAGCAGTAATTTGACATCAATAAGCACCCGCCATGTCAAATAATTTTGTTTTTTTAAATATTGAAAAATAATTATATTCTTGAAAAATATTTATAAATAAAAATAATAAATTTAATTATTAAAAAATAAAAATATTAAATCATTTTTATTTTAAATTAATTTTGGTCAATAGTGGCTAGTTCCTAGTGTGGATAATAGGCTTGAAAGGGTCCTCCACTGCAATTGAAAAACATCTAATGTAGAGACCATAGCAAGCCAAGCATGAATCCCGGGGTCCACTTCACTATAAGAAACTTGCATTTTAGATGATGAATCCAATTTAAAAAAATAAATTTTAGGTGATGTCGAGGTGACATCCAATGCAACAACTCTATATTTTTATGTCAACAAAAACATTCAATGTAACATCAATGTTGACATAAAAACAAGGAGTTATTATATTGGACGTCACCTTGACATCACCTAAAATCCGTTTAAAAAAATTGGATTCGTCACCTAAAACATAGGGTTCTTATAGTGTTTGCTAATACCTTCACCAAATAATGAAGTAGTTGTCCATTATTTTCTATTTGGTGTGCCTATTGTGGGGCATTTTCACATATTGGCCTCCCTTGGATTTTTGTTGTGGAGTTGCTTTTAGGCTAAATCTTCATGTATGTTATCGTTCAATTGATTGGAGTTATTTTTTTCCCTCTCCCTCCTTATAGTCTTAAACTCAACATTAAATACACTTCAAAGCTATTGCAATTAATCCCAACAATGCAATCTAATGATTATATATAGTAGAACCACCCATTCCCAACCAGGGATTTATATCCAATCCATAGAGTGTAGCTATTTCCAACCAAGGTTGGAACAAATTTCCAACTAAAGTTTAGAATGTGATTTTTCAAGATGGGGACTAATAAGGTCATGACAAATGTCTTGGTGTAGCAAGCAAGAAAGTAAGAAGTAGTGAGTGGGAAAACAATTCTTAAATGATTAGAATTGGCAAACTCTATACATTGAGTATGGGTTCAAACCAACTCAAGGCTCTCAAAATTTATAGTAATTTCAATTCCTACATGGCAAAAGAAATTACAAAAGAAACTGCAATCCCCATTATTTCTATTTTCCTATATGGTGGAAGATTTACATTGCCTTCTATTGCTTTAGAACACGTGCAAAATTGCTTAAGTGGTTGACTATAGGTGGTTCTACCATAGAGGTGTATTGAGCACCCTTGCTTTTGAACCCACCAAAGCATAGGTACAAACTCAAAGTGAGGCCACTTCACACTATGACCAAAGGTCAAGAGGATGTGGGTTTCTACCAATCAAATTTCAAAAAACCAAGAGTTCAACTTCTTGACCTTTTACACTACATGGTACAAGTCCAAAGGCCAACGCCTTCCAACTACCTACATGGCAAGAAATTGCTTACATGTTGCTGGACTCACAAAAAGAAGTTGGAGTTGACTAAAAATAAAAGTCCAAACTATGGTTGAGAGGCCATTAACTTGTGACAAGAACTGAACTCTTGAATTGCTATGAGATCTCATAAGTCAACGACAAGATCTCATAGCAATATGCTAGTTTGGACTTTGGCTTGGCTTTTGGAGGCTTGACACTATGGTAGACCAAAGGCTCCAATTCCTATTATTTATTGCCTATTTAATGCTCATTTCTTTAGACTCCCAACAAAATTTGGCCACTCAATCCCATGATAACTTGGTGTGAAATGGCGCTGGGAGTGCAGAGCCCAGTCGTCCAGCTGGCAGTGCCATTCTGTGTGGAGCACACTCTCATAACAAGCTGTGTAGCAGTCGATATTCATTACAGTAATTCCGGTATAGGCCTACATGATATTGGGTTTTTAAATATCATAATTCATGTTCCAGTTATCTAGTCAGAACTTTCCCAGTCACTCAGTTTCCTCCACTCCAGTCCAGACTACGGTAGGAAGGACACGAAGCTGCTCCTGGCCAACTTAACTTTGGTCCAGGTCGACTCTGGCTGCTAGTCAGATCATGCAAAATCTTCAGAGGCTGGCTGGGAGGAGGACAGTCAGAAATTCACGTAAGTTAAGTTAAGATACGGTACTGCCGACGTCCAGTTTTCAAAAGGCAATGACGCGTAAATTAAATGATGCCGACCACCGGCGATCTCCAGTTCAATGGGACGCATGGGAGGATTGGAGGATTGGGAGGGTGGGAGTGAATGCAAGACCCACTTGGCTTGGGGTAGTTGGCCAGGTGGCTCATCTCTTCATCACCAGACCTCCCGTTCACACCGCACACAATCGATGCCCGGCAGCTGCAGGAGGGCAGTACCAACTAATTCAAACAGAACACTCACACTCCCCGCTGGTCAATCATCTGTCATCACCATTCTTTCTATTAAGCCGCTGTAGCCCGTATAATTAAGTGGGTGACTGACTCCTTGAATAATCGTCATGATTCCTGCATTGATGACACCACCAGTCGACGAGGCAATGGCCAAGAAAGAGTTGCCATTATATTCAGCGAGCTGATCGAAGAGTGACTGAGTGTCTCAGTCTTGAGCAGATATATGGAAGCTCTGCATGCAGGTACACTCGGATCATACACCGGATCATGCGTTCCCACAATGGGGGTGCCAGTAAATCGATCGATCAGAAGCTCTAGAAGCTGCACGTACGCTCGTGACTTGCTAAGAATGGATTGATGACCGCATTGCCATTGCTCTGAATCGGTAGCGATCGATCGATTGATGCAATAATCGATCATGCAATTGCAGGAAAAGCAATTGTGGGGGTGAGAATTGAATGGAGGGATCGGAGGGAGGAGAAGTGAAAGATCAGAGATGAGATGCGGTAGCTAGTCGGCTACTTACATGTGAGTGCATGCCCTGGGTCTCCCCCATTAATGCTTCCCGTTCCATGGCAATAAGACGCGCTAGCTCATGAGCGAGCTCAGGACGTCAGTTCGCAGGCTTTGTTGAGCTAGTTGGTGCAGCTTACGGGATCCATTCGTTTCCACTCCTCGTGGTGACGACACGCTCCTCCATTAGTCTCGCTCCTCAAGCGCACTTCGTCATCAGTACTCACTGTCACTGCCTCGGCCACTGGACCAGCCGTGGGTGAACATTATTCTGTGAGGATTAATTGGTATATAGTTTTTGCTGGAACTGCACTAGAACGTCTCACTCCCTGTCGCGCCGAGTTGCACGTACCTCTCAGTGACTGTCGGAAGACTGGGATAGAAAATTGTGTAATCATTCGCAAGATGTTTCTTTTTAGTAGAGGTGGGCAGGGATATTTATCATAAAAGAATTTCTGGCAATGATCAAGAGCGGCTTGTATTTGACGAGAGGTGGGCAGCTAGGGGTGCGTGGATTATGTGAGTGGTGAGAGGTGCATTTTCTTTGGGGGTGGAGCGTAGCGTGCTGTGGGGACTCGTCCAGCAGCTGTTGTGCAGGGAGCATTCTTCGTGCTCCAGACGCGAGGAAGTCGTCTTCGTCTTCGTCGCCGTCGTCAGGGCAGCTAGCTCCTGTTCAAATAAAATCGAGAGGCACGTGATGAAGTCGACGGTGCTTGTGCCCCCGGGCATGGAAGCTGCCACCGCCATGAGGATTGGATCTGCAGCCGCGGCGTCCACTTCGCGCCCCGCTTGCATCTCCTCATGGTCGGGTCTTCGTATTCTCCGTCACGCTCCGCGTCCTTGCCCAAGGTAGTGCACCATGTCCCCACCTGGACTAGCATTGATCCCCTCCTGCTGGAATTTTGCCCACATTTCGATCCATGGCAGTGAATTCGTGATTTCGTAGCCTTGACGTACAATTTTCGCTTTTCAATTTTGCTTTTTCCAGGGAGGGAGTCACATGGTCGCCCAAGAGCGGCACGGAATGTTTTCGCATTCGAGTGAACGCAGTGGCGAGCGAATTCACGAAAGTGAACTACGGTCGCGTCAACGGTGCCGCCGTGATTAAGCATCAACCATCCGCAGGCGGGAAGCTCGAGGAGATATCAATCGGCAATGGCCACCTTCACCACTCGATGGCTCATCAAATCCACAACAAGATCGAGGGTAATAGTTATAATATAGGATTGAGCACTTGGATTGGAGCTTTGGCAAGCGCCGTGTTGGCCATTGAGAAGCAGCGAAGGATGGAATCGGACACCGTGGTACAGCAGAAACCCGTGGCGCTGGATACGCTGCGGCAGGGGAAGCTGGTGGAGAATGACTTGGTGTATCGACAGACGTTCGTGATCCGGTCCTATGAAGCCGGCTTTGATAAGATCGCGTCCATCGAAACCATCGGCAATCTCTTCCAGGTATGTCCCAAGTGTAACATATCCCGGTCAAATTCTCCACAAGGCCATGGCTTTCGTGTGTGGGTAGCACTTGAGATCAATACAGGATCGAAAACCTCTGGATTCTGATTGATCATCTCCCAAAAATTTGCACTCTATTCTCTTGTGAAGAAAGCAACCTCGAACGACAGTAATTCTGATTAGAAATTCTGATGCGTTCGTGAGCAATGTCTTAAATAAGAATTCGTTGTGTTGATCGTTCTAATTAATTGAGTACCTGCTCGTACTTGTGATTGCACGGCTCAGGAAACGGCATTGAACCATGTGGGATTGTCCAAGTTCGTGGGAGATGGCATGGGCACCACGCATGCCATGATGCGCCACCGCTTGATCTGGGTGGTAACACGCATGCATGTCGAGGTGGACCGTTACCCTGTCTGGTAAGATACTTAACTGACCGCAAATAATGCCAACAACAACGCTTCTCTTCCAGTATTTTATTTTTGCCTGGTTGGATTCATTAGCAAGAGGTGTAAGAATGTCTTTTGCCACTGATCGTTTAATGGAATCGGGGTTGTCAACTGTCCCTTTTAGAGGTCTGCAACCTCCCAGTAAGAAACTGCATAAGAAAATTTCGTTCGCAGTGATAAAAAAGTAAATACTACGAATGAATTTTTGATGCGGTGTTGGGGTTACTAGGGGCGATATGGTGGAAATCGACTCCTGGGTTGCTGCCGAAGGCAAGAATGGCATGCGCCGGGATTTCATTGTCAGAGATTATAATTCTGGCGAAGTCATCGCCAGAGCAACCAGGTAAGTAAAAGCTTCACCAAGGCTATTTAATTAGTTGCTCCTAGTAGTGTTAGTGGGTGTAAGAAGTACTGTGACTCTGAGAAGGCACAGTGGTTGGTAAAGATATCTGAGTAATTTGAAGGGGAACCCAGTAGCATGGATGGGATCCTAAGTTGCGTAAATCGGAAAATCATGGGAAGCTATTGATGATAAAGAAATTGGTTTTTACTCATGCAGCACATGGGTGATGATGAACCAAGACACCAGGCGCCTGTCAAAGATGCCTAAAGAGGTCTTGGCCGAAATTTCCCCTTACTTTCTGAGCAAAACCTGCGTCAAGGCAGATCCTTGCCAAAAGATCAAGAAGCTGGACGACAGTACTGCCCCCTACAGCCGGTCTGACCTTGTGGTAAATCAATCAACATAACCAGCTCCAATTCTATTTCAACAACGATTAAAAACCTGTTCTTGGTGTTAGCAAGACCTGCATTGGAAACAGAGAGCAATGAATTAGACTAGCTCTTGTGAGAATTTTAACTTGTAGACTTGTTGATTGATACAGTCGTTGCAGGGACATTGGATTCTCTAACTTTTTCACTCTAATCTGAGGTGGTTGGGGTTGTATAATTGGATGCAGCCACGTTTGAGGGACATGGATATGAATCAGCATGTGAACAATGTCAAATACATCAGCTGGGTGCTTGAGGTGGGTCTTGCAGTTCTGGTCTTTAGAGCTTAGGCTCTTGAATGTCACTTTTGTTGCTTGAAGCCGAGTCAGTTCCACGAATTTTGACCACTAAGTCAATATCATTACATTTTGAGCTTCCTTCTCCAAGAAAACATTTAGGGTTGATTTGTGGTTTTGTGATTTATGACTGCAGAGTGTCCCACAGTCGCTGCTAGTGGCGCACGAGCTTGCAAGCATGACCCTGGAATACAGGCGTGAGTGCACTCCTTCCGACGTGGTGCAATCTCTATCATGTCCTGATACTCATCTCTCTGGCCATGGAAGCCCGTTGATACATGGTGGGTTGGATGGCTCGGCCGATGCTGTCTCCTGCTCCGGCTCAGGGGCTTTGAAGAGTGCTACCCTGAGCCCTCCTTTAAAACCCGTGCAATACACGCACTTGCTGAGGATGCAATCCACGCGGTCTGATATTGTTCTTGGGAAAACGAAGTGGAGAGTGAAAGACAGATATGTTGCAGCTCACTGACCAAGGAAAATTTAGTTGACAATACATATTAAACCATTATTAGTTAGTTGTGATTCGGCTCACCTCAAGACAGACACCATGAACGCACACATTTATGACTACGGTTGTTAGGAAGTCGACCAATCATTTCTTGGGAGCCCGATGCGGAAAGTTTCCCACCTCCATTATTCAGATGCCGCTAGCTCGGCTACGTCATATGACACAAGTTGGTCGGAGTCTTAAATATTTAACGGGCACTGTGTACACTTTTGAGCCCAAGCAAAGACTGCACTCACTTGCTGGCCATGACCCCATTTATTTGGGACAGTTCGGCAACCTTTGATGACTTTTTTTTTGGAAACAAATGAAACGGAATTTCATTGCATTGGAAGGAAACAAAACCGGTGGCCTGGCAGGACAAGGACGACTGGATCCTTTGATGACATTTGGTAACAAATGGTGTACACAACTGGAAGTCAGAATGCAGCTGATGCCAGCTCATGCTTCCTTCATGAGCCAGAGATTTGGGCCATAAATCTGCTTACTTAGTTTCTAATCTGCTGTTTTGCGAAATATTAGATGACCAAATTGAAGCTTTGCAAACTCAGTCAGGTTCATGACTCACTGAGAGTAAGAGAATTGGGTCTTTGTAGATTTCATTGTACCTGTTCATAGGACTTAGTTGGGAACTGATGTTTTTGGCCAGAAAAACATGATTAGTTCAGCCCTATGAAATAATGCTCCTTCATTTGAGACTTACTCCTTGGATCCCTAGTTGATGCAGACTTTGATGTGGCAAATATTTCAACTTTCTCAGCTGCTGGCAGATGGGAATAATTTAAACTGTTCACATCTGTTGTCGGAAGGAGATTGGGAAACATAGTGACATGACGTGGATGAGTTCAGAAATTTGGATGTTTCAATTCCTCCCATAAGATATCGTGTGGTCCAGATGAGCATGACCTTAGTCAAGTTTGATAGGAGATCACATGTGGAGGCCCACTGACAGCAAATTAGGTCACCAAGCTCTGTCCAGGAAACACCCAGTTTATATGCACATAGTTCCACATTTGAACTAAACTTTGAAGGTAAATGAAGTCTTACAAAAGTAATATTTGGGGTACTTTTTTAAGAGTTGAATATTCCTTGAAGTCTATTTTAAATATCAAAAAATGCATTCTAAAAAAATTTGTTTATGATTTTTCCATTGAAAGTTTTGTTCAATGATATTTGTTGTTAATCTTGATTTTTTAGTGTTAGAGGCTCATAGAACCTCAACGACATTGAATCTTGGGAAATTACATTAAAAATTTATTTAAAAATATTGTTGAGAAGATTTTGAGAATCCATAAATTGATTATAGTCATGCATGTTATGTCCTTTAGTCTCATGTTTTTTTCATGACCTCAATTTTAGATTTGACATGCAAAAAGAGGATTGAAAGACTTCAAATCACTTTCATAGTTTTAATACTATCTTGATCAAGCATTACAATCTTTTACTCCATGAATAATATCTATGTATTTTCTCTTAAATTTTTGTGCTTACAATTTTAAAATAATTGATAACACTTATCAAACCTCGGGCTTTTTGTTTAGTTTATAGCAAACTCCAAGTAGCTCAAACAAGGCCGTGAGCATACAAGGGTTAAGTATATTTTTTATTTACAAATGAGTTCACTAATTTCTTTCAAATTTCAAAGGTCATCATTCAATGCTATATATTCAATATGGCATGCAACTTGTTATAGGAAGGTTAGACCATTGTCAATGTAATCTTGCAAAAGGCATATATATTGTTAACTTTTCATTGATATAGATTTAGAATTTAACAACATCTTTTTTCCGTTGTATAGAACAACATCCTACAATGAGATGTACTAGGAGATACAATAAGCTTTACCTACCCTTGAGTACAAGCACAACAAAATGGTTTAGCACATACAAATTATGACTTCTTTTAAGGTCGATCACTTCATCTTTCATCATTTGATTACATTTTTGGCATGTCATATATTATTTGAGATAATAAATATTCTACGTTTGTAATGAATACCGTCTTTCGGTTGTTGCAAGTCAAAAACTATTCTAAGACACCATGCCCTTAAATAAAGTTAGTATCTTGTTATTTTGTATGTATAGATCCAACTGTAGAATGTTCTATTTTTATTTATTTTGTTAAATTAAATCCTTCTAAAAACTCACCAATTGTACAATGATGATAATTGAATATCAAATAATGGATTTTTTCAATCCATTTAAAAGGCAAAGTTATTGGTTTTCAGTTTCTTTTATTAAAGTATGTATGTAACCTACTTCTAGGAAAAAAATTCACTTTCAATAAATAAGTTGACAGTACCCAACAAAATTAAAAGTGAATGCTTCATATTTATTCTTGATTTTTTTTTAGGTGGAAGATAATATAATTGACTAAAAATTCTAAATTTTAAAGAAACTAAAACAATAATAATAAAAAAATTAATTCTAATGGTATGGATATTATAACTAGTAGAGAATTTGCTTCCTATGCTTCTCTGTTTTTTTTGAAACTATGAAAATTTGAGTTAAAAACAAACTTTGAATATTTCTATCAAGATTGTCTTCAAAATGAAACTAGTAATAATTTTCATTTCACCAATTAAAATTGAATTATTCAAAATTTTCTATTTATATATAAATCTATAATATTAAAAAAAATCTAAATAAAAGAAGTAAAATTTACTTTGGGAGGTTAAACTTGTTATTTCTACTAAGTCCTAAACTTGAATTAAAATATGCAATTGTATTAGTGATAAATGATTAGTAACATTTCATAAGTGTATAAATAATTGAGAATAATAAAACTTGGTATAAGCCTACATCATTGTACCTATATATCAAGATGGTGGAAACGTGTGGAGAGGTAGAAGAAGAAGATAAAGCAAAGAAATTTTATAAAATAAGAAACTAGCTTGTATATGCTTCAAGCTTTATAACATAGTAGAAGCTATATTTGACATTCAATTTTTTGTTTAGTAATTAGATTGAATAAAACAAATGACTATTTGGTGAAAAGATGCAACCTTGCCCTTGTCTTTGCCTCCTCTCTCATTTTTTATTTAAAAAAAATTTCAAACTATAGATCTTTTCATAGAAAAATAAATAAAAACGATCTCCAAGCCATTGATATGGGATACGAATATGGATACAAAAACAAATATGGATACATGTACAAAAGACATATACATATATGAACATGACTATGGATACATATATGGATATAGAAGATAGATACAAGTATAGAAAATAAATACGGATATAAGTATGAATACATATACGAGTACAAAATATGTATACAAGTACACACTAAAATTCCATATTAATTATAGAACCTCATGTCAATTTGAAATTACAAATTAGAGGTGGAGGAGACATTTAGGATTTGGGTTGGGTTAAAGATTGAGTTAGGTTGGGTTGGGGAATAAAAAAGATATTTAATTTGGATTGCAAGGGGTGGATTGGAAAATCAAAAATATATATTTAAAGTGGATGGTGAGTGGGTGGGGGTGTAAAACCTCTACCTCACTATGCATTCAAAATACTATTAAAAAAATAATAAGGCAAAAGAAATATGTTACTCATGAAGCATTATGCCAATGAAAGGCTCATTTCTATTGGACCACAAGCACAAAACACACTCAAAGAGGTTCTTCAATTGATGATTCTTTGACCTTCAGATAAGAAAAAGAACTATTATTCATACACAAATGCATTTTTGAATTGTCTTACTATTATTGAAAACTTTAACAATTTGTCTTTTTTATGCAAACAATTGTACAAAAGTTGTTTTCATTTGGTTTTAAAAGGGCACTAATTAGACTTAATTTTTATTTCAATGTAAAAAAAATTAATATCTAAATAGAAAAAGTAGTTGAAAAGAGGTGAATGGACAAATAGATTTTTAAAATGAGGAGTATCAAATTTACATAGTAATAATTCAAATATTAGGATACGTGGTTGTCTTGCACAATGATTATAAGTCAATTTGTCTTTTCTTTTTCTTTTGAGCTTGTAGTAATTACATGTCTTTGTGGTAATCTTTGTACTTGTGCTCTCTTTAAAATAAGAAATTCCTATGATACTTGTCTATATTCTATTTACTTTGTTTTAGCTAGTGACTAGCTTTAGTCTTTGTAAATTTAACAATTAGCCAAGGATTGACTAATTAGTAATTTATTGACAATTTTCCATCATGAATGTTGAGATAAACTAGTAGCTAAGGACTGGTTTTATAATTTAAGTTTGATTGATTATCTTTTCTATTCTATTACAAAAAACTTTGTGAATGAATCTTTTGCTACCACAATATAATAAAATTGACAATCCTATTAGTGTTTTTTTTTTTGGTACAACATGGATCTTAAATAGGCACTAATCATTGGCTAAAAGTAGACCTATACTATGTCTTAATACCTATATTGACTTTGAGTAATTGAATCTATCTATCTTTACCCTTTCACCCTTTCAGCAAGTGACCTTAACTATTTAATGATGGACGACTTCACCTTTTTCTAAAGATTCTAATTAAAAGGGTTTATTTCATTTAAAGCACCTTTGTAATTTTTATGAACTATATTTATTCAAAATAGGAAGTGCAATTAATGAACTAATGTCTTATATATGTTTTTATAATAACTTGCTTATAATTCCTATTTTTATAATCACTATCAAGTTTTTTTCTTCAATTGTATAATTTTTTGAGCCCTCGATTTTCCTTATTTACATTTATTCCATACTTGTGATCATTAATTAAATGCCTTACTCTAGCAACTATTTTTTTTGTAGTTCAAGAAATTTTCTAAATTCTAGATAAACCGTATTTTGGTATAGATTTTGATGTAGCATGAAGGTTGCTTTGTCCATGCCATGAAATTTCTACTACTCTATCATATCTTTCCAAGTGAACATAGACTTTGTAACTTGAAACAACAAAATTTCCTCCATGGTATATAAAATCATCTACTTATTTTGCCAAATATTTTGTCTTGCACTAAAGTAGGTGCCAAATTTTATAGGTGCATGAATTATGATCATGATCTTTATGAAATATATTATAGAAATCATTAATAGTATAAAATAGATAAATCAGAAATTCATTGCATATTTGTAAAGTCCATTTGTCTCCAAATTGAAATTCTTTATTCTTTTGCCTCATTAGTAAAAGTCATTCTCTCACAATTAGACTTTTAAATTTATTAGATTAATCCATACCAATCTACCAAAGGTTGCTAGTATGTGAGCTTAGGAGCCTAGCAAGATTTTACAAATTTGACCTATGGCCATAGAACTCTACTTCTTAAGATATGATTAAGGATTTAGACATGTCCCCATAACTCGAGTGAGAGGTTTATATTACAAATGAGTCATAAAAATGAATCATAGTTTGTATATTTTTGGAAAAGACAATTTTGTGTAAGGTTTTAATGATCACATAAATAAATTAAATCCACCAAATACTCACCAAATGAGAATGATATCATAAATCAAACCCTGTCCCAAAGCAAAATAAAGCCTTTGCCAATGAAAGTGATGATGGTGTGCTACAAACAAAATGAAATCTATCCAAACAATGGACATATTAGCGTGAATGTGAACCACCATGTTGGTTTACCTTCAAGATAATTGAAAATATAAAAAATATGTATGAGGTTTTACGTTCAAAAGTGTTTGTAATTTATATTAAACTATAACCATTAGTTAGAAGGCTTTTAGTGCATAGGAAAAGAAACTAGATTAAAAGTGCAAACTAAGGAAATATAAAAGGTAAAAAATACAAAAGTGAAGTAAATACAAAGATGTGAAGTTGTTAATGAGTGTAATAAAATATGAATTTAAAACTACCAAAAAAGAAAAAACATGAGAAGCACAAAAGATGTTAGTAAACGTAGATTACTAGGAAAACATTAACATAGAGATAGAAGCACTAAATTAGGCAAAGAATAGTAATTAAATGATTTTTCAATAAATTAGTGATGGATGAAAGTGATTAGGAGTGTTAATTAGTTAGGAAGTTGGGGTAATAGGAAAATTAGGGTTAGGAGCTCAAATTCTCTCTCTCTCTTGTGTGTTTTGGTGTCCATGTGTGTTTGGGAGAGGTGTGAAGCAAGACGTGAAAAATGAACAAAAGATACTAGATCAAGGATTGCAAGGAGTTAGATTAGGAATATAGGCAATTTGTCGAGTAGGTCATTCATTTTCTATGCGGAAAATGGGTGAAAAAACGACATTTGGGGTCAAATGGAAAGAGTGCTTGAAAATGAGGGGAAAATTTGGAGTGAGATTGGATCACTTTGACGGGCAATTGCGGGAGTGTGGAAGATAGGATGGAGTTGAATTTTAGATAGGTGGTGCATCTTGAAGTTATCTTTTCAAAAAGATATGACTTGCCCCAATCAAAGCAAGGACAAGTTCGGGACAACTAATTTGGTGCATAAAGGATCTGCTGCTGCGACAATTGGGAGCAACGACTTTGACAGGCAATGTCGGGAACACAAGACATTAGATGGAGCTGATTTTTGAAAAGATGGTGAGTCTTGAGGTTATCTTTCCGAAAAGCTATGACTCGCTCCAATCTAAGCAAAGACGAATTCGGGGCAGTTGATTTGGTGTACAAAGGGTTTACTGCCGTGACAATTGAGAGCAACGACTTTGACAAGCGATTGCGGAAGCATGGGAGATCGGATGGAGTTGATTTTTGGAGAGGTGGTGCATCTTGAAGTTAGATTTCCGAAGAGCTACAATTTGACCTATTTGATACTAGCATGAAGAAATGGAGGTTGTTTTTGTGCAAGAAGGTTTGCTGTCCTCTAAGAGAAAGTACAAGTTGAGGTTTGTGATTGGGTTTTCGACTTGTAATTGAACCATTGCAATTTTCATTGCAAATTTTCATGAAGCATGTTGTGAGATACTTGTAGGTTGAATGGGGTGTGGAGATGAAAGGAATGCTGGAATTATAGGTTAACCCTTTCTTAGGGCCCAATTGGGTGCCCTAATGGTATTTTTGAGGACAAACTTAGGTCTTAATGTTAAACCATGGAATTTAGGGTGAATTGCAACTACTTGTGACCAAGGCATGTGAAATTAGTAGATTTATAGGATGGAATTGTATGCTGGATTCATTAGTTAGGACTAAATTAAGACTTTTTTTGGTACCAAAATGGTGATTTTAGAGGAATTTTGGGCATGAGATGTGTCTAAGGTTATTGGAGTCCATTGCTTGGAGGCATTTAGATTTAGGGTCCCATACACTCCTTTCGGCCCAACTTTGTAGATGGATTTTGCCTTGTAGTGAAATTCACTATAGAATTGGTGCATTTGCCAGGAGGGAGTGTGGTTCTAACCTATGTTACAAGTTTTTTTGTTGCTTTTGGAGGTTCATTAATGCGCATTGGAGCTTGGGAGCTTGTGGAGCTTTTGTATATTTTATCTTCTTTATTTTGATTTGTTTGTTTTATTGTACTCGTGGGGGGTGTTGTGTGGTTGTTGTTTGCCCTTGTATGTAGTTCATGTACTCATGTGTACATGAATGCCAAGTTGAGTGTTGTCTAATTGCATTCTTTATTAGACATTTTTGTATCACGATGAAGCCGGAGTAATGACTGAAATTGGGCATGGCAAGATTGATGCCCCAAAGCCTCGAGAACTTATATTTGCAGATTGAGCTACAGGTTGCCCGTCATACCCTCATCAAACCCAACTTTTGTGGTCCAAACCATGTGTATGACCATTAAAGTTTCTTAACAAGGAACCTCGTTGACCATCGTAGGCCGGAAACCTAAGGGAAATTGGGAGTGAACAGGTGATGCCGCCCATCTAGGAACCAGCACGTGGTTTTCTAGGTAGAAATCCACTTCCAAGACATGCACCGGGAGGTAAGGGGTGGACGGCCATTAACACGGAATTCGTCATTTTTGCACTTGGCCAAGTGCATTGATTGCACAACAGAAAAAGGATACTTTTTCTATTTTTGAAATTTAGGTATATCATTTCTAGAAAAAATTGTAGACTTTCTTCCTGGCATTTTTTGCTATACAAACATGCCATTTCTATCACAAATAATACACTCGTATGAATTATGTCATGAAAATGTGTTCCAAATTTTTAGGAATTTGAATTCTTAACATATGGAATCCATCAAAACCTGAACAATGGAAATATAAAATACACATGTTGTTTTTTCTCTTCAATTTATTTCAATCATTCAATATAAGCATGTCAACCATAAGTTTTTTCATTTCGAAAATAAAAAACTTTTTATATACTATCATTACACAAAAACAAACAAACATGGAAGGTCTAAGTCATCACATATGAATCTATCCATGGTTTTCACTACACTAAAAAACACCCCATCCTCTACCATATTTATTAAAAAAAGTGTCACTCAATTATTGCATGTTCTCTGCCCTCAAAATATGGAGCGTTCCTCACGTGGATGAAGAGTGCAGCTCGGTACGCAGTCAAAACACAGATCACTTTTGCTGCGGTGCGCAAGTTGATGGAGACAGCTGCGTTGGAGTTCGCCACGGACCCATCGCAAAAGCTTCTGAGCAAGCATTATGAAGCCCCAGGGGCTCGCAAAATTGAGAGGCTGTTCAAGCCGGCCTCATTCTCGATCAATACTGCCCCGACTCCTCCTCAGAAACGGCGCCGTTTGAACATGAATGTCTCCCCCAGCGAGGCACCAGCGGTGCAACAGCGTACTCCCCCAACTCACCAGCATAATCGCAATGGTGGACGAGGCTCAGGACGTGGAAGCGGAGGGCGTGGAAACTACAACAGGAATTACCGATCACCAGGTGGATTCCAATTCTTTGGAAACAGCCCAAGGATCTAGGAACAGACTCCTGCGACATCAGGACGGTCGGAATTCCTGAGGCTGGAGAACACCCCATCATCAGCAAACCACATCGATAACCGACCAAAGTCCCGGTCTTCCCCCTTTCAAGGAAGGATTCTAAACTGGGACAACATGTAACTGATTCATGTTGTGAAACTTGTGATACAGAAGCAGGTCGAGTTCTTACGACGGATAGCTACGGACGGTGCAAGATCCAGCGTGCTTCCTCACGGAGGAAGACCGGTTTTGTCAAACTACGATACTGCAACCGTGCTTTGGAATGGCTTAACTTTAGGCAAATATTTCATGACCTTCTGGTCTGGTTTCATTTCGACCATCTCTGTCCCATCCTTGAGGACGTTGTATTCGCATGGTCTTACATAAATAACATAGCTACGGTGTTATACAAACCGTCAGCAGTTTTTAAGCACTTCTCTTTCGTTCAGCTATTTGATGAAACTAGTCAATGTGCTTGTAACACCTTTGCACGACTACGAAAGTTCAGAGACCCACTCACTGAGAATGAGGTCTCCATGTTCACCAAATCTGATTCACACGTTCGGACAATGGACTTGTCGATTATACAACACAGTGGTCTCAGGAACGCTGTAGCACAGGGTTTGAATCACATCCCGTTGCAACCCACCGATATTGGACAAGCCATCGCAACTATCATGAATGCGTACGATCAGCTAGTTCCAATCCTGCATTTAGACTCCTCAGAATTTCCTGTCGATGAAGCTAGAGCACTGCTACACAGACAGTGCCTCGATACCCTCAAGCAAGCATCGAAAATCAACAAGTATGGATTGAGAAGCTCAAGTCCTCCCATACTGAGTCTACCAGTAGTACAAAACGAAATCCAATGGCTGACTAAACATTTGTATTGTTCGGGCCTAGACAAGGCAAGCAACAACGCATGCTTCATATGCGTTAGACATATCAGATTCCAAGCTCTGGAGCGCCTAAGTGGCAAGGATTTCACTCCTTGTAAAGATAATAATATCTAGGCTCTCCCGACGAGCATTCTTGACCAACTGAACACGGAATTGATTCAGATTTTGCCGGAATGCCCCCCGCCGTTCCAGGCATTACCATATCTGATGGCTTCTTACAAACAACACAAGGCAAAATATAGGTGGATTACGAACGCATTCCACACTATTTTTTCAAGTATTGCCACCCTCCTAACATTGGCATCCAATGCCACGCTTGAATCCATCAAGCAATGGGCGGCAGTCACGGAAAAAGGGTATGCAAATTTTCTACGTGCCAAAACCAGTCTCTACTGGGGCATTGATTCAATACAAGATGCTACCCTCAATCTACCAGACAAAATTCATGATATATTTGTTGGCGATATCACTTGCTGCTATGAATCAATTCCATTACAAGGATCCGATAACTTGCTTGAAGCAATCTCCTTTATCACTCGTACAGCATTTCGCTACGAGAGCAACCTGCATCCACGAGCCTCTACTTCCATGTGGGTTTGTCTAAACAGAGATGGGGTGCCAGCAGCAGCGAAATGGGCGACATCACAGCCGTCTAGTGCAAACTGGATCTCGCTCAATATTGAACGCCTCTTACAATTACACGATTGGTTAATGAGCCATTGTTATATTACCTTGGGGGACCGCGTTTGGCGGCAATGTATGGGGATTCCCATGGGATTCTCCTGCTCCCCAGTCTGGTGCAACATGTATCTACTTGCCTATGAAATTCGATTCATCCAACGAGTAGCGAAACTAGGGAAACGAGACATCCTGTCCAAGTTCCAGACAGCGTTCCGCTATATTGATGATTTGTGCCTTATTAATGTCGGTAACCCACGCAAGTTCTTGTCACCGAACCAGCCTCGTACTGAAACAAATCCGTTCTGGATTTACCCTTTGCACATCCTCTGTATCAAAGAGGAAACTTCCTGTTTTGCAAGCAATGACCTTGAACGTGGCATTTCAGCTCATTTTATGAACATTGAGATCACAGCACATGAAACAGATCCATTTGGATATTCTTTCCGAAAGTATGATAAGAGAAGGAGCCTTCCGTTTAAGTACACGCAGTATATCAAATTTCGCTCCAACAGGCCAATCCATCAGGCATACAACATCGCTATTTCTCAAGTACTCCCAGTGCTATATATCTCCAGCACAGACTTGGTAGCTATTGAGGAGATAAAAATTATAATCCAAACCATGACAAACAATGGATTCAAGCAAGAACGCTTGACCAAGAATATTTGCAAATTTCTGGACAATGGACCCTTCCCAGCGGTCCGAGTCAACATCCAAAATATACGAGCTTCCCTGTAAGACTCTCCCACTACTTTATTATTATTATTATGATTTAAGAAGTTTGTAAGAATTACCATGAAGTTTGAGCCTGGTATGCACCTCTATAGGAGTGTGGCATACCAGTGCCTAACTTCTATAGTGGTAGCATCACTAGGGGTGGTGGAGGGTCTTCTTCTTCTTCTTCTTCTTCTTCTTCCGCCTTTGAACTATTTATTTTTAGTAATTGCATAATTAATAGTTTTTATTTTTAGTAATTGCATAATTAATAGTTTTTATTTTTAGTAATTGCATAATTAATAGTTTTTATTTAGGAATTCATCCAAAACAATGCATTACTCTCTAAGAGCCTCACCTTTTTTATGAAAAGAATGTTTGATCCATTCTTCTCATAATAATTCCCATATTGACTAATATTACCCTATATTTCCAAGCACTTATACCATGGATTTTCATTCTCCAAAAATTCAAGTGGTATTTCTAGGTTACAAGTTCCTAATTATTTCAATCTCCTTTTTATTTTTGGGGTTGTGCCATTTGTTTGACACATGTACTTGTTTTAGTAAACCCCATCTTTTAGGACTTGATTTATGCCTATGGCCCATTGTCACATGATGGGACCTATTATGGTATGAACTTAATCAAGATAATCTAAGCCTGTGTGGTACATAGTACCACCCACCCACCCACTAAGGGTGAGGCTTTGATTAGGAGTTATGCCAAGTCCAGTTTAGGCGGTTATTTCAAAATAACACCATTATGACCCTTTCTGGCTCCTTCCCTCCAAAAACGTGCATATAAAACAGCCTCCCATTTTACATGACTTCATCTTTTCACCTTCACATTGTTGCTGTGGCGTTTCACTCTGGTTGCGTTTGTGGAGTTTGTTAGTGCTTGACTCTTGGGCTTCTATCACACCACGGGAATGGCAAAGGTCTCTTACATGTGGTGAATTTGTGGATTGATCAAGATTTTGCTTTGTTTGCCTACTACTTCCTTACTATTTCTTTGTATGGTGTTCATGGATTTGGGACATAGATAGCAATTGGCTACAGCTGAAGACACCTGTTACATCCCCTCTGACTTAACATTGGTTTGTTTTGTGTATTGGGACGGGTACAGGTGAGGCTGAGCCTTCAAATCCACTTTCTCCAGCATGGATTTGGTGCAAAAGTTTATTGTCAAGCTCATGGATTTGTCCTTTCTGGACTCCTTTTCTTGTACCTCAAACTTGTGAATAGACATCGATTGGCATTAGCACTTGTGATTTTCACTGGATTCTTTGTGATCCAACATATTTTTAGTTAAAGTATCTATTTTTGATACTATTTTTGCTCTAAGCTAGTAAACTTTTGGTGATGAGAGTGTGATGTGATGACCAATGAGCAATTAGTTAGGTATTGACAAAGGTGAAGCCCAATTTTGGGGTGTTTCAGTTTAGTCCCTTCTTCGTCTTCAGTCTCAGTCTCGTCTTCCTCTTCTTCCTCTTCCTCTCTTCTTACATACGTGGGATCATCTTCTAATTCACACTAGTAGAAAACTTGTGGCCAAAACAACAAAATCTGCACTGGAATTAGTTGATTTGCTCAGTTGTTTTGGGCTCGTTGATCTGGCCAAAAATCAACTTGAAATTGTTGTTTTGGTCTTTTAAATTAGTCACTCTCCATGTCTCCAAGGCATGCCACCTCAGGGCTGGGAACACTAGTAGAAAACATTTTAGTAAAAAATTAAAAAACGACCAAATTCTTTTTCATTCATTTATTTTAAAGAACTCAATGTCATCGACCTATGTGATTTGAAGGACACTTACCTCTATTAAGGTAGGGCGGAGAAGCCAAACACTTTATAGAAGTGGGGTGGCAGGATGTTGGGCAACACATATGGGATATGTACAATAAAAACTCAAACAACCGCTCATAGTAGTAAGTTCATCAAAAGTAGAAATTGTAGTTAAATTCAGATTTTAGACCTATTTTAGGCATAGTAAACTATTTTTTTTTTAAACTTTGAACTAAGCTAATGTAGACAATCAATCTATCTTTCATTTTCAAAAATCCGTTTGGGATTTCAAGCTTCTTATCAAAAGTTATCAACAAATTTAGAGAGGGGTTGGGAGGTACAATTTCTTTGACAATTTCGAAACCCACCCTCTCTAAAATTGTTGATAACTTTTGATTGGAAGCTTGAAATCGCAAACGGATTTTTGAAAATGAAAGATAGATTGATTGTCTACATTAACTTAGTTCAAAGTTTTAAGAAAAAAGTTAGTTTACTATGCTTAAATCAGGTCTGAAATCTGAATTTAACTACAATTATGAGTGGTTGAGTTCTTACTTCACATATCCCATATGTGTTGCCCAACTTCCTACCACCCGACTTATATAAAGTGTTTGGCTTCTCCTCTTCACCATCTCAAAGGTAAATGGCATACCAATTGCAATTTTTAAAATCAGAAGTACTTACAATAAAATGTTTAATCTTTGTTGTTTGTTTATAAAATCTTTTAAATTTTAGTTGATTTGGCCCTAAATTTTTTTGGAGTGTCCCAATCAACAGAAATTTGTCAGTGTCTTCACAGAATTTTGTTGAACTTGTTAAAACATGTCCGCTACTATCCAAAACAACAGAAAACTGTCGAATTTTTGTTATTCTGGTCACAGGTTTCTAGTAGTGTCATCTCTTTCTTATACTTCTTGTCCTTCTTTCACTGGTGTATCCACGGAGAGCAAATCTTCACCATCTTATGTATCCTCTTCATCATCTTCAAATATGTCTTCACTCCCCTTCTCTATCCTTGATTGTATTGCATCACGTACCTGAACCTCTCTTGTTTCAAGATTATCATTGATTTCCATCGCAGTACGTCCTCCTCTTAATTGTATGTGATGTAATTCTTGTAATGTATTGTACAGAAAGTGAGTATGATCTATTGAACCATCCAACACTATCACTTGAGAACCTACAAAAGATGTTTGCAAGATATCTAAGAGGGCTGTTGTAATACCAACTGCTACAAGCCCCCATTTCTCAGGTAAATATACAGAAATCAGTCTCTGCAGCTCCATAGGTGTTCTCTCCACCCGATCTACAACAGAAGGCATCCTATCTTCACTCCATGAGTCCATGAATACTAGTGAAACTTGTTCCTGTCCTCTTTGCAGATTTTGGATTACATTTGATGCAATTGGATGTACCATTATAATTGCAATATCACCAAGCGCTTGCATGCTACGTTGTACTTACCCTCCCTCTTGCAAATCATTGACATATGTTCGCATTGTTTGCAATTGGAACACCCATACACTTCTCCTCCAAGTACATTCTGGTGGTAGTGCCATTTTTTCTCTCATCTCTTCCTCAAAATGTATTCTTGGTGGAAACAAAAATACAACTGTCCATTGGTGTATGCCAGCCATCCATTCCTCCACTTTCTGCAATGCCATATTGTAATCAATGTCCGTCCAATCTTCGTCTTCTCCTCTAGTACCACATCGGCTACAATCAAAAACCCACAAGAACGGCTCCCCCAATTCGACACCTGCATCATTAAAAAAATCTCTTCTACATCGAACATGAATGTTTCCACTACTGTTGCTATGTGTACCACATGGTACAGTCAATTGCCAATCCCATAATGCTTCTCCTACATTTGCTACCTCTTTACTGAATCCATGGTATCCAGATTCCCCACGCATAATACTAGCATAATGATCTTTAATCATAGGTGGTATAAGAGACTCAAATTTCTTCAATGCTTCCACTGTCCTCACTGTTGGTGCGGCCCAAGCAATCTTCATTTTTTTGTCAACAGCTTCAGCTAGCACTTTCAATTGCCGACGTTCTTGTCCTTCAAACCTCCGGACATTCAAAAGAAAGAATTGTTGCACTGTATGTGGATGTTCAGTCCCTGATTCAACCATCAACCATCGTATTGCATTGCGCACTACTTCTCTTCGTTGAATTTGATCTGCTATCTATGCCAAAGTGTCCTTCATCGGAGCATTGCTACCAGTACCATTGAAAAAATACCTTTGTTGAGGACGTTCTCCATCTACAACTGCTTTTGCTCCCATTTCCTTTGCCAACCGCAAGTACTGTATTTTTGGAACCCTCATCAGTGGTCTAAGTCAAAGCCTCTCCATTCTCTTCCTTCCTTTCCTCACATCGACATCTGCATTCAAAGATTTCTGACTTGCATATCTCTTCCACTTCCTATAGTCATCTTTGCTGTACCAGAGAATTCCATTCTCATAGTCACGTGCCACTTGCAAAACAGCCTCATATGCTTCTTCATCCTCTTGCCATGCATGTCGAGTATATTCGACCATTCTTTTATATATAGTCCCCAATGATACACTCTCAGCATACAACCTTGTCCAATGCAATGCACTTGCAACCATCGTTACTACTCGTGCTCGTTGTGCATCATGTGCCCGTAATTTAGCATTTGGTCTTCCACAAGCTTCCCAGATGGCTCTAAGCTTCACTAAATCTTCTTCCATTGTTGTATAGAATTGTCTTTCAAACTCCTTCGCGTTTATTCGAACTGAAGCTTCAATGTATACTTTTGAGTCATTGTACACAACAAATCGAGCTTTTCTCGCAGCAAAAACCTTCAAGTACTCCTCTTCATCCATCAAAGCTGCATTGTACTCCACTTCTACTTGCTTACATGCTACTACCATGTGTTGACCATCCACGGGCTCCCAAATAATTTTGTTCTCCAACCAATTCAATCTTGACATATTGGCAGAACCAGGAACTTCTGAAGCATGGTGTAGATAGGTAGCCTCAAATTCTCTCACTGCACCTTCTTTTGAAAATGGAATCTCCCTTTGGCAGGGAGCACCGTTTTCATCTACACCTTTCAAAATGTATGCTATTGGTCGTAACGTCAGTGGCGATATGTTCAGCTCCTCTCTCCCACTAAGATGCTTGTAAATTGTACATACACGTCTACTAATCAATGCACGGTGATTTGTCTCCACATTTTGAACTGCTCGGATATTAACAATCTTTGCATTGAACATGCAATCCATCCCCCAAATGTATCCTGCCAAATAATCATCATTCGTTGGAAATCTTACAAGAGGACCTATACCTTGTTTTGAGTGCAATGTACGAACCTCCTTGAATCTGAAGCTTCATTATCACTCCCAAACTCTTCATCACATTGAACCTCTTCTTCTCGGATGCTTCCACGTTCACGTTCAGAAGTACCTCTTGTAATTGGAGCCACTCGTCGACGTACTCGACGTATTGCTTCTATTCCTTCTCCATGTACAAATATGTCTCTTACTCCTATAGAACTTTGGGATCTTCGTCCTCGTTCAGCTGCAGTCTACGATGATTCTGCTTGTGCAGACGGTGGCCTAGAAAAAATATTTAAGCTAGCACCTGTTGACATCAATGGACTAGGACCGCCACGTGCTCTTCCCAAAGTGTTATGTCGAATAACTCCTCTTGAAGTACCGCTTGTGCAAATGGTGAACTAGAAAAGATATTCAAGGTACCACCTGTAGACATCAACGGACTATGACCACCACGTGCTACACTCGAAGTATTTTGTCGAATAACTCCTCTTGAAATACCTCCTCCTCGTGATGAACGTTCAGTTGATGCATGAATTTGACTCCGCCCGCTATCACTTGTCACTGTTCGTTCTGCAGTACTAGTAGGGGATCGTTCTATATCTTGTACTGATGTAGGTGTTGATTGTCTTCGACCAACATCTTAGGTGGACAACCAACTAACATTCACTAGAGCTGCAAGTATTCTGTATAGAGGATCAGTCTCCTCAGGTGACCGTGGTGGAGTCCTATCTCATATACTGGAGGGATTTATTCTCTGCATTTCTTCATAAGCCAAGGCTTCTTGAATATAGCGTTTTGCCCTCAAAACATCTTCGGGACTCAATCCCACGAACCTTTGCACTGCTTCATTGCGTGCACTTCGAAGTGGTTTTGGCAACGCCATCCAGTGCTCTTGCAATTTGCGTATGACTCTCATAGGTTGGTCAACCTCTAAACAAATTGCTGGTATCGGTCGCATCATCAAATTCCGTTGCAACCTGTACTTTGCCACTTTCCCTGCTTCCACCATCACATTCATGAAAATGACATCTTGTGCTACAGTTGTAATGCTTTGCAATTTATCATGTTCATTGCCTAGAGCTGACCAACGTTGTCCCTCCTGCATCACACGCTCAGTGATCCATAACATTGGAGCATGTGCATCCGTTGCCGAAAGCCACCAACCATGGTCAACCCAATTGTTCAATACCTTAATAGTCATGATAGTCCTGCTCGACAACATCATTCAAAAAAAAACTATTAAATATTTCAGAAATTACATGGGATACTCTTATATAATGTATTTGTTATCTTTATCTTCAAACTAGTTATAAAGGAAATAACTTTGAGATAATCAATTGTCTCTAAAAATGAAGAACGTTGTATGCATTTTTCCTAACTTCCAATTTGTTGTAATTTATAAAATATAATATAGCTTCTACTTGACTAACTCCAATCTCCCATTACCTTTGCGTACACTGCTTTCGGAAATGTGAATAATACCAACATTGTTGGTGAATTAATTTTTTAATACACTTGATTAAATTTTCCTATTCAATAAAATGAATGCATACCATTGGAGATGTATATTCAAGCACATCTAATTCTTCAACCTGAAGAAATGCATTCCCACACAAACTCCAAACTCAAGAAATTTGAATACTGTGACATAGCTAATTTTCCACATACGCTACTTAGAATTCCCAAGAAATGACACTATGGGCAACATAAGTAGTACTCTTCAATTTAAGAATACAAGAAAAGGATGAATATCTATTTTTAATCAATAGTATCAATATCTATTTGTAACTAATAGAATGAAAATTTATTTGTAACTTATAGAATGAATATTCATTTGTAACTAATGAGATGAATACCTATTTGAAACTTATAGGATCTATATCCATTTGAAACAAATAGGATGAATGCCCAATTTCTAGATGAAATTGCGTTTGAAACTAATAGGATGAATATCCATTTCTAAAGTGAATATCCCCTTGTACCTAATAGGATAAATACATAAAACTGAATGAATATATGAATAGCATTAATATATACATTGAATGAACCTAGGAAAAGAAGAAATTTATAAATAAAATGAATATATGAATATAACACATATATAAATAAAAGAAGGAACAAATAAGGTTCACATATAAATAATAAGAATATATAAACATGGTAATTATGTAAATATAATTAAAATCCATTTGTTCCCCAATACTAACATCAATGGCTGGCAGAAACTTTAAATGAACAAGTGGACAACCTGGTCTATAGTACTACATGTCGTAGACTCTACCTATTGCATCGAATTGGACATGAAATAATCTCTTGAAAGCAAAACAAAGTAGATCCTTGAAGAGAAACGCAGGACTTAGACGAAACCTATATGTTACACCTATAGCAACTTCTGAATTGCTCAATCGTATGTTCCCTACTAACTTATAATAAAATAACAATCTATGTTGACATGTTACCAAATTCCACAAACATGAATTAAGTAGTTCAATGAGTACTATAATTTTAATTATTAGATGAATTTTGACATGTTTATATTTCAATGTGTTCATGTTTTAAATGGTTTTAGGCTTGAATTCACATTCTTCTTTTTATAATTAAAATTGAATTTGACTTTCATTGCTAAAAATAAAAGACAAAGCCTTAAGGCGCAAGTACCTTCAAGGAAACTGCAATTATACTATTCTTTATGATTAAATACCATAAGAATTCAATCTATAAGTATTCAACCTAGAGAATTTTTACATGAATTCACACTTTCTCACTTTCTAAGCTACTAATGTTCATGAGCATAAGGAGGTTCATAAACAAAAACAAAATTTCATTTGCCTAAAAGACACACACTTGACATCAACTTTCTACTCCTTACTCTCTAGGAGTTATTTGGTAGAAGAGGATGCACAACTACCAATTAAAAGCTAACAACTATCCTCTACAAGAGGCTTTTTGTTTTGTTTGTTTCGGTTGTCACATTGATATCTCCTAGAACATGCATCCCCTAATCACGTGCTTGGTAGGCCTCAGAAAGGAGGGGTGCTCAAAATTACTTTCCCACAATTTGGACCTACAATGGAAAACCTATTGATTTCTAATGTACTTTTCTAGTTGATAAATTAAAAAGATAATTTTAATAATATTGTAGGAGATTCAAGAAGACACAATCATCATATTTGACATCCGAAATCCCAATGGTTGTGGCAACAACAGAAGACACACTACTTTATGTTATACATTTGCCAAAACTTTAATATTTTTTCCCCAAGAATACCAATACTGACAATACTTTAAAAGTTACCAGGATAAGTCAATAAACATTCTAAAGAAAATACACCTATTGTTGTCTAATTAATTAAATATTTCAGCATGGTTCTGTAATTACAGTGCTAAATTTTTGTTGATATGTTTTGGAGCCAAAAAAGGATTCAAGAGTCTCCTTGTTCATATGCATTATTTGAATAACACATGCAAAAACAATGAATCTTCAAAGTTTAGAAATAGGTGTATCCAAAGTTCTTTCTATAGTAAGTTTCCCTATTCCAATAACAAATTGTAACAATTTCAGAAAACATGTGAAACTACTTGGGTCAATGACAATGATTTCCCAAAATTTGAAAATTGAGGGGGAATTCCATCATTAAAAGTTTTCTAAACAACTGAAAGCAACCATTATAATACCTTCACAAGTCCCTCAGTTATTCCAATGACTATCGAGAGCACAAAAATGTGTCCACAAATCTCTAGAAAATCCCATGAAAAAGAGAATCAGGAAAGAACATAAAATGATTACATTGGCTCCAGAATCTAAGCTCACCAAGATAGGTTCGGTAGACAACAATTTTGTAGAAAAATTTCTCTTTGATATAAGAATTCGTCTCTTTCAAGGTCTTCGAGTGTTACATGATTACAACTATCGAGTAAAAGTTGAAGCGGTAGCTTGATACACTAAACACAATGAGGCACTACACTAAATGGCTTATTTTTCAAGCCCACTTGAATAGAGTTGCTTAATTGATTTGATAGTCGTGGAATATGTTAAAAGGCTCATGAAATGGTAATTGTGAACCCAATACTGCACTTCTTTTCTGATTAGACAACAATTCAAGACATAGTGACAAGAAAACACTCCAAAACAACTTTCTGTTGCAACTGATGTACAATTCAAAATCTTGTCCAAATGTATTAGCAACTGCTGTAAGTTTTATTTGACTCAATATTTATGGTCATGACTAGGGGGTTGTCCACTGTCATGGACAACGTTGTACAACAACACCCATTTTGGAATGGTAGAAGAAATTTTTACAGTGATCATTATCTAAAACGACCTCCATCCTACTACATCATGGAGGAAAACAAAAGTGTCAAATACTAACTAGATCTTCCGTCGTCTACCCAACTCGAACAATTGAGCAAGCTCAGAGAATTAGATTCCCTAATCGAAGTTACAAACCAATATAGCTCGATATGAATCCATCTTCAAGTAGACATTCTTCATTGTGTAAACCTGCATCCACGACGGAGTAAACACATATAAAGATAGAGCTGAGAGGTTACTAGAAACAATCCGCAATCACTATCACGAAATGATCTCCCCAGTAAGTTTAGACTCAGCACACAAGGTCGGCGCTAGTTCACGGGACAGATGCTCCTGCAGGCAGAACTCCTCTTGCTTCCATGACAGCGAGCCCACTGACGAAATTAACGCAGCTGCCAACTGCTCTACGAGCAAAAAATGGAACCCTGAATCCTCGCCCTAGCCAGACCATGCTACAATACACTCGATTTCAGGATTCAAGAAAAACAACAGCGACCAAGACACAAGCATTCCAGCCAAATTACAGAAATAAAAAAACAAACTTCGAAACCCTAATGAGGCTATACCGCACGCATAAATTGAGAAAAAACTTTGAATCTATACTGTATACTTCTGCAACGATGAGGACGAGATGTCAAACCTCGGTGGGGAGGAAGTAGGAGACGTGCTGGGGGCAGAGTTCCAATGCGAGGAAGACACGCTGGTAGAAGCAGAGCACGTCGAGAGAAGGCGGGAGGCTGCGAAGAGGAACGAGATGGGAGACGCGGAGCACGACGTCGGAAGAAGGCGGGAGGCTACGGAGAGAAACGAGATGGGAGAGGCAGAGTATGTAGAGAGAAGAGAGGAAGGAGCGGAATGAAATGGCGTTGGAGAGGCATAGTACGCAGGGAGAAGAAAGGAAGGAGCGGAATGGAACGGCGTTGAAGAGGCACAGTACGTAGGGAGAAGAGAGGAAGGAGCAGAATGGAATGGCATTGGAGAGGCACAGTACGTAGGGAGAAGAGAGGAAGGAGTGGAATGGAACGGCGTTGGAGAGACACAGTACGTAGGGAGAAGAGAGGAAGGAGCGGAATGGAACGGCGTTGGAGAGGCACAATACACAGGGAGAAGAGAAGAAGGAGCAGAATGGAACGGCGTTGGAGAGGCACAATACGCAGGAAGAAGACGAGAGGTAGCAGACAGGAATGAGGTGGGAGAGGTGGGGCCGGCCAGAAGAATACGGGAGGCAGTGGAGAGGACTGCCTATGAAGCCGCGCACATGGACAGTTTTCGAGGCGGGTGACGGCGGGTGGTGGTGGTTCGGGGCGGACGCCTGGTGGATCTGGCTCTGGCGGGTTTGAGCCCCGCCAGCACCAACGCCAAATAACTCCAAGTCTAGTTTTTCTCTCGTGGTGGAGATAGTGTAACTTTTCAGTGAAGCTCTCTTTCGAGGAAGGTGCTGTTTCGTCTTCCCAGCATGTGAACTCACCCTGCATTTGCTTGGTCTGTCTGTGTACATGCTAAGGGTTTCATTACTGCTTCATTAATTTAGCAAGGTGTTGTACTTGTACTTAGGTTTGATTAGGGGGAGTTTATGGTTGGAAGGAAAGGTACAGTTTAGTTTTTACAATGGAGCAAGAACAGTATTTGCAATTGTTGCTCACAAACTCCCCCCCTCTTTTGTTTGGTGCATCTTCTTCTCAAGCCTCTCCCCCTGTTTCTTGTGTTTCTACAAGTCTACCTCCACAAGCACCGACAACAACACAAGAGCGACATTGGAGCAACGCGGCCATGAGGTTTCTGTTGTCACAGTGCAAGGACCATGTAGAGGCTCACAACACAGTTACAATGCGACAGTACCAGTGGGTGAGGATCCACAAGCTCTTAATCGCACAATTTCTTCAAGAATTTGGGAGGAAGGTTAAGTCTTTGTCAGACAAGTGGGAGAAGCTCAAGAGCACGTATTCAAAGATCAAAAAGCTCCGCAATCAAATAGGTGTAGGTGTACGAGACGATGGCACGAAATTCATTTGGTACGATGCCATTGATGAAATTCTTAGCCTCACAGCTAAGGCCAATGGTGTACCAGGTGGGATGGACTAAGGATCACCAGTGCCCGGAATTGAGACGTCCACTGCACCGGTGATTTTGACAGATGAACATGATGAAGAGGCTCCATCATCTCCAAAGTCACCACGATGTTCAGCTCCAACCTCTTCAACGGGCATTGGCTATGAAAGCACTGAAAGCAGCTCGCGGACACGTGCGGCGAATTTAGTGGGATGTCATGGAAAAGGTACTAGCTCGAAACCCACCAAGAAGGCAAGGATTGAGAGAAATTTGATGGACACATTGGATCGAATGGCTGACTCCACTGCCGAAATTGAGAAGTTGAAAATTGAAGCTGCTCTAACGATGCACAGAGATAATTTGATTGAACGTCAGGAGAATCGGAAAATGGAGCTTGAGCTTTTTCAATTACAACAGGCTAGTGGTGAGAGAATGGCATCTCTTTTTGCAGACGTTGTCAGAAAGAATGCATAATAGCTATCAAGCTTTTCTTATTCCTTAGCATAGTATTTCTTATATGTCGTTTAGTAAGCTTTTCTCATTCCTTAGCATAGTATTTCTTATATGTCGTTTAGTAAGTTTTTCTCATTCCTTAGTATAGTATTTCTTATATGTCGTTTAGTGTTGTTTTTTGCCAATACTGTTAAGTGGAAATAATACTAAGGAATGTATTGTTTTCAATTTCTGAGCTTCTAATGGATCCTCTCCATAAAACATGAATCATTTTGTGAAGAGGTTCAGATCTTGCACGATTTTTTTTTCTACTCACTAAAACCTCTCACAGTCTTCGAATTGAACTATTTTAAAAAGTTCTGATGCACATTGGTGACATATTTGAATTCTTATTGCTTTTCATTTCTAATTCTTGAAGTTGAAAGGCAACGATATTTTGTTTTAGTAATTACTTATTTGCATTAGTTTCTAATTTCTGATGTTGGAAGGGCAGGAAGGCCAATACTGTTGCAATGAAATTCCATTTCATTTGTATTAATAAAAAATAAATAAACAAATAAATAAAATGCAAGTGTATTTTTACTAGTGACTGATTCCTATAATGAGTCTCTCAAGTTCAATGGCAATGGTAATGTCAGTAGTTAATATTCATTGTGGAGTTTTATGACCATGTTTCTTAAACAATTAATTGATATAGCATAATGATTATTTCAATTAATACACAATCACTGTGAACCCTAAATCCTCATGAATATATATTAGAATTTGAAGAATCCAAGTCAATTAGGGTTGTGCAACCATTTTGTAATGAATTAACTGGGAAAGGACGATTTCAAAATTGTATTGAAAATGGAGATTCAATCTATTTTGTACAATTTTCATTATCCTCAAAACAGATGAATTGAAGAAGTTTACATTGGAAAAGTTAGTTACTTCTACTATTCAAGAAAAAGGGGATACTGTATTTTAGAGAACTATTTTACAATGGATTCCGTTCTAGCCAAGATGCAAACAGAATGTCTCTCATAGCTTCTCCTGCCACCTTCGCAGCTAAGCCTTCACGGGGAAGATTCATTCTTCCCACATGAAAACCAACAAAAGGATTATTTTGAAGTCGAACATCTGTAGGTATAGGCACACGTTGCCTGTGCAACTCACAATAGTTGTGGAGAACACAACAAGCTAATGTTACCAAAGGGGCCTTCTCAACAGACATATTGAATGCTTTTAAAATGTGCCAACGATTTTTGAGAGCCCCAAATGCCTGTTCGATAACAACTCTACCACTATTGACGGAGGAATCAAACCTGAACAAACCACAAATTTCTTTTAGTAAAACATACAATTAGGAATAATTGAAGATAAACAACAAATAATAGATAAGTCAAGGAAAAAAACATACCTAATTTGATCCACCATAGCTGGATTACCCGGTTTGTAATTTCTTAGCATGTATGATCTACTTGGATAAGCTGTGTCGCCAATCAAATATGGTCTTATGTTCATTCCACTCAAGTGAATGACCGGTGTTGCAAGAATTTGTCTTGTGCTCAATTGAGTAGCAAGGGAAGACATGGCAAACTGACCAACATCGTATACACCTCTCGGTTGGCCCACACAAACATTCCAAAACATCCTATTTGTGTCATACACTCCTTGTAAAACAATGCTGTGAAATTTTTTTCGATTAAAAAAATCTTGTGGCATAGGAGTGTGACGTTTACTAGGACGGCATGCCAAAGGTATATGGGTGCTGTCTATTGCACCAGCAATATTTGGTAAGCTAGTAATATCCCTAAAACTTTCTATAATGTTTTGTAGTCGATCACCATGAGGTGTGTGAATGAATTGGAAGAATAGACCATTTTCTATTGTTCCCAATGCCTGACATACTATCATAGTGTACTTCCTAATAGTGGACTCACCACATCCATATAAATTGTGCATTCTAGCACTACTTACACCATGTGCCAATCGGTACAAAACAAATTTTACTTGTTTTCTAACCGGAATGGGAGGTCTCACAAATGTAGCTGCAGTGGGACGTAAGTAGGGAGTCAATAAATCAACCAATGCCTCAAATGATAAAAAATCCATACGATAAGTTTGCCAATACCTCATATTCAACATTTGTGGAGATGTGTGCCATACATCATCTTCTACAACGTCGTGGTGGATGTATTGGCGCAGCTCAACCCACCACATGCATTGTGGAAAGCGATATCTCCATGACATTGCTACAAAAATTGGAAGAAAACGCCGCACTCCTAACCTTCCCGCAAGATCAAATGCAACAGTGGGTACTATGCGTCGACGGCTACGGTTGTGGAAAGTTAACAATACCACTAGAAACGCAAAGAAAACAAGAAGGGTATGGTTTGTCATATCTTCAATGCTTGAACTTAACACTAAACCTTGAGACCCTAAACTTAAATGAATGAGGAGAATCTAAATCTTGGAAACAATCGCCACAAACATTGAACTAAAACTGAAGGGAAGATGGAGGTGAAGCAAAAATCCCATCAAATAGTGAGAGAATTTTGGAGAAAAACAACCCTGTACTCTGAATTGCACAGGAGCTTAGGAAATCACTGGAAGCTCAGAAAATGACCTGCCTTGGCAGGGCGTGGCAGGGTGTTCAATTTCTGATGTGCGGGGAGGCCTCTGAACCCTGTTTCTGACGGAACTGACCGCCACTCACGCCCCGCCACGTGTCATGGTGGATGGCGGGTGTTGGGATGGGTTCATCGCATGTGCGCTGGCTGTATGACCCCTCGGAGCTCCAGGGAGTCTCGGAGGTAAGGTTCTTCTGCCGCGATTTTTAAATTTTTAAATTTTAAATTTTTTAATTTTTTAATATTTTAATTTTTAATTTTTTAATTTTTAATTTTTTTGGTTCACTTGCAAATTCCAGAGGACCTTTTTCTCTTCATACATTTATCCCGTTTCATCCATTTACCTATAGAGGGCCCAACATTGAAATTCTAAACAACGGATGAATGTAATTATATCCCAAGCATAACAGAACTTTGTTTTTTTTTGGCGACCAAAATGTTCGTACATTGCTATGTTACTTTTCTTACATTTATATGGTATTGTTGATTTTCATTTTTTTAAAAAAATATTCTATTAATATTTAAAAATTTAAAAAAAATTGTGACCTCTGAAACTAACTTTTTGAATTTTCCATTTAAGTTGTTTAACATTTAGAGGCTCAAAATTGCTTCAAAATACTAGTCTTTGAAACAAAGTTGAAACTTTCACGACTCTATATTTATTTTATAACAAAACAAAGCATAGAATCCTTCAATTAATTTGTTAATATTCAATTTCCTAAAATTTCATAATAACAAATGTTACTAATTGTTGAATCATGATGCTTTGATTTCAAAAAAGAATATTTTCAACTTTAGCTTTCATAATGGTTACATTTCATCTTTCAAACATTTAATTTGAAAATGTATAAATCCTACAATTTCTTTTTAAGTTTTTTTTCTTTAGTGTTCTAATCTTTGGGTGTTTTTCAAAGCCGAATTAGCTTTTAGGATGCAGTTGGGGTTGCTGGGCTTAGTTGTGACTGCCATGCTGCTAACGAGAGTTATGCACAATTTGTAATTCTTTGGTGCTCCGTGAGTTTTGGACTGTACAATAGGATCCTATAATTGTGATTGGGCATTTTGAACCGAACATGCCTTACTAGTACATTGTGCTTAATTAAAATTTTGAAAATGTATAAACAATGTACATTTGGGGGCGGGCGTTTTTAAAGCCATGTGACATTTTGACTTCAAAATTTCATAACTAATTACATAAACTGTGAAAAATTACGAAAAGACTTGAGGTAGATGTCAATTAAGTTGATTCATCTTTTTAGGGTTAAATGACTTGAAAACCATAATATGGTCTCTTCTATAATTTGGAAGAAAAAAATGTGGGTATAGAAAAGATTCAATTAAAATGTCTTTTGATATCATTTGGTAGATACTTGAGTCTACTTTCATCACTAAGTAATTGATGAAAAGAAATCTTTATCCATAGGCATGTTCCAGTGAATAGCAAAAGGTATAGGTGTCTTGCATGTGCTTCAATTTTTTTTAAGAGATAGATGTAAATAAGGGTGAAATCAATTATGTGTAATAGCTTACCATCAATATTTATTTTGAAGCATAGAAGTGTTAAAGCTCATCTAGAATTGAATGTTTTATTCCTAAAATTCTAGTAGAAGAAAATGTTTCATTTTTAATTTATAAATTCCATTGAGTTCACAAAGTAATGACCATGTACAATATATGTTAAAAATAATCATAGTAGCATTTATTAGATTGTATATAATGGATCTTTGAAATAACTACAGAGGATAGGTTTTTGATTAAATATTTCTGAAAATAATTATATTATTTTTGGTATAGAAGTATAAATAGTTAAGAATTAATATTTGATGATCACTAGTACATGAAGGTCCTTCTTAAATGTTTCCAAACTTTTAGACTAAAAATGTATTAAAATTTATCCATTTCATTACTACGAGAGATTTTATTCCCAACAACATTAGCTTGTACGTAGATTAAGGCATCCTTTCTAATTTCTTGTAAGTATTTTCTATTGATGCAAAACTTCCTCTTTTGTAGTGATAAGCCAATTATATTTTATTGCATTAAATAATAAGATGCAATATAGAAGTAGTGGGAAAACACTCCACCATCACTATCAAGAATTTAATATTTATAGATGAAATACATGCAATTCTTTTTTTTTATCTGAAAAGGGAAAATGACTTAAAAAATTGTGGAACAATATAATAATGCGTCCTACTCATGTTTTGCACAATTAGTCTTTGCAAATTCTTTTGTTATGGCAATAAATACCGTACTCATTCATTTCAAGTTGTGCTAATGTAGATACTGAACAAATAGTATAAATTTCAGAGAATAATTGTTGCACTGATGAAGGCAAGAAGCATGCATTTTGAAATCATGAAATGGAACCTGAATTTCGTTATTAAAAGTTATTGGTAGTCCTTGTCTTTCAAAGAAAATTTCCTAAAACATATTTCAAGATGTTTCTGCACCCTAAAATTCAGTTTAGAACCTTGCATGTTCGACTTCTGGACCTCCTACGTGAATAAACTTGTGAGAATTTTATATTGTAGTTATTGAATGTGCATGTAACACTGAATGAGACTCTAATGTATAAAGAGTTATGTTGGTTTGTGGAATGCATGTAGAGTGCTTGTGGAATGACGTATTGTCCCATGCTTGCGAGTTCTGTGTTTATGGGAAATACAAAGTTATGAAAGGTTTAGGGGTGTTTAGCATGTAGATACCATGTCACCTTCTTGTGTAAGAGCCTTCAAACCATCACTCATGATAGGACAAACTGCTATGATTGGTCCAGACTCCTAGACGTCCAATCAATTTGGTGAAATAAATTGGTTATTTCTGGAAGGCATGATTTGACATAGCTTGACCTCAATGAATTAGGTGCACGAAGGCTATATGAACCCCTAAATCTCTAAATTCTTTTGTAGAATACTCAATTTTGAAGCAAATATATGGATTCTAATAACACCAAATTCAACAGATGCATAGACAGACAACTTCATTAAATATTACCAAAAATGAGGATGACGTTAATGCGAACAAGAATGTGACAGAAATAGGGATTTGAATGTCTTCATTGTTTAGAAAATGGTCATCAAAGCGTTTAAATGTTAAAGACAAATAACCACTAGTTCTGGTTACTTTGGTAAAGAGTGATACCAAAGCTAGAAAATGATGTTGGAAATACCAAAAAATATTTAAGAATACTCGAACACAAAATTGTCTTTAGAAGCATGTGCTCATTCGAAAGTGGAAGAAGTTCCAAATTGGTTATCAGATATTATTATTAGTTTTAGTGTTCATTGAATTTTTGAAATGCATGTAGTGGAGGCGCGTTTGTACCAGGCACTTGTAGCACAAAGATTGTCTTGGTAACATTTAAACAAAATGTAGCAAATTTCGGAATCAGTACTCTTCTTCTAAACTTTTGTCCAAGAGATTATGTCATGCACTTACAGCCTATTCTTCATTATTGATGATTAGAAATGAAGTAGTATGAAATCTGATTTGGAAAAAGGTTATGGAATGAAACAATAATAAAGGTTTACCATTTCAAATTGCAAATTCGAAGCAAATGATTATATTGTACTACATTGTCATAAATATGTTTCAGTCAATTTCGAAGAAGACTTTCACAAATTTCTTAGAAATACAATCACAAGCAATATGTTATGGTTTTTTTATTTGAATGTTGATATTCATTTTTAATTAGCGTATCTGGACATGCCAATTCTTTGAAATGTTTGTGCTATCTACATGAGTTGATACATTTTTTGAAACCAAACATTGAAAAGGATTGAAGGGATAAGAGAGTTTGACTATTGGACATTGCTCCTTATTATTATTTTTTTTTAAATGAACACTCTGATACTATGAAATCCTACCATTATAGAAGTGAATAATTTTATGACATACTAGTACAAATGAAGATTGCTTTGAACTAAGTAGGACTTACAAAGGAACAACTAGTCTATAATGAATTTTTGTCTACAAATTGATGGTGTAGTATTTAGGTTTACAATCTTCAAAGGTAATTTGGCAGTGGGAGGCTCTAGAAGAGGCAAAGCTCTTTATGTACGAACATCCCCCAGTGCATAGTACTTTTACATATTGCTTTAACAATGTCGTAAGAATGTACATTATAGGTGGTGGAATAGCCGAATGCAATCAGCCATGTGAACCTCATAGAATGTCAAGAAAAAAAATTTGTATGCTAGTATTGCTCATGCAGTTTATTTATTTTCATGGAAGCTTTGTAGTTTGTACTGTACGTAACATTATTTTCTTTTTGGATGGTAAAAAATTAAACGAAGTGCATGTTACGTTTTGTTTAATTCTTAGAACCTTCATAATCCATTTTAGGGTTGAAAAACATGTTGAAGTTTGTTTTCATATTGAATCTTTTGAAACCTAGAACCATGGATGTTTATATGTTTGTTAAATGCATCACGTACTCATTGAATGCTCCTAAAGTTCATGTCCATTACAAAGTACAATGTGAAATGGATTGTATACTAGGGCAAATCATATTGGTCAAAATGTACTGAATAGAACTCAATCTCAATGTAGTGCATTCTTCTTAATACAATGTTCTATATAAATTGTTATGTCCTTTAGTACTAGTTATGGATTCATTGAAGAATGATAATTGTTTTGTAGATGCAAGCTTGTGGTGCATTGTTTAGAATTTCTTTGTTCGAAATGTACATGTACATCAATTTTATAACGTACATGTAATTCTAGAACTTTGCTATTTGTTTCTGTTTTTTGTCTAATATGTTGGTATGACATAGGAACAAAGAACTATTATTGATGCAAGAGGTTTTGGAAGTCCACTGGCACTTCCATGCAATATAATACAAGGTGGTCCTAATGGAGGGAGTGTGGGACAGAGAATTGTTCGAGCCCGTCGCGCTATACTATTTGAAGGAGGTCCTTCAAGAAGTCCTTGAATTCATATACAAAGAAGAGCAAACACGGTGGACATGTTGTCAAAAGAAGGAGTAGTTGTTGCAACAGGAGAAATTGATGAAAGTATCATATGTGGAATGGAACTGCATGAGATTAAACTTTGTCCTAATGAGGTTGCCGTGCGGGTGATGCATGTAATAGATGGATCAATGTGGATAGGGGAATTAGTAGGGGAGCGTTTGGGTCAATGTATGGGATTGGTGAACTGTTGGAAGAAATCTGGAATTTGCATTGCAGGAAGCGGAAGACCTATTAGTTCAGAATCGGAAGAAGGGCTGAATTTCAGTTTTTCTCCTATGAACCCATCAAATTTCGAATTCCAGGAGAGCAATACCAGTCCCAGTCCATCTCAAGTGTCATTGAGCATGCCAAGAGATTGGATACGAGGAGAGGCAAACCGAAGGAGACGTCAACAAAGAATACGTATACGAGGAGAGGCAATATATAAGAAAGTGACACTGGAAAGTGTTTTAGCAGCAAAAAATAGTGGTAGATGCAAACGGAATTGCTTGAAGGAAATAGACGAGAAGTATATTTTGAACCAAAGGTATATGGCATGGGGTCAGAAGTATGAGCTTCGATCTACATAGATACTGCAAATGTTGAATGCTTTCTACAAAAGAACAGAAGGAAGTCGAAGGGACAAGTACAAGACCAAATTGGATGGCTTAGATGTATGCAATGCATGTTATGCACGTGCACTTGGTTATTCACAACGACGTTTCAAGCAACTCAAACAATCACAACAAGTATATGGAAGAGTGAGTGCAATTCATGGTAACCAATGCCACTTCAGAAAAGGAGCGAAAATGTCTGTAACACGTGAGAGTTTTGAAGAGTTCGTGAAGGAAGCTAGACGCACTCAACCACACAGACAAATACAAAGGAAGACCGACAACATCATAGTGCCACTAATATTATTACCAATGAACACAACAAAATTGGATGTGTTTCATTATGTGAATGAAGAAGTGAAGAAGATGGTGGATGGGCAACCGTTGTCACTTACTTGTTTTCGCCGTTTCACTACTAGAAAATTTCATTTTTCTGTTGTTTTGGTTGCGTTGATCCGGTCAAAATCTGACAAAAATCTGTTGAAACCAACAGATTTCTGTCAGATTTTGACCGGATCAACGCGACCAAAACAACAGAAATACGAAATTTTCTAGTAGTGTTTGTGGTACAAGGAATTTCCACACGTGCAAATACCACTGTGCTCACAATTTTCAAAGTGCTATCACTGTTGGGAGTATAAGTGTGGAATGGAAGCTACAACAAATCTAGCAGCGCGTGAAGAAATAAAAAAGTGGTACGTGATACACATCCAACATCAGATGGAAGAAAGACGTGATTATTGGTTGTTCAAGAGGTGAACAATGATTACAGCTGATTTATATATGTGTTTGATAGTGAATGGTATGGACCAAAATACGACTATGGTCCCAAAGATGAGGCAAACCGTGAAGAACATAAAATCTCGGTTCGCTAAAACTCATTTGTGTGGAGTATTAGTGCATGGGATTGGTTTGTATGCAGATGTTTGGATAGATGCACACCACAAGCATGATAGTAATCAAGTGATAACCACAATAATGCATGTGCTGTCGGATGTACGGAGAAGAAAGGGCAAGCTACCACCAAATTTGCGGATTCAAGCGGACAACACAACTCGCGAGAACAAGAACATATATATGTTTGCATTATGTGCAACACTTGTAGGTTTGGGTTTTTCCAAGAGGTACAACTGTGTTTTCTAATTGTTGGATACACACATGAAGACATCGACCAACGTTTCAACATCATTTCAAACACATTGAAGAGAACAAATATTGACTCTTTGGATGAAATGTTGTGTTTGATAGAGAAGGAGACATCCTATACAGAAGCATTTGTTAGTGCACGGAAGCTTGAGGATGTTTGTGATTGGAAGTCTTTCAATTCATTACACCTCACCTTCAGAGGAGGGGAGATAGTTTTACGGGGATAACGTTTCCACATCACATGAGGTTTTACATGGAGAATGGAGTGCCCCGAGCTCAACACAAGCACTTTAGCAAAGATGCGTGGGAACCCACGAAAGGCTATATATGCTTGCAATCTTTACCTAGTATAACAGAGAAGCCAACTCTAGCAGAGGTATCTGCAGCAGATGAGAGAGAATTGAGGATGTTGGAAGATTTTATAGTGTATAAGGAGAAATGTGTCGAGAGAGGGATGAATGTGGAGAAAAACCTTGAAGCAAAGCAAAAAACACAAGATTTTATCAAGTATTTGAGAGAATTTCCGAGTATGGATAGATCAACACAGCATGAACTACCATTTTGGCCATATACAGGTGAACAAAATGAAGGGGATCATGTTGGGATCAATAGGAACCACGTTGAAGAGGGAGAACCGAGTATGGTGGCACCCGCTTTGGAGTCTATTATGACAACAATGCCCAATCCAGAAACACGAGGCTATTTTGGTCCACGTAAAAACAAACTGACACAAGTTTCTGGATCAAAGGCTCTGAGAAGAAGAAGGATCAATGAAGGGATGGAAACAATTGAGATTAGAACTTCAGAAGAACGGGAAGATCCATTTCCAGTGTTTGAACGACAAGAAGACCTTCGAGTTGGACAGTTTGTAGCCCTCTCAATAGAACCAACTGAAGTGAGAGCAGACATTCCATTTTATTTAGGGAAGATCTTGGAGTTTGATCAACGAAAGCGAGCAACAGAGATGAAGGTTCTATGGTATTGGTCAATTTTGAGGACAAGAGGTGGAAGAGGAGAAAGTTCAGATAGACACAGGTACTCGAACTACATGGAAGCATCATGGGAACCGTCAAAAGAAAAACATGGATGGGTAGAGAAAGAAGAAACTATATTCATGGAAAGATGTACCTAAGAGAACAAGAAGCGGATTCCTGCAAGAGAACAATGTGGCTATTCATGGAGAAGTCACAGAAAAAGAAGTCGAAATACCATCACTAGCAAAACCTCATTTGCTAGAGTACATTGCAATGCAAGTAGAGGAGTTGGACAACGAACGACTACAAAGTAATGTAGATGTGTACTGAAGAAGAATGTAATGATTATAAAGAATTATAGAAGTGGTACATTAAGTGCACTTTAGATGTAGTATGGATTGGAGTTGATCCTCATAGAAGAAAAGGATCTGCGAAGTAGTGTAACTGAATTTCAAAAGAGAAGTCATTTTGTGCAACATTTTCAAGTTTTATATTGGAAAGCATTTTATGCAGAAGTTGTGAAATTGTCATTTTGTAATAAATAATTTGTAATTTGAACAATGATTGAAGAACAATGTGTAAGAAAATGCAATTGTTATACAAATTGGAATTTATGATCAATTTAAGAAATTCTTATTGTACAAAAAAATCTAAATTCCAGAATTACCCCCCCTAATTTGAAAACAACCACATTTTTCTCGTACGCTTCATAAGTGCAATTTTGTAAGGCCAAGTGCAAAAATAACGGATTTTGTGTTGCATGTCTTCTACCTACATTACAATAGAATCAATTTAAATTTTTATGCAACCTATATAACTGCTTGTCCTATATGAAGATGTCAACCTATTTATGTACAAAGATTGTCCATTGGTTGTCACCTTTGATAAAAATGAATGCCATTTTGATCTAACCAAGCCATCCATTCAACTCCAAAATCCTCTTTTTGGTCGATTTGGACTACTTTGATTATCAAAGAAAACTTCTCTTTGTCAAATATTTGATGTCCAATGGAATTCATGCTTGTAATGATGTTTTCTATATAAGTGAAGCAAAAAAACAAAATCTCCTTTGGCCCTCTGCTTCTACCCTTGAAAAAAAAATAAAAGACCTTTCTTCCCCCCAAAATGAAATTATAAAAAGCCAAAGTACTAAAATTTTTTGTTTAATTAAAATAAATAATAGATTTAAAAAAAAATACTAAATCTCTAACAAACCAAAATAAAAGACCAAAACTCAAACTAAATCAAAACCAACAAAAACAAGAACAAAAAACAAAATGGAAACACAAAAATAAAACCAAAATAAAACCAAAGTTAGTCAAAAACAAAAACACAAAAGCACAAAATAAAACAAATAAAAACTAAAACTACAACAATACTAGAACCAATAAAAAAAACCTAAGTTTTTCTAGAAATCAATATGCTTGCAATTTCAAGGTACAATTTCTATTCTCTTTTAATCTTTGATTCATTCTATCTTTTTAAACTATAAGCTAAAAATGTGTCTACAACATTACCTAGTCTCCATATTGCTTAACTATTGTACTGAAGACAAGTAATTTTAATCAACATGCTCGAACCATAATACTCATGCAATTCAACCAAGCATCTCTCTCAATAAGTACACACCGTGTTTGGATTCCAACGGAACCCTCATTTTTTATTACTATTCTTGTGTTACACATGTTGTCCCCGGTTTCCTCAGCTTCCTCTCCCTTTAACCCCTTCCATCCCAGTTCGTTCTTGGAACTCTAACTGCCAGTTAGTCCTAACTACTAGTTGGTCCTAATTGGTACCGATACATGACCTCGATTAGGACAATCCATGTCACACCGTCTTCCACCCCGTCTATACCGAAATATCCGTAATCATCTCCTCCCCAGGTTCCGAAGCTCCTTGAGTGCACGGAACCTGCTCCACACGATGGTGGTATCTTTTGAGTTTTGCACCATTATATCGTTTCTTCAAAATTTCACCTTCGGGAGTGCTCAAACTATAAGAGCCATTGTCAAAGCGCTAGTGAACCACAAAGGGTCCAAGCCACTTCAGTCTAAATTTCTGTCCGTGCTGTTTTACAAGCCAATGATCCACCATTAATACCAATTCTCCCGGATTGAATTTCACGGTCTTCTTTTGGGCATCATGGCGGAACTTTCGTCTCTTTTGCAACACCTCGTAATTCTGCAACGCACATCTGCGGTTCTCGTCCATCTTCTCGAGCAAATGCAACCGAGCAGCCACCGAATTTGAATCCCCCAAGCCATGCTTCACAGTGGTACGAAGTGACCTTAGCTCTAGCTCCACATCATAGCTTCTATGCCAAAAGCTAATTGGAACGGCGTATATCCAGTTGCGGTCTTGTGAGCAGTTCGATATGCCCAAAGCGCTTCTGATACATGTAAATCCCATTCCCGGCGCTTCTCTAACACTACCTTACTAATAATCCCAATCAATATCCCATTAGTCTTTTCCACTAGGCCATTTGCTTGCGGATAATACGGACATGCTTCACAGACGGCCTCTGCAAGAGCCCAGTGACAACTTCGTTCACGAAATGTGTACCCTGGTCTGTCACAATTTCCAGCGGACACCCGTAGCGGCAAATAATCTGATTATAAATGAACTCCACTGCGACCTTTTTGTTGCAATGCTTTACCAGTGACGCTTCCGACCATTTAGATAAATAATCTGTGGCAACAATCAAATATTCGTTGCGTTTTGCCTTTAAAGGAAGCAGACCAACAAAGTCCACGCCCCACTTTTCGAATATCCCCGTAGGATAAATAGGGTTCAACTCAGTGTAAGTTACCACACGCTTCCCGTATGCTTGACAATAATGACATGTTTTGCAAAAACGAGTGCAGTCTGCAAACATTGACGGCCAATAATATCCCGCTTGTAATATTTTCTCTGATGTTACCTCCACAGCAAAGTGACTGCCACATACCCCCTCATGATAATGTCATAAAACCTCTGCTACTTCCTCGGGTCCCAACACACGCCGAAGAATCCCATCTTTCCCGACTTGATACAGCTCATCGCCTACGAGTCACACCACTATGCACCACAATCAGAAATCAATTCAAGCTGAAATTTCTCACGATGCACTAAAACTGCCAAAACCACCGGAATCAACTAAATGCGAAGTCAAAAATACCGCAAACAAATAACCACGAAATTCAATGTTGCTTGCTGCCACACGACAAACAGATCCTGGCGGGCCCAGACACGCTACAGCAAAGAATGAAACAAAACTAAATTCCCTCGGCTCTCACCCTGCGACAAATTCTCTGAAGGAGGTCCCGGCAACGGAACCAAAGATGAAGACAAGTAATTTTAATCAACATGCTCGAACCATAATACTCATGCAATTCAACCAAGCATCTCTCTCAACAAGTACACACCGTGTTTGGATTCCAACAGAACCCTCATTTTTTATTACTATTCTTGTGTTACACATGCTGTCCCCGGTTTCCTCAGCTTCCTCTCCCTTTAACCCCTTCCAGCCCAGTTCGTTCCTGGAACTCTAACTGCCAGTTAGTCCTAACTGCTAGCTGGTCCTAACTGGTACTGATACAGGACCTCGATTAGGACAATCTATGTCACACCGTCTTCCACCCCGTCTATACCGAAATATCCGTAATCAGTACTATGGATTTTAGAATTTCAAAACACTTCTACAAGCTTGATTCTTTAAATGGCCTAAATTAGGTAAAGAAGTCTCCAATAAAAAAACAATAAGAAAAAGACATTAAGCCAAAAAAAATTAAAATTGAAAATCAATTAAAAATTAAAAACCGAAAAATTTAGGCACTTTGATCCACAATCACATGCTTTGGATGCCGGCATAGTGTCTGTGCTTAAAATTAAATCTAAAATAACAAATAACTATTATTTTTTAAATTATTTTTTTAATGTAAAGATTTTCTTCCACTATCATCTTCCTTGCACAGTGACCCCCCACGTGTGCGGAGGGTCACTATGCAAGGGAAGGGTCTCATCTCGGTTTTCTTTGCCGTTTCTTCACCTAGCTTTATCTTTCTTTTGAAACCCGAGTCGTGAGATGTATTTGCTACTTCAATCCTCATACACTTCAACGGGAAAATCGTCGTCAGCCTTCTACAATCCAAACCTTTGAACCTTGACATGGAGAACCAAAAAATTCATAAAGAACGGCAGAAGAAGTGAGCTTCGTAATGATGTATTCTCATCATAATATAACCCTTCATTTGATATAGCCGGACCTCCCAAATACCATGAGAACAATCAACTTCCAAAGGCAACACCGGAAAATTACCACGAAACTCATCTACAAACTCATCTACAAACTCTAGATGCTTACAAATAAATTACAACAAACATGAAGTTAGAAATGGAAAACAAAAGCAGAAGCTGAGGAATTGTCTGAGGCGGTGGCGATGGGAGCTTTGTCACAGCGACGAGAAAAGGACTAAAAACAAGGTACAAAGACTCATATTGGAGATCAGAGCAGCGGCATGGAGAATAGACATATTACACGAGGCTAAATCAGTAAGGAACCAGACTTCTTCAACAGAAGTCATCTAGAGACACGTGGTAACGTATAAGTGCAAGCCAGTGGTTTATAACTTTTCAACAAGAAGAACCACCGATACTTTTGCCTATATTTTTGTTGAACTCATGGAAAGGTTACGCACCTTTTAGAATTTATTCTTGGAATTTGCTAAATGGAGCTTTGTTGCCCAATTAGATCACTCCTATCTTCAAGTTTTAAGTCTAGTACTTAGCATTTAATTAAAAGTTTCTCTCAAAAAATGCAGCTGAGAATCATCATCCAAAAAGTTTTCATCTGTCAAATGAATGTTGTTGGTGCCTAAAATGACATGCACAAGAAGGGCAATTGCGGAATTTCTTTTGGCAATCATTAGGATTATAGTTTTGTGTTCCATGAGTTTGGTTGCAATACTACCGGAGCTTCAGTTCGCTATTTGTCACATTGACAAATTGATCATGTCATAGATTATGTCTTAGCTCTTCAACATGTGGATTCCAGTGCCTCCATAGCTCCGTAGTTTGCTTGGTGCTTCACAGCCTTCACTTCTGTACCACCCCGAGCTTCTAGTTGCGTGTTGTTGATGTAGGTGCTCTCATTGTTGTTGATTTAGTGAAGAGATTTGCTAAGAGAAGATAATTTGGTATGCATCGCCTCGTTTTAAACTTCTCAATTGTTTCGCACATTTATGAATTCTTTACTTACATCATCACCTTCACAAGGTGTTTTTTGTCCATCATTGTCATGAACGCATCATAGTGTAATGTCATAAGGTCCGAGTGAGGAGGACGAGAATGAAGGCTAACGACAATTTTCCCGTGCCTAAAATTTTTAGTTTTTAATTTTTTATTGATTTTTAATTTTAGTCTTTTTTGGTTTAATGTCTTTTTGAATTTTGGTTGTCAATAAGAATTTTAATTTTAATTTTCTATTAGAATTTTATTTTTAATTCTTATAATTTATTTTTTGTCACTTTGTCAAGTTTTTTTTTCATTTTTTTTTCATCTTTTCATTTTTAGTATTAAAATCTTTAATTCTAGTTTTTGTTTTGGTATTAGTATTTTAGTTTTTTAGATTTAAAAAAAATTGTTGTAGTTTTACTTTTAGTCTTTGAGATTTTAGTTTATAGTTATAGTTTTTGGTTTCTGTTTGGATTTTTGGTAGTATTTTTAGTGTTTTTTTCAATTTTGTTTCTAGGCCATTATTATGAGTGAAGTTTGGTGGACATTGAATTCATTTGGAAGAAATAAAGGTTTTCTTTTTTATTACAAAGCGTAGTGACATTTCTTACATGTGTTGGTAATAGTACTTTGTAGGGCTTTATTTTTTATTTTTAAATTTTCTTCTATTTTTTTTATTAAAAAATGGATACAAACTACTTTGTGCTTAGAATAGAAGGACTTTTAGAGGACTTGTTCATCTATTAAAGAGGTTTTCACAATTTTCAATTACTTGCAAATTTTAGTTGCAAATGCTATGGTTGACCAGGACAACTTTGATTGAAGGAAAAAAATAAAAAAGATAGATATAGGTAGATAGATAGAGACTTTAGTAGAGACCAGAGCATGCAATGTAGCAATAAAAGAGTAGAGTAGGTTAGTGTAGTGTAGGAAGTGTAATAGTGTGGGCATTCCATAGATATTTTATATGTATTTATAGTATTTGGAGTGTATTTCTAATGCATTATAATTAAAGTTAAACCAAGAATAGAAAACTAATGGAGGTATATGAGATTTATGTTTTGTGAATAAATCATTGAGTGAATTGCAATTGTTGGTATATATTCAAAATTGGCAAGTAAATGGTGTAATATTAAAGTGATTGCACTATGCATTGATAAAAGATTGTATCATTTAAGCAATAAGAGTATTTTAGATCACAACAATGTTAATAATGTGTGTGGAAGTTTGAAATGAATGAAAATGGAGGCTCTATTCCAAAATTTGTTTGTGCTAGTGCATGATATAATATATCAACTATATATATGTGAAAAATTAGGGGATCATATTTTTTGAAAACACACATTTTAGCAAATAGTAACTCATACTATGAATGCACTTGGCCAAGTGCAAGAACGTCTAATTCAGTGTTCCATGTGCCCTATTAGAACCTTCTCATCTCAAAGATGAAAAAATTGGCTAGTTATAGTAGAATAAAACTTGGTTACTAAACTTGAGAGTAGCAAAAATTGCATCCTAAGGATGATACATGGAGTACACCTCCAATGGTGACTACCCGGTCAAAGTCTCATAGCCGCCAATCTTCCACTAGTGGAGAGGGAAGAACTAGTAGAGGTAGAGGGAGACCACCAATTAATAATATCACTTATACATTGCAATTTCAAATTTATACACATAATGACATAATTGTAGGTTGATTTTTTTTAAATATTTGAAAATTATTTTTCAACTTCAAATGTTTTGTCATGTAATATTCACTCTGAAATTATTGTTAAAATATTCTAAAATTAAATATCATTTGGATTTTCATGACATATAAACATCATATATAACAAAGTTCAAAAAGTCCAAATTTTTTAATGATTTATAAGACCAAACCAAAAACTTCAATTTTAAAACTTCAACTACTGTACAATTTTTATGTCAAAAGCCTCTTACAAAGATTCATAGTATTTCTACAAATTAAAAGAAATCAAATTTAAGAAATCAAATTTAAGAAATTAAAATATTTCTAATATTACTTAATGTATACATTTTCTTCATTTCAATAAAAAGATGGAAAAAATTGCCTTGGACTCTTAAAACAATTTTAAAAAAAGAATTAGTGATAAGTTTTTAATTCCAAACTTTATTGATAAACTATGAGGCAAGTTTTGAGGGCATGATTTTAACAAATCAAGATTTACTAATCAATAATTTAAGAATGTTCTAATTGTATTAATTTAGAGATTTTATTTCATTGAAAATTATAATAATGCATGACTATTTAAACCATCCCAAAAATTAATTGTTGCCTAAATTAATCTTTAAACTAAATTTGTTTGTTGAAAGTTTAAAAAGTGTATAGTAACAAAGATGCCTTTAGAATCCATTAAATTTAGGATTAGAATCATTTGCAATAAATTTAGTAATGATGCATGTCTTTTTTTTAGTATTAAATAAAATTTTGTAATATGAAATTATGAAACAAATAATATCTATTAGTAGATCTAAATTTATTGAATGAAATGACTTTATAGAATGCAAGTAAAATATGATTTTATTAAATAGTTGGCTTAAGAGTTTAGTTTATTACTGTTAGATTAGTTTATCACAAGGAATTATATTTTAGTTGTTTTTTTAAATCTCAAAATCAATAGAATAACTATGTCAAAATAAATAAACAAATTGTTACATAAATCACAATCATAAAGATGTATCTTTTATATGGTCTTTTATCCATTATTATATAATGCTGAATTGCCAAAATAAATTGCATTCCTAAATTACAAAATACTAATTTCACAAGTTTAGAACAATAAAGTGAATGATTTTTAAAATTTCAATATTTATATAATTATATAATTATCTTTATTAAGTATATTATTTTTATTTTTTATTGTCATTAAAAAATATTAATTATAGTTAAAATACTTATAGATACAAGAAAATATTTATGCCGATGAATAAAAATATTATTTGTAAAGTTACAAAATACAAGTTGGATAGATATGAAAAAATGCACCTTAGTATAAACATGGTAGTAAATTTACATAGAAAGCTAAAGAAATTTTGTTATGTGTCAAATAATAATATGAAGTTTTGAAAATGACTTAATTTTAAATATTGTTTATGCTTCTAATTTTTATGTTTTAGTTTTGATAAAGACTTGGTAGATATGTTTGCCCACATAGTTTGGAACAGTCATAAAATTTAGGACTTTTACTCAAAGCTATCATATCTTATAAATTTTATAATAGATAACACTACATAATTTGAGATGGTATTCAAGTTCATATATGAGAATTTGGATTTGAATTCATTCTTTAATAGTTGTTGTAATGCATTTAACTTCACTCAAAGATAAAGCAACAATTGATTGTTTGAGACTTTTCCATGATATTAAACCAAAATAATCATGCCACCTATCTCCTCAAATATCAGCTTGGTTTCAAGATCAACATATAGGCATTCCATATCCTCAATAGGTTATAATTTCATCTCAATTGGTGTTTTCCATTGTTGCTTTTTTACAATAACAACATCACGAAGGCTAGCTATCTACTTCCTCTCGTCTTTATTGTAACCTTGATTTGACTTCATTACCATGTTCAGATGCCACTTATAGTACTAAAAGTTCAAGGTTCTTATGAGAGAGCACTTCATGCCCTTGTTCACATTGTTTTGGAGTATTTTTTGGCATGACTCTGCATCATTTTTAGAAAGCTTAGAGATTGAACCTATAGTAATGGAGAGATAAGTAACATAAGGTTGTATGTTGGGTGTTGTGAGCCTCAGTTTGTCACTTGGGACTCATGTTTTTTCCATTTTCACAAGCTTTGAGTGTAGATTTATAAACAAAAAACGCCTTAAAAAGAGTGTAAAATCAAAATAGGTATGTTACATGACAATATAGCATTTGGTCTTGAGTAGAATTTTTTCCTTATGTACAACCAAATCCTGCAATAGGATAGAAACTCATAATTTGTACATAATATGTGTGTTAAATAGAATTTGTCCAAATTGTCTAAACCTACTATGTATGTGATATAGAATAGATAAATTGGTCTTAGGAAACCATGTGAGAATCCTATAGATGATTCCTAGAGAGAAGTTTCAGTTTCTCCATCACATCAACGAAATAGTAGAAACTCCAATTATTAGCTTGCAAGTGAAGAAAACTCAAGATGAACTAAAAAAGGGCATCTATGATTCAAGTATAGTGATTCAAAGTGGAAATCAATCCAAGAGTCCAACAACGCAATTGGTTTGCCAAGATTCTTTTTTGTGTGAGATTTTCTTTTTACTAGAAATTAAAGGAGGTAGCGAGATTTTTGAATCTCCTTTGGTAAATGTGCAAAATAAGAAGGTAAGCTTGCACACCTTTTGTGGAATTCCATGAGGAGTTCTACTATTCTACAAAAAAAATTGGAATTTTTTAGATTGCAAAAAAGTTCATTCTAAATAGTCAACTACCAAATTTCACAATGAAAAATTCATGAAAATTACTCGGGGTGTGGTAAAATCTCACTAAAAACTAGACTAGCTTCTTTTATGCTAATAATATGCTTCAAAATTTTTTAAGACATTTTGATAGCTAGAAGTACCCAAACTAGCAAAATTCTTCAAACCCAATAAAATTGAAGAAAATTCGTGGTGTTGACCAACAGCCACAACACATACAAAATTGTAATGCAATAAAATTTAGGTCTTTTCTTACTTCCCTATACCTACTTAAGGTTCTAGGCTAGTTACTTTTCATAGAAAAATCAAAGTCTAAAAATTGGATTTTTACTCTTTTTGGTAGTTTAGTTAGTATTAGGATTCATTGCATTTTTAGTATAAAAACTAGCGGTTGGCGCTTGCTATGCTACGCATTCATCATTAGAATTTTATAAGAATTTTTATGTATTAGATAGAATGTAGAACAAAAATTTCAATAAATCTTCAAATAAAAATGACTAAAATCTTTGTATAATTCTTTTTATAAGTAAGCATATATTGAAATGTACAATAGAAATTTATTGAATGATGAAAGAAACATATGCAATGGTAAATACTATAAAGAATATACATACATTAGAATGCATTAGAAATTTGACTCCATTGTTACAAAAAATGGCAATCCAAATTGAAGAATTGAAAAGAAAAACTTATAAATCTCAAAAACTTTGTGAATAACTTAATTGTTGTGGAATCCAAAATCACTTCAATTGAATAAATTTCTCAAAATCATTTGGTAGTAGCAATAGAAAATTGAAATCATGAAAGCTCAAAGGCTCACAAAGGCACAAAATCATAGAAGTGCAAAGAAGTGTAAAGCCAAGAGAAGCAATGGATTTGCTACCTCTATAATATCATCCCATGGATCCTCTTTAATATCACCTTAATTGCAACAACTATATTATTTCTATAATATCACCCTTTGTAAAAAAGTAATATTACAGAAGTGATTGCAAACTGCTACTCTATTTTTGTAATATCACATTGTGTGAAAATACAATTTCTATGTATGCATGATTGAAAATATTTTTACAAAATATTTAAAATAATTATTTTAAAGACTTATTGAAATCATTATCATGCATTCTATTCAAATATATCAAAATTTTCCTAATATGTGATACAATGAATGCATAGCATAGCAAATACAAGCCCTTAGTATTAATGGTAGCATTTGTAATATTATAGAGGGAATTATGATTTTAGTAGTATGATTAGTATAAAAAAGGGGTGGAGGTTTTTCTAAACTTAAAATGGCCTTTTAAAGCCAATGGTGCAATCTGTTTGTGGTTTGGAATTAATCTCCAAAAGTTAAAAATTGGTTTAGTGTAGAAAGTCAAAATTGGTAATTTGGGTTTAAAATTCCAAATGATAAGATTACTACGAGGAAATGAGAGGAGGTGGGTGTCCTTGGAAGAGTATAAAAGGGCATTTCTTCTCTTCTCAACTCACCATTTCTAACCATTTTTGGCTTTGTAACACAATTCATTTAGTTGAACTTTTTTTGGTCATTTTGAAACTAAAGTTGCAAAATGTGTATTTTTGGAGCATTTCAAGCTCCATTGTTGTTGTTTTCCAAGTTTTCTTTGAAAGACATTGGGGTTCCTTCAATGTTTGTTTGTATATCCACTTGTTTGTGTATTTATCATTAACTTGTTCTGGTTTTTGTTGAGTATTTGTTGTACTAATCCTAGAAATACCCCTCATTGTATCTTGGCGATGCCGCTTTGAAGGGCCTCTAGTATATGTTTGTGAATTCTAAGTTTTTAAATGAAAAATTCCTTAATTGAGAAATCCCCTGGCTAGAGTTTGGGTGTTATTGTACTAACTTGTTTGTAGACTAACAACTATTTGTATTAACTTCCTTACTCTAACTTGTTATGTGGATTTTGGCAAATTAACTTTGTTGAAATTGTTTTGTGAATTTGTGGCTTTATAAAATACAGCAAAGCTTTGGGTTTAAGTATTTAAAGTTGGGAGAGTTTTAGAGTGTTTTTTTTCAAAAAATACGGTGAAGCTTTGGCTTTAAGTATTTAAGAGTTGGAAGAATTTAGAGTGTCTTCAAAAATCTTGTCAAAAATACGGTGAAGCTTTTACTTCAAGTCCTAAAGAAAATTCCATAAAAATTGTGTGTTGGTTGATACTTGGCATTTCTAAGTTTAGTTTTCAAAACACAAACTTTGGAGGTCCAAGTTTAGCATCCCAAACAGTTAAGTGTCCAAAAGTTCCGTAGCAAAAGTCTAGAACTTAGTACTCAAAAGGTCCATGTGTTAGTTTTTGTAGTTTGTGCATAAAAAGACAATTCTTACTGTTCAAAAATCTTCCAAAAAAGATTGACATCCGTTGGAAAAAAAATTCCCAACGGAAGAGCCCCAATTGGAAAGGTCCAGTATGGGAAAAGCCCTAGGTTGGAGCCTAGCACGAGAGAGTCCCAATCGCAAGCCCAATACGAGAGAAGCTCTAGGGCAAAGGCCCAATATGGAGACTTGGGTACATGAGGTTGAATATAGAGAGGTGGGTACATGAGTTATTGCTACCTTTAAGGTACTCAGTTGCCTCCAAGGCCTATTCGAGCTACCTCCAAGACTTATTCAAGCTGCCTCTAGGGCCTTTTAAGCCAACTCCAAGGCCTTTAGGCTTGGAACCAAAAATTGAAAATTTGAACAATCTTCTAGTATTTCATAAACAAAACTTAAAAAACTATTAGAATAGGAATGAAAGGGTAGAAGAATTATAGATTGGGAGTAAAAGGGAAAGTTAGAAGTAGAATAGATAAGTGCAAAGAGTCTAAGAAGGAGATATGTAGAGTCAATTCTCACTTAGCTAAGTTGTTCCAACACCAAGAGTCACAAATTGGAGGAAGGAAGAGAATTAGAAGAACATTTACAACTTAATAGGTAGGATTCAAAGCTCAACTTTCAAATACAATAGGTGAAGGGACAATTAGGAGTTGAAGGGGAGTTTAGGAGTTGATAGGATTAGGTGGAAATCTTAAGAAAGTGATTTAGACTATTAGAAGTTGGATAGAATAATAATTGACTTGGAGGATTTCAAATATCAATTATTGTTTGGGAATTTGAAGCAATTATTTAGTTGTCTAAAGTCAAACCTTGAAAACCAAATAATTGAGGTAGGATAATATGGAAGTAAAAGAGGAGTAGAGAAGGAAAAGAAATTGGAATTTAAAAGAGTTTGAGAGTTTGAAACTTATATTAAATCTATCTTTTCAAATGGTGAGCAAAATTATAAGAAAAATTCAACCATGGCAAATGATGGAGAGTTTGAAGGGATATTCAACCACCTCATAGATGAGGTCAATTTTGAGGTGAATTACTAATTTTTTCAATTTCTATTCAAATTCTTGAGTTAGTCATTTTTACACTTAACCGAATTACAAGTGCAAGTCAGAGTGTCAAGACTAGATGTTTTCCAAAGTTTTGATAGTAGATCTCATAAATCTTGTTTAGAGGTTTCCAAAAACGTATGACATTTAGAAATTGGAGCTAAATTGAGAAAGATACCAGTGGATGAAGTTTAGGAATCATAGTGGATGAAAATTAGTAAATTTCATCCAAAAGGAACAAGAATGGAAACTTAGATAAGGTTAAGCATCTAGAATTCAGAAGTGAAAACTAAAGTGAATTTTGAATTGTAGATTGGTACGGATGAAGTTTGAAATACCGATTAGCGGTCAAACTTCATTCACCCATAACTTTCATTAAGAAAGTCCAAACTTAAATTTCTTTAGCAATTTGGATAGCTAATCTTAGACTCTAAAAGAAACAAAATTCAAAAGTCTAATTAGCAAATTGACAAAAGGAGTCTTGAACCTTTGAAGCAAAGTAGGAAATAGATTAGAATCTTTGGAAGATAACCAAGTAGAAAATTAGCATTAGTATTAGGTAGAAGAAACTTAGAGGAGTCCAAAACCACTTCAAACTCAAGAAAATACTTAAAACTTCAATAAATATAGAAGGATGAAATCTGGGACAAGAAATTGGTGAAGTCACTTAAAAATTATCCATTGAGGTTTAGACTTAGAAATTGAGTAGAAGTTAGTAGTGTAGAGCCAAGGTTCAAAATTAGCAAGCACTTAGAGTAGAAAAAGTTACAAAAAAACGTGGATGAAGTTTAGATAGCCTCTTAAGGGCTCCAACTTCATCTGGTCATAACTTTTCGTAGGAATCTCCAAATCTTACAAGAATTGTGTTTTTGAAATTGGCGTGAGTTGAACTACAACTTAGGTGAGTTAAATTTAGACTATAGATCCTTTTATTAAAAAACCACAGCAACTCAAAGACTTTGTGTTGTTTAGAATTAATTTTTGTAACTAAGATAGTTTTTAGTGATTTCTTTTAACTTTAAGAACTTAGAAAAGATTCATTTCTTGAAAGCAACAATAAACAACGCTTAGGCACTTAAAAACTGAATATAAACAAAGAACCTGGTTATACTTGATTATTTACCAAGAGTGGATAAATAAATACTCACAGGTGTCTATATCTCATGCCCAATCAGCATTGTTCTAATCTTAAAATTTAGAAAATGGAGATGGTTGAATTTACCATAAATTGTACAAAGTGATTGATAAATAATGATAAAATTCTATGCTTTATCAAAGGCTTACAAGGCATGAATATGAGGAACATTATCCAAGAAAATTTTATCATTGAGAGTGAAGTATACACTTTGTTCCCAATAATATTGAATTATAGCTTCAAGAGTTGTACTTACAAGGTTGCAATTTATTATATTGAATTCATTAAAAATATTTGTTGGATATATAAATAATTCTTTACTACTAAATTTTTTTTGAATCAATATCTCCATAATATTTTATATAATTTTATTGTTAGTCATTAAAAATTTAAGAGAGTAAACCTTTCCTTACATTGACTATTAAGTTGTCCATTGGAGTATTGACAAGTATTTGGATCTTTTGAAATTTATAATTTTATTCAATATGCATTAAAGAAAAATTTGGTCTAATGAAAATATTAAAATTAGTCTAAAAATTTATAATAGATCCAAGTGGAATGTTTTTCTTCATACAAAGATTTCATTAATCAACATACTTTAGTATGCACTTGCCTAGGTTGAATATAAACTTCAAGTTGAATTATGTAAATGAAATCTCTTAATATTCCATATAAAAATGTTGTGGTGACATCCATCTAATGGATGTGATAATCATAGACATAGAGAGTAGAAAAATAAATAATACTCTAAGTAAGATTATTTTGGTGACTAGTGAAAAATTTCAATACATTTGATGCCTTCTATTCATGAAAATTCTTTAGCAACAAAGCTACCTTGTATTGCACTAAAGTATTGTCTAAATTATATTCTCTAAAATAGACACATGGTACTTACAATTGAATGACTACATAGAAGATCTACCAGCATTCAAGTGGTGTTTTGTATTAAGAAATTTATTTATTTATAGTATCTTGCAATGATAGGAATCAATGCTTGAGAGTGATTTTCAAATAGTATTAGAGTTAAAAAGTTGAATAAAGGGTTGTGTAAGTAAAATTTAGTTTATCATGATATTTTGTCATCTCAATGGCCATCTCATAGAAATAAAATAGAAAAAATTAGTATAACAATGTAAATGTTTTATTTTCAAAATTTTAAGCATAATTTTTTTCTAAAAATGATGAATAAAACATGTTAATGGAAAATTTCAGAATAAGCTAAATTATTTTGGTTGAAATATAAATATGTAATAATAAGTATTGAATAATATAATATGAAGTTGTATTTAATTACAAGAATGTAGTCAAATTTATCCCCAATATATTTCATTGATTGTAGTCTTTGGCCCAATATTAGGGTTATAAAATTATTTGAAAATATTTTGTAAATACAATGGTATAAAAATGTAAATTATAGATGTATACGTGAAAATATTTGATTTCATTATGTCTTTTTGATTTGCAACTAAGACCATTGTGGATTTGTGGTGAAAAGTTTTAAGAAAAAAAATAGAAAAAATATTCAGTATTTACTTAATGTTGAAGAAAAATTTACTAATTGGAAAATGAAGGTATTAATGTTTTCATCATTTCATTTTTTAAATTTTCACAAATCAATCAAAGTTATAATTTTGGCCAATTATAAAAATTTCAAGTGCTAAATTTTTTTTAAAAATTTTTAAAATTTTATAGAATAAATATTCAAAATAGATTTTAAACAAATCTATATTAAATTTGAACGCACTAATATTGTTATACTTAATAATTTTTAATATTGTAATATTTATAAACAATAGAAAAATACTTATATATATATTTATTGGATGAATAATGTAGATTACCAAATAGGATTTCTTTTTGCTATTTTTGGTGAGAATTTTGGATGTTTTACCTCAATTTAGCAGTTTGTTCTTAATTTAAGTATTCAATTGGGTCATTTTGTTAAGCTATTTATCCAATTTGGAGTCTTTTTAGTAGTGTAGTGAATGAATGTCTAATAGGGTGTTGGGATGGTTTTGCCAAGTTGTTGGTTGTGTGTCCTAATCTAAATGTGAAGTGTGCTATCCACTTTGGTATGGAATTGTCAATGGGCAATCAATTGAAATTTGAGTTCCATTTTGGTAGTTGATGGTAGTTGGGTCATCATCTACCCTTCTAATAATTGCCAAATGATTCCTATTAGGTTTGTGTTTTAAATTCATTTTTCCTTACTCACTATTGAAGAGAGTTCAATGCAAGTCCCGGCCAATTTGAGCCATGTATGCTTTTGTTGTTTTTGTGTTTGTGTTCAAGTAGATGATGCTTAGTTGTGTGTGATGGTTATGTCCTAGGTGAGATGTTTGGAAGATGAAGTGTGTATAAATTAAGGAAAAAAGTATGCTCATGATAGATAAACTTTGTGAGGATATTTTGGAGACCAAATTGGAGACTGATATTGATTGATGTGAATGGCGTATTAAGTTGGAACATTGAGATGCAGTGTATGTAAAGTTAGTTGAAAATGATGTGAACAAAGTTAAATTGTACAACAATGATTTAATCACCAATTTGGAATTATATAAAAGATATTTTTTTTTACTGAGTTGGTGTTCAATTTGATGAACGTGTATGTTGAAAATTATATCTGTGTAATTGTGAAATTTATGAAGTAAAATTCTAATTGGGTGTATGGACAAATCCAAGTTGGATTTGTGTGTGAGTGTCATTGTAGTATTGTTTTTGGCTATAGAATTCCAAATTGGATTGTTGAACCTATTAGCATAAAAAAAAATCCTACTTGACCGTCTTCCTTGGAACAAATTTATTATTATACTAAAAGGGTAGTTTTCAAATAGGTCATTATCCTCCTTCAACATTTGGTGCCGCTATCGGGAATTTAATTTCATCATTCATTAAATCAATGTGTACTACAAAGACTACAAAGGTTTAGTTTGTTTTTATATGAGTATTTTTATTGCAATATTACACTTTATAGCATATTATCAAGTGGGAGTACAATTAAGTACAAGGATGAAGATTTTTTCAAAATTCATTATCATAAAGCTAAAAAGATGCAAGGCATTGAATTGCTATGTACTACTCAGTTTCTATCAAAAGTGCATAAAGTAATGATCCGCGACATAGGTGAAAAGCTAGAGTATATGCATGATCAATGACTGCCTTTTATAATAGGCAAATCAATGTATAAGAAGCAATTCAATGGCAAGTCAGTTGCGAAAAGAAGAGCGGGATCTCCAATACAAGCTTGTTCTAATGACAAGATTGATAAAGAAAGAAGACCAAATAGGTATTTGCGGAGAGGCAAACAAGTTTTGTGTGGGGCTATGTAGATAACCAAGTAGGAATTAATTTTTGGGGATTTTTGAGGTGAAATTGAGTGTGTTTGGCTACGATTTGGCAACCTATTTTGTATTTGTGTGTCCAAATTGATAATTTTGAATCATTAGTTAAACAAGTTGGAATTGGTTGTGCTGTGGGATTTGTTCTCAAGCGAGTCCAAGTGGCACACATGCCAACTCGGTTGTTGAGTGTATCCAAGTGGATTTGAAGCCGAGTTAGATGGTAGTTCCTATTTGGTAATTGCTGGCAGTTTGGGTATAAGTTCTAAGTTGTTATATAACCGCTTGTTGTGGTTCCCTTATTTGAGTGTCCAATTCAGAGTTAATCTCACCCACTTGGAGAGAGCCAGTGCGAGTCTCAGCCGATTGTGTTGTAGTATTTCATTTTCTTATTATATCTAAGTTTGTGATTGTGTGTGAGTGTATGTGTGAAGTTTGAGTGCTTGTGCAATTGCAAAGTGATGGAGAATGTTTAAGTCCTAATTGGAAAGTTTGGATGTGTGATGTGATGACAAAGCTAGTAGGAGAGATTAAATTAAAGAAGAACTGTGTGAGAATGTTTAGAATGTCCAAGTTGGAAGTCCAAGAATAGTGAGCTGTATTTGAAGCTAAGTTGCCCAATTTGGAAAAAAGATAAAGACAAAGATAAAAGAATATAAAGACATAAAAAGAGGAAAAGGAAAATATTGGGAAAAGGAAAATATTGGGAGTATCTTTACCTTTGTTGACATTTATCTAATTGGAAGGAACATTTTCTTTCTTGTTTGGTTGCAATGACTTAGTAGGTGAATTAATTGGAAGCATCCCTATTTGAAAGCCTTCTTTGGAATAAATTTAACTACACTTTAGATTCTTACCAAATTGGATCCAAATTTAACAACAAATAATTCAAAATTCCATCCACATTTGTATATTTCATCCATAATCACACGTGTGTAATTGTATATAACTTCGACACATCACTTTTTGTTTTGTCTATATAATAGCCTAGTCTTTACTATAGTTGGTAATTCAATGCTAATATTAATGCTAAAGTCCCATTAGTAAAAATGTTGAGCCACAAGAGGGGCCACTTAGTTGGTGTGCAAAAACATAGAGTAGTGTGATTGGAATATATATATATATATATATATATATATATATATATATATATATATATATATATATATATATATATATATGATAGTACTTGCAATTTTGAATTGTTTATTTTGGAATCTTTTAAAAAGTTGCCATGAATGGTATGAATGTACTCTGGATCCTTGTTTGAATACAGTTGTTCATAGGTTGGCAATATACTTGTTTATATTCAACAAGAAAGTACTGAGGCCATTGTTGTTAGGTATATATTGTGGATTTGAGTCATTGTATTTTATATCAATTAGTTGGCAATTGTTGCACTTAGACCGATATACGCATATGTGGATTAGATATCGTCAATAAAAAATCCTCTAAATCCTCAAATATAGATGACATGAATTTTAAATGTGATGGATGATTAAGACTCAAATTCATAGTATAAAACAAACAAGGACTAAATTCACCCAAATCACCTATTGACCTTTACCTACTTAGAATGTGTAGGAACAAAATTTGACTTCATTTCGAGAAATTCATATGAACTGACAATAAAAATATAATACATTTGCTAAGCCCCCTATCCAATAGCAAAAGGTTGACTTATCAAAGCTTGAAGGCCTAGTGGCCTACCTAAGGGATTGTTTTTTCTTTAAAGTATTATCCCTATGGGGGACAAAATGGATTTTGAATATATTCCTACGGTCTCCATATTTGTCATGATTTTTTGAATTTTTTTTACAAAGATAGAAAAATATATTATCTTTCTAGGAATATTATTCTCATTTTCAGTTGGTATATGGAAACAAAATTTATAGTACAATAAATCCAAATTTTAGTTTGATAGATAAAACTAAAAATCCACAAAAAGTTTAAAGTTATTTTTTTCCTCATAGATTGTATTTTTATCTACATGAAAAGTTTTGATTCATTCCATTTGGATTTTTTATGTGAATATTATGGACAATCTTGTTTTGGGGGCAATTGAGGCATCTTTTTGAAAAAAATAAATAGTAGGATTCATTTCTAAATTTAATTTTTACAATTTAAAAAAAAACATTTTGTAAGGATAATGTCTCTTAGTAGATCAATCTCACCTTTAAGATTGGTGTGTTTCAATTTAATTTTAGAGCTATTAACAATTTATTTTTCTCTTCAATCTTGAACCTACATCTATTGAACAATTTATTAATGTGTAAAAATTAAGTTTTGTAGATTAACTTGGTACCAATTTAGAAGAACCCAAGTTTATAGTTTAAAGTTTGTTCTAGGGAGGTAGTTTAATAGGATTGTTTCTAATTTTCTAATTGGCCATTGCAACCAAAATAATTGTAAAGAAATTGTTCCTTAACAACAAGCAATTGTTTTCACCTCACAAGGTAATTCTAATTGCTAAATTTGCCACTCTACTCTTAAGGGCCACAATGGTTGAGTTTATCTCCTAAGTTAATTCTTTTTAACCTTTATATTTTTTTTAATATATTTTTCTTCATCTACTTGGATCTTTCATTTCTTCCAAATCGGAGCACTACCACTTGGCTTAATTATTGCTTGGTTAAGGCTCTCTAACTTTCAAATTGGATTGCTCTTGACAATGCTTGCTATGGCACCAACACTTCCAAATTGGTCTTGTCACTTTCACAACCTACTATCGCTTTCAAACTTCCAACTTGGGCTAGGTTGGCCTTCAAAGATTTACTTTGCCTCCAACTTGGGAACAACATAATCTTTCTTCACCACTTGACTTACACATCTTGATTTCACAACTCAACTTCACACAATTTTGCTTACAACAAAATTAACACTTCCTAAACACTAGCTTGAAATTCATCTTCACATTCTTCATGACACTCATTCTTAGACACGATACTTTATCAAGTGGATTTAATTTATTTCCTTATGACTATACAGACAATTCCTCCTAATTTGATGATTAACATACACAGATAAACAAACAAAATTGAAAATTAACAAACAAAATTTAGGCTTTAAATTTCCGAATTGGATTACTCACATGCCATAATATATCACAAAAAATAATTTCTATTTGACCATCACTCATCTTATCAAATTTTACATTCACAAAGAGACTTCCCACTTAACAAACTCTAAAAATTCACACACCTCCAAATCAATCCCCCAATAGGTTCACCAATTAAAACTATAAGTTTCATACATTCACTTACTCACATTAATAAACACACAAATTGTGACCAATTGGTACATAATTGTTACTTATATTAATCAAATTGGTGAATAGATTCACCGTTACAAATATAGGAGTTCATCACAACAGCTTGCCCATCTTAGGCTCAACTGTCATGTGAGTCAAGCTAGCAAAGATATATTTGCCTTGTACCCGCTCCCGATAATGTCCGCAAGGAGACTCCATTGGATTTCTAAAATTTGTCTTGCCATGTGTAAGGGGAGAGAACACTTTATGATTTGGATAAAAGTACCCAGCAAGTAGATTATATTTTAGGATGTTACCTTTTCAACCAAAGACAAACATGTCCACCTTCAACCACACCTTCATGTCAAAAAGACTTTCCTAGGGCTGAGATTCACGTTTAAATAGTCAAATGAATTGCTTTAATAGGTCAAAAAGAAGAATCATGACCTTATATCGTAGGTCAAGTGGCAACCGATCCATCGGTGAAACTCAAAATCTTCAAAAATGCTCTCCGAAATCAATCAACAGGCAACTTATTGGCCTGAACCCTAAACATCCTTCCATGCACGGTACTCAGAGAAAAGTTTAGACAGTAGAGACTTCTTTACTCGCTCGACTTACATGGTAGTTAGCCCTTAGTGCATCTCACAATTAACTTTAGAACTTTCACCAGTTTCATCTCCACATCATTAAATCCCTCACTCAATTTCCACATTATAAACGTATAATTTCAACATACTCTTTTTCTCAAAACTACCAACAATTAATTTGCATTTTCATTACACGCAACATTTTTTTCTCCAAATTATCAACTAATCTCCTTGTTACAATATCACAAAATAGGACTCTCAAAACCTCGACCATTTGATTTATTCAAATATATCTTCTTCACTGCATCACACAGAAACACACACACCAAAAAAATCCAAGAATTTATACAGCTTGACTAGTTGGAACTTGCACTGGACATCTCGATAGCGAGTGAAAGCAAAATTAGAAATACAAACCAAATAGAACTCCCATAGTAATAGTTACCAACTTGGAGGAGATGACTAACCACCTAAACCACTGTCTAATTGGAATCACACTACAATCCAAAAAAATCCGAATTGGACTTTGAACCACGCCAATTGGTAGCCTTGTCATCACCGCCCAACTTGGATAAGACCATCAAACTGAATCTCCATTTGGACTATAAACTCCAAATTAGATAAAGACACTCACCAATCCAATAAGGACAACACATTCTCAAATTGGTAACACCCGACCCAAATCCCATTAGGCATTTGTGCATAGACTTAAACGACAACTAAACTCCAATTTGGGACATAGAAGCAAAACAAAATAACCAAATTTGACTCCTCATATAACAAAATAACTGTCAAAATGCAATAATTGACACAAAAATCACCACGAAAAATTGAAAAATCAAGTCCTAGTCTATAATCTACAAGTTTAAAAAATAAAAAAATAAAAAAATAAAAAATTCCTAGATTTTCAACTCAATTTTTCAATGTAATAAAGTTCAAAATTAAAAATTAATAGGCCAAAAGTTTTGAGTTAAAAAAATTCAAAGCCAAAAAATCTAGTTAAGCAAGGTGTAAAAGAACCTATTTTCTTCACTATAAATGCAAATGTCTTGCAATGTATGTGGTCAAGTTTTTGAAGTTTCTTCTACACATTTTAATACTAGTCTAATATAAGATCCTATGTTTAGATATGTAAAAAAAACAATTTTGCAAGATTTTTCCTCTTTGCAATAGAAATGGCATTTTTGAATGTTTTTTGATGGAAAAAGGCCTTGGGGACTTCAAAGGTAATGTACAATGCGATGCTATCATTGCAAGAGCAAATTTGACAATTCTAGTAGCAATTTGAACTTTGAAGGATCCTCTAAAATTTATGCTCAATCTTGCAATCAACATACAAGACTCATATTGAAAGTAAGGTTGTTACATTGAAATACTTATAGTGAGCATTGTTTTTCTTTTATGAATGTTTGTTTACAACATGTTTAAATTTTTTTGGCCGTTAGTAAACAATATATCTATATATGATAGTTAGTAAACAACATGTTGATTAGTGATGTATGACATATGCAATGATACTTTTTTAAATCAATGTGATATAGTTTGTAGTAGCTTGTGGAGTAAACTATGTTGCGTAGATTCTTATTCTTAGCTAAATTCATACGATTGGATGAAGAGCATGTTTATCATCCTAAAACAAGAATCTACCTTTAGTACCCTATGAGAGGCTTAGTCTCTCTTGCAGAGTTCTATTCAAAATTTCCTATATGTAGCTTTTATCAATGCAATGCTTCATTTCTTTTATTCCAAAGTCTATAAAAAAATTGTGTTTATGAAACATTCCACCATTAGACCCCAAGATTCCATATAGCCTTTGAAAATAAAAAAATTTGGAAATTAAAAATTTGAAAATAAAAAGAAAGACTTAATTTTCATTCTTTAAAAAATTATTAAGTAGAAGTAGGTACAAAATTGAAAGAAAACTAAAATGGTAATAGCTTTAAGATGGAATTGAAACACACCAATACCAATAGTAAGATTGTTCTAGCAAGTATATTAAGCTTAATAGATTTTTTTTGACAAATTGAGAAATTGAATTAAAAATGAATATAATTCATTATATTTGAAAAAGAAAATCCATTATTGAATGCAAAACAAAAATCACATTACTAATCCAAATTATGGGATCACTCAAGCCTTTCAATGTGGACAAAAATACATCTATGAGAAAAAAGGATTTATTTTAAGTTTATGTGGTTTTGTTTTGTTGCTTGGCAAACTCAAAAAATATTTATTATAGTATAATTTTTTTCAATCACTTATAATACCATTTTTTCAATTGCTTATAATATCACTTTTTTGATTGCTTATAATATCATTTTTTCAATTGGTGCTTATTGCTTAGGATATTATAATATAACTTTTTTCAATTTACTTGGAGGACAAAATGGATTTTGGTCCAGCTTCTATAGCCTCAATATTCATCATGATTTTCTTGAAACTTTTTGTGAAGATAGAAAAATACATTTACACATTAACTTTTGGATAATATAATTTTTATTTCAATTGATGCCCATGAACAAAAATTAGGGCACAAAAGGTCATTTTTGTATGAAGAGGTTTCTAAAATTTGTTTCTCTTAGATTGTAATTTTATCTATATGAAAAGTTTTGATTCATCCCATTTGGATGATCTTATTTTTTTTGGCAATTAGAGCATCTTCTTGGAAAAACAACTTATAGGATTCTTTTCTAAATGCAATTATTACAAGTTTTCAAGAAAAATTGTTTGACAAGGTTAAGTTTATTTGCTAAAAATATCTCACCATTGGAATTATAATCAATGTTTCAGTCCTATCTTAGAACTATTAACAATCTAATTTTTCTTTCAATCTTGGACCTACTTCTACTTAACAATTTTTTAAAGAATGAAAATCAAGTGTGTTTCTTGAAAAAAAAATTCTAGACTTTTAGCTCAATTCTTCAATATAAATTTTTTTCCACAAATGGTAGACAAAAGTCATCAAAAATTGCAAGCCAACATTCAAAAAAACAATTTTTTTCAATTTTGAATGCAAATATCTTCCAATTTGTGCAATCAAATTTTATGAAATGTTTACCACATGATTGGAGATAAGTGAAGATAAAGATGCTATGGTTAAATATTAAAAAATAAATTTGGAAAAATGTGATGAATGCAACAAAACTAACAAATTTGAGTTGTTTTTGACAATGAACTATGGCCTAGGGACTTTAGGGGTTAAATATGTAGGGTAGACTTTCAATCACACAAAATTAGCTCACCCTTCTAGATCAAAAAAGACAAAAAATTTGGAATTGTATATATAGAAGTGTGAAATAGTTGCTAGATAGGAATCATAATTGTTTGCTAACAAACTTTTTGAAGGAAACTCAAGAAAAGTGGAGGAGATATTCAAATTCTTGACTACCAAAAAACTAATCTTTAAAAGCGAACTTGAACTCTTGGTTGCTTTTAGTTTAACAAAAAGGCAAACTTGCTTCCAAAAGCAGATAACAGAAAAAGTAATAAGGTAGAAATATCTAAAACTATCACTTTTTTTGTTGTTTATAGTTTTGTAATCATAGTAGTTCAATTTTTAAATATTCTAATTAACAAATAAAAGTAAATTTCAATGCACTTAAGAAAATGCATCATTTGAATATTATATATACCAGTTGAAAGGGATCAAAGTTGTTTTGGTCATTGTGCTGAAATTCTTTCTTCAACAATAGGTATATATTGGTTTAGGAGATGTATGAGTTTAGTGGTGTCGGGTAGAGAGGCCTTGCCTTGAAAAAATGTGGGGAATCTAGCTGCAACTGGATTTGGCCCGGAAAATGAAGGATCCCGTGTTTAGATAATCTAGTGTACATAAATACTCATGACTCCTTCATATAAGAGCATGTAAGCCATATGAAACACAAAATGCTCATATACTCCCAAAATGTGCCATTTAGGCTAAATAAAATATCACATATTTGAACAAAAGGGGTAGAAATTACTTATGAAGCTCCTAACTCCCTTTGAAGAAGTATCCGCCACTATTTTGAGTGTGACAAACGATCCAAAGCTCCAAATTAAGAGTGTGTGGTCTTTCTGAAAAGCTAACACAAAATTCTAAAACCCCTCCAAATTTCACTCCAATCAAAGATATTGTCCAATTTCTACAACCGGTCAAAGTTTACCCACTTCAAATGGAAGGCAACTCCTCACTACCTCACCTTTAAGCTCATAACTTCTTCATGATAACTCCAAATGAAGAGTGTGAGTTCATTTTGGAAATCTAACACAAAGATCTAAAACCCCTCCAAATTTCATCTCAAACTAAGATACTGTCTGATTTCCACAGCTAGTCAAAGTTCTCTCACTTCAGATGAAAGGCAACTCCTCACTACCTCACTCTCAAGCCCATAACTTTTGCATAGAAACTCCAAATAGAACGAGTGATAGCATTTTGAAATCACCAAAACATGATACACAATCTCACAAAATTTCATTACAAACCTCTCCATGTACAATGAGCCATGACTCCCTAAAGTCACGGTTCTCCTAAGCAACCATGAGGAGGAAGATGACCCTCCCCTTCAACCTCCACCTCACCTCCCATACACTCCACCTAAGCTCCCATACTCTCCACCTATTATCTTACTTTGACCTATCCAATGAATTTTGGCCCCTAAATAATCACATGGGCTTAAATTCATTCGTTGCCTTCATCTTTTTCCCATAACTCTATCCTTATCCCTTCTATAAACTTCTAATTATTTAAATGTATCTAAAAGAAAGGCAAAACAAACTTCATCTTTCATTTAAACAATTTTAAACCTAAACTAAAATCTCAAAATGTATTCAAGTATAAAAATTAACAAAATAATGCCAAATAGTTGTCTAATAGAGGTAAAAAAAGGTAGAGTCTACTTCACATAAATGAATTAAACTATCCAAAAAACCCTCTACTTTAACAACAAATATGAATTTGTACATAATGTAAGCATGTACGATGCGACAGTGGTACTTTTGGATGTTTTTACATTATTGAACCATATAAAACTCCCACCACTCCAAAATTTTCCCTTAGCAAATCCCTTTTATTTGAATCCCCCAAGTTTCCTACGCATTGATTCATCAATAGGGCACATGTATATGCGATAGGCCACTCATGAACATAAACTAATAACATGTCCAGCCCCTCCATGGGGACTCACTCTTAGATAGGTCAAAGTAAGATAATATCTTTAAAGTGATAAAATTTGGCAGATGCATGAGTAGATGACATGGTATACAATGGCTCTCTATAGCTGCGCCGTCTTTTCTCATTTTCAGTTCATCTTCTAGTTTAATTGTCTTTTTCTTTTGTTGTATTCACTTTCTTACTTGTGTCCTAACACCTTATTTAATCTTGACATCTTGGCACCTTATTTATTCATGACGTCCTAGCATCTTGTTCATTGCAATCCACATAGCCTGTAATTTCTATGATTTTGAAGACTAAAGCTTGTTTTACTTGTATGCATATCCATACCTAGTTTTGTTGTCTATTCTAACTCTAGTGAATGTTTTATCATTATTTCAATGAAGACATTGATGCAACAACTTTCAGAGGTTCAAGTTCTAGCTAGAGTGAGGTTCAAATTCTAGCAAAAGTAAGATTTGAGATCATCTATATCTTCTTAATTCTGCATTGTACAAAATCTAATAAGATTTAATCTAATTTTGCATTGTACATGATCTAATTATATATATATATCAATCATAGTGATTTGCTTTACTTTATTGCTTTAATTACTTCACCACATTCTTTTTTTCTTTACTATAGTTGTTGTTTGCTTTCATTGTACAAATGTATAACTTGTTAACTAACTAAGCCTCTTAAGTAAGCATAATTTATACAATATTTAGGTAATACCAATTTAAGCATTTTGACTTATATAAAGCAATGGTTTTCAATGATAAAAATTTGTAGAACATAAAACTTTGGACTTGACTGCTTAAAAATCAAATCCATATTTCAATATTTAATTGTCACAATGTATGATTTGTTATGAATTTTCAAACTTAATGTACATAAATCACTATTGATGTTAGTAAGGGAACCAAAAGTCATCTTCATTTCTATGTCCAATCACTTTGCTAGATGAGTATTCATATTTGATCATTGTAGTAATGTGATTAGGACTCTCAAAGTCAGAACATGTATTTGTAGAGGTGACGGAAATTGGTTTCTAACAACTTTTGTTGCTTCTACTTTAGTGTGTATCTTATCACAGGAGAGAGGGGAATAGTAAGGAATTGATGAAAATAAAATAAAACATTGATGGAAGTAGGTCAAAATAAAATTTGGAGAATGCAAATAATACTTTCTTTGGTGGTATGATTTGTTGCCATTGCAACAAAGAGGGATAATTCCAGACTTTATGCTGCTATAGTGATCTTGCTTTAGAAGGCTGAAATTTCACTATGTAACTTTCATTCTAACCTAATTTTTATAGTCTATAGAGCTTTTGATAAGTAATTTACAATGTATCAATTTCTTTTTAAAAAATGATGCAATTAGTCATTACTTTGATCATTTCCACTAACCAACTAACTGCTTACACTAATGGATATTTCTATTATTGTTGTGGCAAGTGTTTAATCCTTGGTTTAATCTTGAGAGTCTTTAGTATTTGAATGTCTATGGGCAATGGGCTACTTGGGGTACCCAAAAATGTTGTCTGAACTACAATGTTAGTCCATTGTAGTGTGTAAAAAAACTTCATCTTTTAATTATATTAAAGTAAAAGTTCAAAAAATGTAATTTTAGCTACTTACACTTGTAATGTATTAAGAAAAAAAATCATCATGATCAAAGAATTTTAAGAAAATTTAATGGATTTTTTAATTAAAAAAGTAAGTTTTGTCCGATGCACCTAGAATCCTTCAAAATAAGCATTTAAAATATCAAATAATTTTATTTTAATATCATATTTGAATATGGCTTACATTAAGTGATTCAATATATAAAATAATTTAATTTATTAACAAAAAATTAATGCACTATGATACTTGCAAATCTCAAAATTCAGCATTTTTTTCTCACTTCTATGAAAAGATCCAAAAATTAAAGTTTTAAACAAAAAAAACTTATTAGGAATATACATCCTGATCCCATTGAGGTGCAAGAATTTTTTTTTAAATATTTAGGATCTTCTTACTTGATCAAAATGAACAAATTAGTCAAACTTTGGACGTTTTAAACAAAAATAAGGTAATTAGTGTGTCCAAAAAGTGATACCCCAAGCCGACCATTGCCCCTATGGTTAGACTATGCATTGTACCAATTGTAGTACAATGTATATAAGGTAAAGTATCCTATTTGTGCCACATTTTGGAAGTATTAGATATGTACTAATTTAACCCCTAAAGCACTAAACTCCATTTTTTGGCAACATAGCAATTTGGGGTAGCTCACTACAAACAAAAATTTTACTATTTTTTGCTAAAATTTTCACACAACATTTTCAAGAGGAGTAGCTTCAAGGCCCAAAATTTTCATAACTTTTGATTGCATGGTTAAAAAGTCATTGCATGATATGTCATTTTCATTGCTTAGTGAGCAGCCTGGGCAGCTCAAAAAACTTCTTTAAAAATTATTCTAAGATAAAAAATAAAAATTTGAAACTAGTTCTTTAAATTTATATATAAGTAGTAAGCTTTGAATCATTCCATTTTGATTAATGAGATGAAAGTTATGAAGAATTTTAGTTTTCAGGTAGGTATGGAGTCTTTGAAAACCTTAACTACCCGCAAACTAAAACCCTCATAACTTTCATCTCATTAATCAAAATAGAATGATTCAAAGCTTTCCACTTATATATAAATTTTAAAAATCAATTTTTAGTTTTTAATTTTTTTAAAAGTGATTTTTAGAGAAGTTCTTTGAGCTGCTTGGGTTGCCCTTTGAGCAATGAAAATGACATATCTTGCAATAACTTTTCAATCATGTAATTAAAAGTTATGAAAATTGTTGGACCTCGAAGCTAATCCTTGAATATATGCTATATGAAAATTTCAGAAAAAATAGATAAAAATTCCATTTGTAGTGAGTTGCCCAAAATCACTATGTTGTCAAAAAATGCAGTTTTTACCTTTTAGAGGTTAAAATTAAATTTAAGATATTGACACATAGTGATTAGTGATTACATAGCCACTCAAATAGATTGGCTTCCCTTATATGATAGGAGGGTTGTTCTTCAACTCAAAAATTCATCAAATTTTGCTTAACTATTTGAAAAAATTCATTAAATATCACTCAAATTTTAAAATTTTCAAAATGGTAGAATAGTTTGATATCATTTCAAGAACATTGTTCATAATTCAATGTAGCTTGATCGATCACCTTTTCAATTGCTCCACTCTCAAATTCATTGGTTTGTAATCAAGCATTCTTTTTTTCATGGAAGATATCATGTATCTAAATTGTGCTTATTTTATTGATACCCATCATTTTAGTGAATATGAGGTCATTATAATTAAGAGCATGTCTAATGAAAATTTCTATAAATCAAACATGAATTATAGGAAAGATTTAGGTAGTTGTGGCTACTCTTTCTTCTTATTTTCATCAAGTTAGTGACATCTTTACTTTACAAAATCAAATGTATAATCCATATGTTTGTTTGATTTTTGTAAAACCATTTGCCTTTAGATTAACATATTACAAATACATCAATTACTTTGAAGGTTTAACAGAATTGCAATTGCAACAAATTGGTGCTATAAAATATTTCTTTATTATTCCATAAGTTTTGAAGAATTCATGTGCTTGAAGTTTTAAACAAGGTAATAAATAGCAATACTATTTTTCAATGTCATTTGGTTGTTGATTCATTTTATTATAGAGATCAATATTGTGAATCCAGTAATTTTTTATATTTGAATTATTGAAAAATAATTAATGATCATTGTTCACATTTGGAATAAATTTTTTTTGGTACATTGAATGCTTTACAATCAACATGGATCAAGGCTATTTTGAATCAATTCAAACAAGATGATCATAAATACATTTCTTTATGAACTTATCTATCATTACCAAAGTGGAATATGTAGTTGAACTTAGATGATTATTTATTGAAGCCTTTGGATATTTGACATTTAGAATGGCAATTGGGCATTTCTATATGCTCACAAAAGTATCCAACTTGCCAAAAACAAAGTTATTTGAGATTCAAAAAAAAATCTTCACCAAGGCATATTCATGACTTGTAATATGATTGTTATTTCAAATCCATGGTTTACATTTGCGCAATCAAAAATGAATGTTTTTTTTTTATCATGAATGAAGATGTTTTAAAAAAAACATCATTCCTTATGAGGCATTTTTACAATGTTATGTGCATATATTTCATATAATTGTTTGAATTACTTTTAAAATTCAATCATACATTTAACAAGTTGTGCAAGAATTAATGATTTTATAGCCACAGTCAAAAAGTTCAAACATCTTCTTTTATGTTGCAATCCTTGGCATGAAAAAGACACATTGATTATTACAATGGGGTAGTAAGGGGCCACTTGTACACTATATTAAAAGAGACTTTTTCAGATTTTCCTATGTTTTTTCAACATCATAATGAATTCAATGAAACATCAAGTCCCTCAAGGCAAATTGCAACATCCATATTTGAAGTCGTAACAAGTCAACAATTTTTTTTTAAAATGATTTGAAGGTGGTTTAATAGGGTCACATTTGGCATTAAATCATCATCATAATGCACTATCACAAAGTTTAGATCCCATGGTTTGTCAACAGTTATCACGTGGTTATCGTTGTTTCATGGATTCACACATTAATTATAATTTATCTCATCATTACAATCCATTACTTTGCATTGTTATGATGCAATTGCAAGTAATGCATTGTAATGATGCGATAAATTGTAATTAACGTGTGAACCCATGAAATAACGATAACCACATGATAACTTTTGACAAACCATAAGGTCTAAACTTTGTGATGACCTGCTAAAATTCAAATAGAGATGATTATACAATGGGTCAAAAATTTTCACTCATAGATGAAGTATTTGTTGTTACAAATGAACAACATCGAAATATCACTTAGTGGTGGACCAATTTTACAACTAATGAAGGATGTATAGACCTTGCCAAAGAATTGAAATTGCAATACTTTGAGCAATTGCAAAATATTGATCATATTATGTATTTAGATAAATATTGTGATGATTGTTAATGGTTTCTAAAAGCATTTTCACAAAGTTGTATTTTACTTGATAATTTTCATTTGATTACTTGATATTGAAATAATTCTAATGCAATTAACAATCTTGATATTTTTTATTCATAAATAGTGTGTCCAAGATCATTTAGGACATGAAAGTCAAATGTAAGAAAGTTATATCATTTATATAGAACTTTCAGCTTTTATTGAAAGTTTTCAAAAATTTAAATCACATTTACTAGCATCTAAACATGTTGTTGAAGAGCCATTGATAAGATGTCATGAGACACACAAGAAAACACTTTATGAAGTGTTTGATTCTCTCACAGAACCTCCACATGAGATATTGGATCGTTTTTTTAAATGTTTATTACGACATGGTTCCTTATATAATAAAAACTTTTAGCAACACCTTCAAGCTTCATTTCCAAAGTCATGTAGGAATTCATTTGGTGATGCACTCACTACAACATTAGTATGTGAATGGAATTTTTGTAGAGAAGTACAATTCAATGGTACATGGGTGTATTTATCTATATCAACAATGCACATTATGTTGGCACAAGATTTACCCCTATGTTCTAGGTCTAATTTATCTTCCACAAATGTAGTGTGTACCATGTTGTGACCATTGCCATTATTGCTACATGATTGTGATCATGAATTTGGCATCACCAATTCATATTTTAACTCATTGCCAACAATGCCAACATTGCCATATGTTTTGTGTAACCAAAAAAGAGGTTTAAGTGTTGGCATTATATCATTGATTGATTATGGTATTTGGAATAGCCACACATTTGATCCAATTGTAAAGTAAGTGGTTAATGCTACATTGCTACACAACAAGTTTGTGATGGAAATTTAGACTCAAATAACCATCACATTGCATTAAATGAAGAAGATCATGTTATCCTTAGAATGGTTCCAAAAAATATTGGCAATCCATTGAAGAGACAAAGGATTAAATATATTCATGTTCATGGTTCAACATCAAGTCACAAAAAGGTTAGGTTCTCTTAACCCCTCCATGACCAAGGCCTTTTTAAAAAAAAAAATAAACACTAAAAACTGCCATTTCTATTGCAAAGTGTAAAAAAATTTGAAAAATATATTGATATAAGATAAAGAAAACAATAGTATCCTCTGCATGAACTCTATATTAAAAACGTATCTAATATATGAATCCTTGCAAAATTTCTTGCAAAGTTTTCCATATCTAACCATAGGATCTTACAACTTACTAGTATGAAAATATATGTAATATATTCCAAAAATTTTAATCGCATAGATTGCAAGAAACTTGCATTTAAAGTGAAAAAATAATTTTTTTGCACATTCTAGGACTAGATTATAGACTTTATAACTTAATTTTTTTGCACTACATAGTTTTGAGGTTAAATCCTTATGGTGGAAAATTGTGTTGAAAGCCTAGGTTATAAAATAAAATCTCAAAAAACTTAAAAGACCATTGTCCCTTCGGGGGACAAATTGGATTTTGGATAGGTACCTACGGGCTGAAATTTTGTCATGATTTTTTGAAATTTTTTTTGAAGATAGAAAAATTGATGATCTTTGTGGGAATATAATTTTTTTTTCACATTCGATGCCCGGAAACAAAAGTTATGACCAAATAAGCTCAAAATAGGGGACGGGGGGCAGTTCAGGCAGCAAAACAAATTTTGCAAAATTTTGAATTTTTTCTCTTGTAGATTATATTTTTGTCTACATGGAAAGCTTTGATTCATTCCATTTGGACTTATTATGAGAAAGTTGTGGACAATCTTGTTTCCCAAATAGTTAGAGCATCTTCCTGAAAAAATAACTTATAGAATTCATTTCTGAATGCAATTTTTACAATTTTTCTAAAGAAAAAATATTACATGATTTTGTTTGCTTGCTAGAACAATCTCACCATTGGAATTAGTGCATTTTAATTCCATCTTAAAGATATTAATAATTTAGATTTTCCTTCTTTCTCATACCTACTTCTACTTAACAATTTTTTTAAGCATGAAAATTAAGTTCTTTTTTTTAAAAAAATTCCTTTAAAAAAGTTCAAAGTCAAATAATCCAGTTCCGCAAGGTGCTGAAAAAATTGTTTTTTTCACTTTAAACGCAGATATCTTTTAATCTATGTGGTCAAAATTTCTGAAATTATTTCCACACATTTTCATACTAGTAAGGTATAAGATCCTAAGTTTGGATGTGCAGAAAAAATAATTTTCAAATTTTTTTACTCTTTGCTACAGAAATGGCAGTTTTGAGTGTTTTTTGGCAGAAATAAGGCCTTGGTCCTTTAAGGATTAAATTCAAAAAATTACTAAATAGAAGTAGGTATGAGATAGAAAGAAGATTTAAATTATTAATATCTCTAAGATGGAATTAAAACGCACTAATCCCAATGGTGAGATTGTTTTAGCGAATAAATTAAACCATGTGGAATTTAAAAAAAAATTTAATTACTGCATTCAGAAATGAATCCTACATGTTATTTTTTTCAAAAAGATGCTTAAATTGCCCAAAAAACAAGATTGTCCATAACTTTTACATCACTTATCTAAATTAAATGAATAAATGCTTTTCATGTAGATAAAAATATAATCTATGAGAAAATAAAATTAAAATTTTTGGATTTTTCTTTTGTTGCCCAATCTCCCTTGTTTTGAGCTTATCTTGGCATAACTTTTGATCTCAAGCACCAATTGAAAAAATACATATTTCCACAAAGATAATTAATTTTTCTATCTTCAAAAAGTTTTAAAAAATCATGATATAAATTGAGACTGTAGGTACCTACCAGAAATCCCATTTGTCCTCCAAAAGGACAATGGTCCTTTAGGGGTTAATACACTTGGCAATCACACATTTAGTTCTTTTGGTAGTTTTATACTATGGGATTTAGTCATGGGCCTATCGCCTATGTTTAACCTTTTAAAGCGGCAAATTTTTCAATTTATTGGTATGCATTGTTTTATAGAAGAACCACTTTCTAGCTTGAAATATTTTCCATTCCAAGGTTTCAATTATAATGCACTCTTTCAAATTTGGAATGTATGCACTCTTACCATTCAACAAAGTGATTTCTCTTTCAAGGTGTATTTGCGTCCTAAACCATTGTAAAATTTAAAACAAGAATTACTTGATATGGTTGCAATGGTTGCAATGGTACAATTCCAAACTACATTTCAAACTACAATATGAAATTCAAGTATTATTAGTACCTTTCATACAACAAATTCACATTTTAAACAAGAAGCGCAAGTTATGCAAAATATTGGTTCATTGCATGTTATTCATGAAGAAAAAAATATACGCATCTTTGATATTATTAGTATTCCTTTTGTGGCAAATGTTTTGGCTCCAACTTCATGATACTCTACATTATCACTAAATAAACACTATTGGCTATAGTAAAAGATGAGCAAATTTTGTCAAAGTGAGTTCAATAGAAAATTTCTATAATGCCCTAATGGAATGTTTTAGCATCCGCATGTATTTGGGATTTTATAAATGTTCATATGAACAACTTCAAGGGTGGTATAAATCTTTGCAAACTCAACTTTCAATCCTACCAATTCTAATTTTGATGTTGTAGGTGATATTTATCAAGATATTGATGAAGAAGTTAAGACACAAGTTGAATTTGAAATCATAGCAAATTTACCAACATCATTGCCTTTGGTTGATTTAAATTCTTTACAAGCACCAAGATCATAATCTATATATGAGCCTCTATTTTGTAGTCAACTTCCAAGTATTGAAGACATTGACTTAGCAATTGTACCATTTGCAACAAAAGACACTCCATATTCTGAAAAAGACTCAATTATTTTCATATTTATTGCATCATCAAAATGAAAAGAAACATATCAAATCAAACACTCATACTATAGTTGATTGGGAAAAATTTGCAATACAATTGAAATATTATTGTTGAGTAGAAAACTACCTTAGAAACTCTAATTTCCTTATCCAAGATCAATTTCCATTGGAACAAAAAAAGAAATATGAAGACAAAAGAAAAAAATAGAAAATGTAATAGATTTATCATACATGTAAAATTATGATGAATTAAATAATTTAGTTGTCATATTGATGCTTTTTATGAAGTATTGGTTTTCATTTACGTATGTTTCTATTTGAATACATATTTTCTATTGCAGAAATAAAATGACAAATTTTATTGTAATCATTTTACTTTTCTTTCACTTCAATTATTTTCACTTCATTTTAGATAATTTCATTCACAATATAGAATTTATAATCAATTTATCATTTTTATTTTGTTTTCTTTAATAATGATAAATGATTTAATATTTTATTTTAATTTTCAAATATTTTAATTTAATAATAATAATAAAATAATAATATTTACCATTAAATTGAAATATATACAATACATTGAATATTATTTTAGAATATTTATTTTTTATATTTTTGAATCATCTTAAATATTTATTTAATTATTTGGAGAATATTAAAATCATTTATAAATTAAATTCAAAACTTTTTTTCTTTTCAAATACAAATATTTTTTTGTTATTATCTTTTTTTTAATTTAAGATCAATGTAATTTTTAAAGGTTTGACTAATAAACAACTTGTGTGGCATTGTGCACTTGTCCAAGTGTTTTTTGTGATTTATCTATATATTCTTTTAATTTTCAATTTTTAGAATAATTTATCCATAATTAAATTGAATCTAAAGAAACAAAATTCAATTGAAAACCTATAACTTTCACATTTAAGAACCAAAAGTGCAAAACAATGTTGGTGCATTTCTACTCATTGAGAGCTTTTTGGCAATACCAAGAATGACATCAAAAACTCCTATACTCCATTTTTCATAATTCAATTCAATTTATGGTCTTAAAAATTACTCACAAATCCATCATATGTCCAAGATCAATGATATGACTTTAGTACAATGCTCATTGAGTCAAACTCTCCAATGGTATAAAGAGAGTGAGCTCATAGCCGGGAATATGTATCTCAACATTACATACAAAAACAAACTAAAACAATGTTACCATCGTATTTTATTTTTCAAAGATGAAATCATATGTCTAACAATTTTCATAAAAATTTTAATTTCTTAAAATTTCAGATTACTATTTTTATTTTTATTCAACTTTTACTTTGCATACATAAGTAAATAAAGGACGCAAAACCTCTACATTCTTGATTGATAATGAATCAAGAGGTCAAACTCTCTTCTTTAAGGTATTGATGTTAAACATTAAATAAAATTTAGGGCCTCTAGAAGATTGTGAGTTCCCGGGCTCCGAAAATTGTCTTAATTGCATGGGAACAATGCTACTTGCACAATTTGATGTGGTCGAGACCGTGCCACGTCATTTTCTGAAAAAAAATTCAACTTTTTTTTGTATTTTATATATTTTTAAAATTTTTTAATTAAAAAAAATTCTGACAACCGGATACGTTCTTTTATTGCTACAGGAAGAAAATCAAGAACAAGCTTGAAACAATCTTCCAATGGCCTCCAATGTCTTCTAATGGTTTTGTTTTATAATAGATTGAGAAGCTCTTATTTTCCTCCTCCTTTTTTTTTCCTATTTCCCCTACTTTTTCCTATTTTCCCTCTCCCTCCCCCTCTTTTTGCCTTTTTATCTTAGAGTAGGTCCTGGCCCCAAAGCAGGATTTTTTTCTGAGCCATTTTTTTTTGCTAAAAAAAAAGCGATCAGTTTTCTTTCAGAGGGAATGTTTCAATCAAATCAATCACTCTATTCGGGATGAATGTGTACTCTTTCCGATGAATGAATGTATCTTCATCCCTACATTGTAGTTTTCATCCATTTTCAGATGGGGAATAGCTTTGTCACTCCGGTCGCCCAACGCTCGCTTTCTGCACTGGCTAACTTATTAGAATAATAAGTTGAAATGGGGGAGAAAAAAAAAAAAAAAAGTAATTGGGCCCGTGTGGGTCCCACTCCCCCGCCCCCTCTGCCCTCTCATCAACCCCTGACGGGATCCAGCCCGACACCGCCCCGATCGTCCGATCCGACTCAGCCTGGGCTGCCTGGCTGGGCCCCCTGCCCCTCTGCCCCCCATGTCGTGGAGGGCCATAGCAATCGCCGCTTGTGGACCAAAACCACGTGCCAATCGACGTCCCCATCCCACTCGTGGCTGAGCGCCTCCCTCCCTCCGCCCCGAGAGAGAGAGAGATTCTGTACATCCGAACGCAACGGATGAAAACCGACGGAACGCCGAGGTGGCGTCACTACTTCGCTTGCATGGTGGCACTGGTCGAAGATTTGCCGAATGGGGTCTGCTGCTGCATCAATCCTCAACGGGAGGGCATCGATCGTCGCGTCGCGTCGCGTCGCTGTTCCAGGAAAAGTATTGAACTAGTTCACTGTAGTACGCTGCCGCTGCTTCAGTTTAATTTAGAAGGGCTGCATCATTCCGTCATCGATCCGTTCCGGTCGATGCATGTACGTCAAGGTCGCGATGGATCGATATGCTAGGGTCGTGCTAGTCGGCTTCGATCGGTGTAGGTGTGTTGGGAGGTTTCTGTGATTGTTTGTATTGTTGCCGGGTTTGGGAATTGGCTTTGCCCAGGTGGGCTCGGTGGACACGAAGTTGGGACGAGGAGATGACGTGCTCGTGTGCGTGGGTGATTGGACGTTGAAGCAAGCGGAGCTGTTCGGGTGGTTTCTGAATAGGTGTTTGGAATCTAGGGGTTGTAGTCTAGGAAGGCTTGGATGAACAGGCTGCGTTGGAGGCTTCTCGAATTGGAAAGAATCGGAAGCACTTGGACTAGTTAGAGTCGTGAATGTGCGAGCAAACGGAGGATTGGGGTGGGGTGTACGAGGCTGGGGTACCTTCTGTAGGGTGTGAGATTTTATCAGTTCAAGGAGTTCAGTTGAGGTTTCGTACCCAAGGTAGTTAGTTCGACTTGGGGGTCGAGGGTGCTGAGTATTGAAGGGAACAGGATTTGGAAGGATTCACGGGTTGTTCCAAGCAAGACCAACCGCGATTTTCATAGGGTTGGAATAATTACTATGGAGCAACGGTCCTGTTTGAAGTGTATATTTGATTAGACGCATTTGAACTGGTGTGAAGCAGGGTTACGTGCATCGCCATTCACTTGGGCTATCGATTTGCACTTCGCAAGAGAGCTTGGGTTGCAAAGGAGTAGCTTGGTGGTTTAATCTATCTCCTGCTGTGTATATTCGGAACGGGGTGAAGGAATGCTCGGCATGCACCGTAGTTGACGAGGCTGCTTTGTTGCGAAGTGGCCATGGCGTCGTCACAGAGAGCATGTGTGCTCTCGGCATCGGGGTTTGAGAAAGAGGGCCGTCTTATTAGCTTAGGAGATGAAAACTGTGAATCGACTGATACCGCTTGCAGACCCGATTTCGACAAAGATTTTCTGTGTCCCATTTGTTTTCAGACTATGGAAGATGCGTTTCTGACAAGCTGCGGCCACAGTTTTTGTTACACGTGCATCACCACTCATTTGAATAATCGAAGGAACTGCCCTAGCTGCGCTCGGTATCTTACCACCGAGCAACTTATTCCCAACTTCCTCTTGATGAAGGTGAGTTTCACACTAAGTAACTGGGTGATGTCTTCACTTCAACAATGTCCTGAGTATGAACGAGGATCCTGTCGACAACAAATGTACAGGAGATGATCTTGAAGCTCACCTGCAGTTTGATAGGTAGAGCTGAAGTAGATTTATCTCTCATTTGTGACTTTAGAGTTGGTCTCTTCGCTTTTGATTTTTGCTACAAGACAGTACAAATTAATATTTACTTTTAAAGTTATAACTCAAGTTGAAGAGGTTAAGCTCTTGGTTATGGGATAGTGCGCTTCTTTTTTAATAACAGAACCATCATCCAAATCTTGAATCTTCATGGTCAATTCTATTTATGAAATATATCTAAATCATACAATCCTTCCAATTAATGTCAACTCTCAATAGTCTTTATTATAACTTTATTTCATAGAAGACAAGGTCAAAAGAAAATGCACATAGTGAGTATGAAGGTCATATATCTTGAAAGTGTTCCAATAAGCATTTGAGCATGGTTCTTATTATAAAACTACTTCAATTTAATTTTTAGGATGTTTTTATTTGACTCCATATGAGCAAGTTAAATGAATTTGTGAACACTTACTAAATCATGACAAGTTGACATTTTGTAAATTGGGTAAAATAGTAAAGTGAAGTTTTCTCGTTTGTTGATTGTCAACACTTGCCTACACTTTGTTTCTTCTTTGGTACATGAAGTGGTTATTTGGAATTGTCTTGTTTATTGTTGCTTCAAACATGTTTTTTTTAATCTCTGGTTTTAAAGTTGAAGCTCAAGTAAAACGTTTAACCTTTTAGATATGAGATACTTCACTACAACTCTCTAAACACCTTGTGATAAACCAAATTTAGTGAGAAGATGCACCTAACACATAAACCCATCCTTCATACTCGTTATTGTTACTCTATCCTTTACAAATCAGGATCAGAAATTGTGGGAACTTCCATTACACAAACGAAACCTAATTTGTTTGTAAGAGTTTTCTGTGACATTGGCTTTTGAGGACGGGGTAAAATTTTTGGAGGGTATTGTAAGTAAATTTTGATGGCAGCCATTTGATGTGATTTGCAGCTGATGAAGAAGGCGACAGCTTCTCAGCTACTCACCAACTCTTCTCCTGCAGAGCATTTGCGCCTGGCTCTTGAACAGGTGATTTGGATACTTAGTTCTGATTTTCGATGTTCATCTTCATGAATGACATTTGTATATATTTATGGGTTTTTTTTTGTCTGTTGTCATTTGAATATACTATGCTGCTATTGCAGCTCCATAACTTTTGTTGTTACGTTTGGCAGGGTGTGGAGTTGCCCATGAAGGAATTGGACTCCTTACTGCGACTTTTAGGCGAAAGGAAACGGAAACTGGAACAAGAGGAAGCCGAATCCAACATGGAGGTTCTACTTGACTTTCTGCAGTTGTCACGTCAAAGGAAACACGACGAACTGAAAGAGGTGAAGATTTACAATCCAATTCTGTCGTTTTGTTTTGTCATTTGTTATTGAAGAAAATGGAGCTGCTAGTGACAGTACTTGTTATTCCTACGGCCAACTCCACTTTTTAGGAGCGTATGCGTACTCAAAGAATGTAGTGCATTGAATGGCGATTTAGTTAAACCGGTGGTTTTCTAATACTTTGGCACCTTTCAGAAAGCGGGTTTTGAAACATAAATCCATACTTGTCCTAGATTTTAGACCTTTATGTGCTTACATGCCACAATTTCAGGGCCGGAATCACGCCACTTCAACGAAATTGACGTTACTGGTTTACATTTGTTGTTTATTTTGTCATTGGCTGTTGCTTGCGGTGCTCTACAGTTTTTGGTGGGCACTTGGCACTACCTCGTTGCTCTGACTATGGTGTGACATGCACCCACTCCAAGCTTGCACTTGACATGCTATACTGAATCTAGATCATAGTGCGTATTTGGCCATAATAATAGAGTAAGCACTTTCATATTAAAATCTCACGATACATATATAATCGGCATTGATTGAGAAGACCGTCTGGTTGACTGTGTTTTCTCAACCAGTTACAAGGGGACCTTCATTTTCTGAAAGAAGACATAGCCACGGTCGAGAGGCGACGGCAGGAGTTACTAAGGACGAAAGACAAGTTCGCAAAACGAGAAGCTCGCTTATCTGCGGATTTTTCAGCATCCAACTTAGATACATGCTCCGTATCTGACAAGCCACGCAATGGAGGTGCAATATCTGTTTGGCGAGGCGGACAAGGTGGTGCTTTTGTTCCACCTAGTGATCATAAATTTTTGACGGAATTAAAAACAAGAAATTTGGCATTTCCTCTGGATATGAAGGGAAAATTACTGGAGGATCCCTTCCCATACGCGCCTGCTGAATTGACTGGTGTTCAGACAGTAACGAAGAAACGTCGAGTGTTGGCACAGGTAAACATACTCCTTTAAGTTCATAAGATATTCTATGCTACGCTATGGTATGTTGTTTTGTTTTGTTTTGTTTCCTAGCCTACTCACCCATTGTTTCACAATTTTTCTCAATTTATGAGCTGTAGCACACTAGGAGGTTTAGCCCTGGCTAATAGGAGGTGCAATTGGGGATGCGCTGATATAGTTTAGCCTCATTTTTTAGTACATTTGTTTGGGGCTAATTCAATTTTAGTTTTGATGTCTTCAATTGTCACCTTTAGCCGTGGGGCTAATCTAGTAGATCCTCCTACTAGCAAGGAGATATGGTGTTTTGTGAAGGGATCTGACCATCCGAAATGATTCCGTCCGTGCAGTTCGAAGACTTGCAAGAGGCTTATCTGATGCGAAGGAGGCAAGTTGCACGAAATCAGAGACAAAGACAAATGCAGGCCTCTTTTATGAATGAGGCATGTAACGGTTCTGAGAGTTACGAGGACGGGTTAGAAGACTTTGAGTCCGTATTAACAGCATTTACACGCTACAGGTATGTGACCAAGCTAGCCCCTATTTCTGATCATATGGGGAATTTCGTTAAAATGGCGGACTTTCAGACCGCCCGCTCTGAATTGTAAAAATGACATCTTGGACAGGTATAGTTTTCAGTAATCTTGGACTTTTATAGATTTAAGAAGTCTATGATCTCTATAGATTTCAGACCGCACAATCTAAGTTGTAAAAGTTGTAAAAGTGACATCTATGGTTGGCGTAGATTTCTCACATCTAGGAACGTTATAGATTTCAAACATTTAGGACGGTTGTACACTTCAGACCGCCCGCTCTGAACTGTAAAAACTGCCAATGTAGCGGAATTTCGCCATTTTAACGAAATTGTCCATTCATTTTCTATACATTTTGTGTGGATGAAGTATTGTTACAAGTTCACAACTTATCATCATAGAGCTCGTCCTGCACCTCATCTGACATGTGAATTTGATTATGTTCTTGAACAGTCGTCTTCGTGTTATTGCTGAGCTTCACCAAGGGGATTTATTTCACAGTTCAAATATAGTATCCAGGTGAGATTACTCTTGGAGCCCAAAGCCTCTGTGTCCACTGATTTTAGATACTTCAGGCGTCTATGATAGCTTTTTATTAAATTCTTTCAAACTTTGAGTGGATGTCTGCTAATGTGTTGGTTCATGTTTCTCTAATGTACCGAAATCTTCACTTCATCTGCAGTATTGAATTTGATCGGGATGATGAGTTCTTTGCGACGGCGGGGGTATCTCGGCGGATCAAGGTCTTTGATTTTGCAACGGTATGTTTCTGCATTATTTGAGTTTTGAGTTTTGAGCTTTGGTTTGCTACGTCTGTAAGCAATCCCTATAAACTATTCAGCTTTCCTATATCGAACTTACTGTGAATGATTTGAATGGAGCAGGTTGTAAACGAATTCACAGATGTCCATTATCCAGTGTTGGAGATTCCAACTCGGTCGAAATTGAGCTGCTTGAGCTGGAATAAGTCTGTGAAACACCTCATTGCCAGTAGCGATTACGAAGGCATTGTTACAGTATGGGATGTCAATGCAAGACAGGTAAGTATTGAACACGATGGGTTTCGTATCAATGACATGGTTTTAAGTAAAGTCTGTTACAAGAACTTTAGATAACAGCATAGGAATATTGATCATGGAGAAGCAATACAAGCGACCTAAGCATAAGTCATGGAAAGGCCTTCTTGTAAAGATCTGCTTGTAGTACTGCCTTGTAAGACGCTTATATGCTTATATACATCCACACAAAATATTTAGGTCACAACCTTCAAACAATTTCAATGTAGTGAAGAGGGATGTCTCTCCATGAGTGGCCTACTTACGGTAGTTGCCATTCCCGATGCACACCTCATGATAATTTTTGATATCCAAAAATTACTGAAAATGAATTGAATTTTTTAATAAACAATATGATTAATCATTCCCGTAAAAATTTGCTGATGTGTCTAAGTGATTATTGTCACGCAGAGCGTAATGGAGTATGAGGAGCACGAGAAACGTGCTTGGAGTGTCGATTTTTCTCGAACAGAGCCGTCCTTGCTGGTGTCTGGCAGTGATGATGGAAAGGTGCATCTTCAATCAAAAACTGTGCTTTGTTGACATTTCAAGGAAATTCATAGATTTCTGGCAGTGCAATCTACGTGTATACTCGGTTATCTTTCTTAAGTTTATTAATCCCTCAGTGGCCTAATGACCAAGAAGTGACTGCTTTCATGTCAATATGGGTCGAAGTTAACCATTTTGGAAGTTAACAAAATGGACCAAATCATACCCTACATTAGAACAATAGAAATAATGATGATTTGAAGAGTACTATTATTGACTGTTCAGCGAATTTTCTTATTTCTAACTCGGTCTCATAGGGGGATAACAATCTTTGACCTAATTGGATTCTTGAGCCTGTTTGAGATCGAGGTTCAGAACTTCACGAAAGCCTGCTGATTGTGCAAGCGGTCTTGGATTGCTGAAGTTTGCAAGTGTTTGGACTGCTGCAGGTGAAGGTGTGGTGTACAAGGCAAGAGACCAGCGCACTGAGCCTGGACATGAGAGCCAACATCTGTTCCGTGAAGTTTAATCCCGGTTCCAGTCACCATATTGCAGTAAGTTCTATCGCTCTGACTTGCTCTTCAATACTACCACTCAGTTCTTCGATTGTCTATTTGATATTTGATGCATCCATTTTTCTTGACGTATTTGGCATTTCGTATTATTATTTAGGAATAGCAACATTTTGTAGTTTCATATTGAAATGTTTGTGTGATGGTCTTAATTCTGTTTGTTTGAAATTTTGATAGGTTGGGTCAGCTGACCACCACATCCACTACTTTGATTTGCGCAATGCAAGCCTTCCACTCTATGTATTCAAGGGACATCGGAAGGCTGTATCTTACGTGAAGTTTATATCTTCCTCTGAATTAGCCTCAGCGTCCACAGACAGCACTCTTCGGCTTTGGGATGTTCAAAGAGACTGCTCGGTATGGCTAATTGCCGTCTTCTAATCACTTCCAATTCACCCTAAACCCTAAACCCTCTTTGGATTCGCTTTCTCTCTTATGTGAATGCAAACCTCAATAACCATCACTTAGCTTGAACGTGAAAAGTAAGTGCACGTCTTTGTTGGCTCTACCCCCAACGGAAGAGACTAAGAAACTCGCTTTAAAAGGAATAGTAGCATGTTGGGGCAGGTCATTTCAAAGAATGAGCTGTTTTTTTGTCTAACAAGCAGATACAATACAAGAGTTTATATCTTTGTAGTACTGAAGAGTTTATATCTTTGTAGTACTGACTCACATGTAGCTTATGTCAATAGAAAGTCTCCTCTCCTTTAATACCAAGCCAGTAAAGTAATGATATTTGATTTCAAGAATAATGACTCTCTAAGATTGTCAAATAGTGTTTCTGAATTTCCCAATCGGTGAAGATTATAGTGAGAATCGTTTCACGGATTATTTCAAACGAGATGATTTGTAAATTCGAATGGTGGTAGAGATATTTATGCCTAACTGCTTGTTTTGTGCTCTGACGTTCAATATGGTTTTTGTTGGCTACAGATACGAACCCTCCGAGGACACACAAATGAGAAGAACTTTGTAGGACTGTCTGTCAACAGTGAATATATTGCGTGCGGCAGTGAATCCAATGAAGTTTTTGTGTATCATAAGGTATGAATATTGAAACTCTGGCTACTCGTCAGTTCAGTGACTAATTTTTATCGTTTTCAGTTGCACTCTCCAGTTGTACCCTTCTTGTACAAAGATTATGCTTCCATCTGGTTTAATTTGTTTTTCCCTGACTGTTATTCTTGCTTCTCTCTCCCCTTGGCAGGCCATGTCAAAACCAGCATCGTGGCATCGATTTGGGTCTCAGAACCTTGAAGACAGTGATGATGAGAGCTCACACTTCATTAGTGCAGTGTGTTGGAAGAGTGAGAGCCAAACCATGTTAGCAGCGAACTCGCAAGGAACTATTAAAGTACTGGCCTTGGCTCCTTGAATCGTGCTCTCTGCTTCCATGTGGTTGATTGGTACTTTCCTCGCTTTCATTTGCTTTTCATTCATTTCCAGACCAGAAGTCCGCTTCGGCCTACGCTAGAAGGTTGCAACCTCAGCTTACAAAGTCCGAAGGATGCATAAATGGTCATCTGTCATGAACTTTAATACTACGCAGATTGGGTAGCAATGTTGCTGACATATTGGCATGCAGCTTGCTCTTGCTTTTCACAAGTTTTCGGTTATTTTGCATATGAGGGCTTCGGTGACGTTTCGAGGGATGGTTCAGAGTTGGAAAGGTGGGGAGTTATAGTTTTTGGTGAGTATTATACGCTTGATTTTCGGATTAGTGGGCGTCATGGTGGTTTCATAAGAATACCTGAACTTGCCGTGGAAGCACCGAGAGCCATTCAGTGGACCCTCCAACTTCCAGGTTTTGTCAAAATCCTGCACGCATTTAAACCATCCTTAACCCATAAATGTAAAAGGACGTTTTTTTGGATGACAAAGAATCCTTCTAGTAAGACAAGTGCAACTATTCATCTTCAAAATTTTGTTGTGAGAAGGGGAGGTCTTTTTACAATAGTTTGATTTTTAATGAGTGCTTTTGCAATTTTTTAAGTGAATGATTCACATGGTAACCAAAGAAATGGTTTCCATGGTCACTAGTCCATCCTTAAAGGGTTAAGAACACAATTTAAGATCCCATTTTAGAAGTCCACTATTGTACAACCTTAATCCTAGAAGAAAGCTACAAACCAAGGGAAGATTTTAGTATAGAAACAAAGAATGCAATTATTGGGCCAATAATTAGAGTATTTGGGGAACTATCTTGGTCATGAAGGCTGTGTCCTTCTAGGGTTAACCTTGTAAGGATGACAAAGAATCCTTATATACAAGACAAAACTGTATAAGTTCATTTTGGGAATTTTGTGTAAAAAAGGAAGGTCTTGTATAATAGTTTGACTTTCTAATGAATCGGCTTTGGTTTTTTTATGTAGATGATTCATATTGTGCCAAAAGGATGATTTCTATGGCTATAAGCCCATCCTTATAGGGTTAACCTTGAAAAAGTGGTGGTATATGACCATTTTTTCATACTTCAAAATTCTTGTTTCTATATGTTTTCATTTTGCAATTATAAATTATCAAAAAAATTATTTTTATTTATCAAAGATATAATTAGATATCTTCTATATGTCCTAAAAAATTTAGATGTTTGAGTGAATATTTTTATTTGAAATTATTATAAATTCTTTATTAAAAAATGAAAAATAAATATATCAAGTACAAACTATGCTAGAAAAGTCTAAAATTTTCTTTGTAGGTGTAAATAATAGTTCATGATGCTAAAACATTTCCTGTGACATTTTTAAATTAGAAAATCATTACTCCTAGTAGTAGACCTAAAATTCAAATTGTAATAAAATATTGAATTTCATGAATTTTTCAAATTTTCAATTTGAAGTAGAAATTTGACCTGATAAGCTTCATTTTATAAGTTGGGATTAATCTGTAAAGCACTAAATTGTTTTTTAGGAGGGCAACATAGCAATTTTGGCCAGCTCACTAGAATGGAATTTCCATTTTTTTCTTTAAAATTTTCTCACAACATATGCCAAAGGAGTAGCTTTAAGGTCCAACAATTTTCATAACTTTTGACTACATATTTAAGAAGTTATTGTATGATATATAGTTTTCATTGCTCAAAGTGCATCTTAAGCAGCAAAAAAACTTCTTTAAAAATCAATTTTGTAAAAAATAAAAATTTTAAATTGGTTCTCTAAATTTATTTATATGTAGAAAGTTTTGAACCATTCCATTTAATTTGATTAATGAGATGAAAGTTATGAGGAATTCTAGTTTGTCTCTACTTTGAGATAAACTTTGAATTCCTTGAATTAATTCAATTTTCAATATTTTTGGAAAAGAAATAAAATCATTAGGTGTAGATTTTTATTAAACATTACAACCATTGGGATTGTCATTTTTCAATCATACTACTAAAATCACAAGGCCTTCTATAATATCACATTTTTATACTATGTGATGTTATAAAGTTCCAATGACCATTTGACCTGTAATATCACACAGTGTAAAAATGTGATATTACAGAGATAAAGTGATATTATGGAGGTTTCATATTTCTTGGCTTCACACTTCATTTTACTTCCACAATTCCATGATTTTCTTTTCTTACTACCAAATGATTTGAAGCTTTGTTAGATTAAAGCAATTTTGGATTCTACAACAAAATATTTACAAAGTCTTTGCAATTTGACAAATTTGCATTTCAATTCTTCAATTTTGGTCACCATTGTTTGTAAGTGAAAAAATTTATCAAGTGGTGGTGTCCTTGCAAAGATTTTAAAAAAAAAATTATGATATAAAGATTTTCTTTAATTACTTTCTATTGCACAATATATGTATTTTCAAAAAATATTGTATGAGAATGTCAATATTTTCATTTAAAGATTATACATACTTAATTAATCTACATTCTATCACAGAAGAAATTGATGAAAGTAATATAATTAATGCGTAGCAAAGCAAGCGCTAACCACTAGTTCCATAAATAAATTGTTAACAATTTAGTATTTTGAATCATTTTCTACTTTTTTCTACTTATTATTTTTTTCCTATATGTTGTACAACTCCAAGTGATTTGAAATTTTTCAAGCATATAGCCAACTTGCGTTGAAGAATGAATCCAAAGAAGCACCACCATTTTGGACATTTTTTCATACAAATGTTACCTTGTGAAGTGTAACTATTCGATTTTTTACAGGGCCAAAAAAAAGGAATTTTGTCACTTTAACCCCTAAAGGACCAAAGAGCCCACTTTGGGCTTTTTGAGAACTTGGGAAAGCTCTATTGACTTCATAATCTAAATTTTTTTTCATGAGTCTCTTAGGATGGATGCTTCTCATCATAATCTATGTATGAAGTTTTGTTTCATGCCATTCTAATAAATATTGCAAAAGTTAGAAGGATTTTTTCAATTTCAATGTCAAACTGGGCAGCAAAAAATATATTCTAAAAAATCTTGATTATATTTTTGGAATTGTATAGATTGATATTTATTCCAAAAAAATTGAACTATTGAATTCCAAATAACAAGGTAAAAGTTATGAGGAGTCTTATTTTGCAAGCAATGAAGGTAGAAAAAACATATGAAGTTGTCTTTTCCTCTCAATTTTGGAAACTTTCAAATAAAAATAAAAATAAAAGATATTAAATCTTCACTAGAACATTCTCATCGTTGAGATTAGAAATTATTACATTCTTCCAAAATTTATTAGCATATTAGTTATATCTTTTAATATATATTTTGAACCTTTTTTCCAACTTATTGACTAAAATGCACAAGTTATGGGAAAGACTTGTTTTTTCTTAAAAATGTTGAAAGACAAAACTTCACCTTTCGGAAGGACCAAAGAAGCCTACATTTTGAAGTTTAGGCACATTGAACTTGCAATTGGTGGAGATTTTCATTGTAAAATTTTGGGACAATGTACTTGAACAAGTTGACCTAAAGAACAAATGGGCGGTTTTGTTAAAAATTAAATATTGATTAAGATTTTGACCTTGCTTTGGTGACAAGTCTTTTGAAGCAATTTTGGGCCTCTAAACATGATGGGCCTTCACGGGTTAAATGCTAATATCTTGCAATCTACACTACGAAAATTTCTGAAATTTTTTCCACATCTTCCCAATCCAATGTACTATGAGATCCTATGGTTATATGTGTCCAAAAATGTCTTTTTTTTTTAGAATTTGATACTTGTACTAGTGATGACAGTTTTGGAGCATTTTTGGTGAACACAGAGTCCAAAACATGTAGGGGTTAAATCCCCAAAAGATCATTTGCAAGATCATTTGCAAGATTCATTTTTCATGGTCAGTTTCATGATGGAGATGCGATTAGTACAAGTCCCGAAAGCTAATTTTGCAAGGATTGGCTGTGAGGCAAACTGGTAGAACGAAGAGTCAGCACTAGACGTCAACTTTGTGTTTAGAAATTTGAACCAAATGTGCCAAACTCGGGGGTTGGATTTTGAGAATACCTGGAACTTTGGAGCGAATTTCGTGCCCTGGCGCCCGCTACCGACCCACCTGCAGTCGCCCCAAGGCAGAATGATTCCGAGATGCCGTTTCCGATGTCTAAGTTAGTGTTAGTAGCGGTGCGAAGGAAGCTCGAACATGCCCGTCAGTGCACGCAGAAATTGCAAGAGAGTTACTTGGAGAGTCTTCGGAGGCAGGAGTTCGAGAATCTTTGGACTTTGGGAACCAGGACTTGGCAGACGTGGTTGCCGGGCTCTTTCAAAGGAGGCCTCACAAAGCTGGGTTGTCCGTCCATTCTCCCTGCTCTGGAGAGGCACGACAACTCGCGAGTGCCGATCCGACAAGACGCATTCTAAGGTAAGAGGTCCAGAAATGGAACACTTTGGCCTCTGTACAACAGAGTATGGAAGCAAGTATTTTTGAAATAATTTTGGTAGAGTTTTCATGATAATTCCTAGACTTGATATGAATTAATGGTGATTTTCCAAAGTGACAATAGTGTAGGTGGCTAGAATTGGGCATAGACCATGGTAGTAATGAATGGAAAGAAGTTTTGAAATTGAGCACATGAGTCCAACAAGTCATCATTAACATCTCTGAAATAACTGCACTGTAGAGCTTAAATCCATTCACTCCCACTTCTCAAAAAAAATTACTACACTGCATTAAATTCCTTCACTTTTAGCTTGAAGTAGTAAATAACTCATTCCCACTCTTTTGCCACACTTTACAATCACTCCTACCACCTCTACAGGGCTGTAAAAGCATGCAAACAAGTCACTCCAAACACTTTGCTTTTTTTAATTCATTGCTCTCTGTGCAATTTTGCCACTCCTATTTGGACAATTGCTAGTGCCTGAACTATTTTTGAGTGTCCTCCTATAACTTAACCTCTAAATGCCCAAGGCCTATCTTGAGATCCTATGAATTTGCTCTAAACTAAACCAAAAGCCAACATTTTGATAAGTTTTATCAATTTAAAAAAAATTTGTAACCATACAAATTCAAACTAGACATGTTAGAGATTACATAGAAAAAAACACCCCAACAATATCACTTATGAATTGAAAGATTATAATGTTTGATCATGAAGGTATTAAAATTATGAAAATCTTTCATCTCTCTTTTTGCATGTCAAATCTAAAAAATCGGTCACCAAAAAAATATGAAGTTGAAGGGCCTAACATGCATAACCCCAATCAATTTATGGCTTCTCAAAATTACTCTACAATTTTTTTAAATGAATTTCTAATGTGATTTTTTCTCTAAGATTTAGTGTGTTTGAGGCTCATTTCCAAGAGCCCTCAACACTTTGGAAAGTCAAGATTGTAGTGGAAACCCTTGCACAAAATCTTGAATAGAAAAATCATAATCAATCATTTTGACAATCAGATTTTTGATGCTAAAACTAGACTTCAAAAAGAATTTGTCAAAAATATAAACTATTAAAAATAGCAAATTGGTTAGGCTCTATTTAACTTCAAAGTATTGTAGACACCAAAATTTGATACCTCAGGCATTTAGGGGTTAACAATAATTCACCAAGTGAGGTCTAAGTGGCCCAACATGCATACATTACACCACCATAGCTTCAAAGTTTGGTTACAATCACATCTTTTGGACACAATGAATAATTGGGTATCTTCTTAGTGAAAAAATAATTTTTTTTCCAATCGGATGCCCTAGTCAAAAGTTATGCTACCTTGAACTTTTTGGATAGCTTGGGCAAGTTGGGAATCTTTTGCAAAGAAGCTCATCAACTTTTAAAATTTGGCATGTATGAAACTTATAAAATATGGCATACATGTGTTCAAAAAAACAACAAATTCTAGTCCTCAAATCACATTTTGAAAGGAATCAAACTTCGTTATCCATATTGAGGTAATTTCAAGAAAAAACATTTTCTTCTAACTTCAAGTCCTATTATTTTGCAATCTGTGAAGTCAAAATTCTTGAAATTTTTTCCACATATTTTAAAAGTTTGTCTTTAACTTCTCACAACTTGGAATTCAAATAAAAAACTTCTTCATTGCACAAGAAATCATCAAAAAATGATTAGTGTATTGCCAATTCACTTAACATCCTTGCATTATAGGGTGATTTAGTGTAAGCTAGACATCTCAGTTGCTTCTAAAATTTTTCATGAGTGAACCTAACATCATAAACTTCTGAATGGTAAAAATCTTCATTAGTGTAAAGCAAAAAATTTACCTCCAAGATGGCAAAGTCTACTGACCCTATTTCACATGAATGAAAAACATTTCAAATGTTATAATCTTTTGATTACTGCAATCAAATGGTCTGAAATTTTTTCAGCACTTTAGTAAAATACTTTACTTCAATTTTCTATGGTTGATTTGAAAAGAAAAGTCTCAATTTTCATTTTTGAATAACATACCAAAAAATTGCAGATTTTGAGAATGTCTCCCTGAAAAAAACCTCGGTCCTTCAGGGGTTAAAAGCTGAACGACTCTCGACGCAGCATCTTAGTTCATTGAAAACTAGTCATGATTTACAATGTACCTAGTTTATAATTGGATGCAGTGTAGCTTAAAAAACATTACCAGTTCGGTTGTTTTCCAATATAATCGAGAAATAGCCATCAATATAATACAGGGTATTGCCATCAATAAAAAAAAAGGCATATAAGTTCTATGGGCAGCCATGAATATTCTGTGATTCTCTAAATATCAGCTCAGAAATTTCTGTAGCATGGGACCAAACCACATCCAGAGGTGGAGGAAAATGAAACTTGGTAAACCCACCAAATAAACAAAGTTGACTCTCGTAAATGGAGCAATTCCACAATTTAGTCGATTCCACATGGGAATTAAAAATAAAAATAAATCTGGGAATATGGCCTTCACATCCTTGGTTCATCGTTTAGGTCTTGTTTATGCAAATGCCACTAAGAACCCACCCTCCAGTGGAACTCATTTGCATGTTCGGATGAGTCCTTGAAGGTAGAACCTGCATTAGAAATACAAATAATTTTTCATCAATAACAGGTTAGGTTACTTATCAGAGACACAAAACACAGCAACACATCAGACTGATCACAGATAGAATGCAACAGCTTGCGTTCATCCCAACGTAAACATAACCAAAACAAGGACAACGAAGCACAAGAAATCAAGACACTGCCATCGCATAAGAGCTGGTCTAGACAAAGGAATAAGTTGGCAATTTCGGTAGCTGGAGGAATAATGGTATCACAAAAACTGTCACTCCTATCCTTCTAATTTGGGAAAGTCAACACCTAAATCACTCCAAATAAATACCTGCAGTCTCTAAAACAAAAAAATACCTGGTACTCTCGGAGCCAAGGCTCTTGAAGCTGCAAACCAACTGCCATGCGCTCCGTCTGCAACTTATTCATGCACTCCGCAAGAGGCTGTCCACATCAACTAATTATTAGTCCTTCAAATCGATTCAAAGAGAAATAACACTTGAGCAAGATCAAATCACAAAAACACTGCTGAAGCTTTCCATGAGTCGGTTGCCAGAATAAAGCATAATCAAGATCCTCGCAGAACAGAACTTGCATTTGAATTCAAGTTGCACAAGTCCAAGAGTTTGTACCTGCAAATAAGGATGGTAGACAACAAATGGAGCCGAGGGGGCCAGTAATGGTAGAAGCTTCTCCACCACTGTCCAGGGATCTAAGAAAGGAGCTCCTACTATCAAACTGTAATCACAACCAAGCCAACCGAGTCATCCATAACGTACAACGCATCACATCATAAAAAGAGAGAATTATCCAGAGGAACACTGTAATCATACGCCAGAGAGAGTAATTAGGCACCTACCTGGTGAACCCTTCATGTGCCCAACGCTTAATATCCGCTTCTGAAGCAAGCCTACCAGGTTTGATTGGCTTGCCGGGTTCAGAATCATCTGTTCTGGATTGGGCGCTCTGTTTTGATACGTGCTCAGTTTCAGGCATAGGTGCATCTTCTAACATTGATTCAACGATAACTGCAGAAACAGATATCCGTACCGTCAGTCAACAGTCACACCCAAGAAATGAAAAATCATAGAATTTCGAATTAGTTCTTTTGAAGTACCTGTTTGTTCTATTTGTGTAGTCTTTGTTGTGCCTTCAACCTCAATGGTTTCTACTAAGATATGGCTTTCAACACTGAGACACACTTCAGCCTTGTCACTTGTACTACTTGTCCTATCCAGTGGTCTCTCCACCTCCACGGGATCGACTGCAATACCACATCACTCCCAATCAGTATCTGCGTGCAATTGGCCCTGACCAGAAGATTCTAGGTTACCAAAATGCTCACAAAAGAACGATAGTATCAACCCTGACAGTAGACCACTCAGCCTGGGGACTTCTTATGCACGGTAAATAAAAGGCATACCACTTGTAGAAACGTCATGTGACTCGGTCAGTATAATATTAACATCAGTTTCCTCATTCGTTCCCTTCAACGAAGGCTCAACGGACAGCCCCGCCTTCTCAGTCCTGGCAGAAATAAGCTGAGATGCAGGAGCTCGTACCACCCTGAACATTTCAGGCATCAAATTAGTACAATAAATGAATTAAACCCAAATTGATTAACAATCCCCTAAGTAGATGAATGCTTTGAAAAGTTCACTTCATCCAATTGATAGTCAATGAGGAAGCTTCAAAGGAGATTGTAAAATATATCAGAATGGTCACGAATCAATGGCAGAAACGTTTAGGAGGAGTTCTTTTTCAGGGAGAGGAATTTGAAGAAAGTGCGCTCCAAGTCCAGGATATACAGCAGCATGATTCTGACCATACTTGGAACGAGAAGACAGCACCAAAAATGAGACAATGGGTCACCTGCTGGATGTCAACGCATCGAAATTGAATAAACGCACCATGTCGATAGTCGGCGGCTTGTTTGTGTGGTACGTGCTGCAGACTGATCCATAACCTGCATCACAATGAACCCATGTTTCCTCAGCTAATCTCTAAACACTCCATTGAAAGAGGAATCCAGAGTAACCGCACCTCAACCTTCAGCCCCATGAAACCTCCCAAACGAGGAACTCACCTAAAACTAACTCCCCATTGACAGAGCAATCATTTGTATATGCTTCGATGACAATTACTTTGGGTATCCTGAGAAGTTGTACAAAAATCAAGCAGTGCGGCCACATTACCTCCCAATCGTTCAGCGACAGAGGCAGTAAGAAGGCCTCCAAGCATATCCAAAACAAGAACTTCAGCATTGGCCCCAACGTTTGCAAGCGAAAGTATAAGTGCCAGCATGTCCATTCGTAAATGCCTGGAACAAAGCAAGGCTGGCAAACTCAGTTATGTCACTCATAAAGCAAAAGAAACAAACAATGGTAATTGAAGGAGGTCCAAGCAACCGCACGGTAAATTTAGTTTCAATTCGAAAAATTAGATCAAAGCTCCTTGTCGCCATGCAAAAACTAGCACATAAACACCGTGCAAAATGGTGGCAGGGCAAAAAAACACTTTACCCTGTTTTGTTGGGGTCTTTGGCAAAGTAGGCCTCACATACACTGTCCACAAACACCACAAGTCAGAATCAATCAGAGCTAATACCTACATCGTGCTAACTTAGAGGAAGACTAAAGAAAATATTTGCAAAGTATAAGAATTGTTCGTTCATTTTTAAAAGTCTCTTGGTTGCGACTACGATGTAAAATCAAAATGTGAGCCTAAAATTTCTAACCTTCGAGCAGATGGTCGTTTAACAACCACACGAGGTGCATACTTCTTTTGCTTCTTTCGCAAATACTTCTCCTGCCACACACTCTCATTAGTCAGAAATGCTCAGTTGAAAAAGAACTTGTAAAAGAAAAGACATCTACACCACCAAACTGCAACTGGACAAAACAACAAAAAGCACCTGTGAGAATGCCGTCTTCGTGTGGAAAGTAGCACTATTTGCAACCAAAGCATCCATTATCGCCTTTCCAGAGACTCCCTCGCTGCACAACATATTACGGGGATCAATAAGCATCTAACAAAATGGTCCGTGCTACATACCTCAAAAAAAAGAAATAGGTTCATTATGGATTTGATACCCATGTTACGATCTAATGCATACCAATGGAGTAAAACTAGGCATATAAAAAAAGAGCACTGACACCTAAACAACCAAGGATTCATGATTTTCTCGATCTTACTTTCAAACATGACTTAGATGGGGCCATAATTTATATCACTAGAATCAGTGAAGAACACTGTATGTGTTGGTCAATAAATGAATAAAAATTGAACAAAAGAAAGTCCCAAATGACCTACTCAAAACTACTAAAAAAATTTAGGCTTCTTGGGGTTAACAAAGGACAAATTCAAAGGAATAAAGTTAAACGACTTCGTACGTGCGCATCTTGTTAATATCTTCAGCAGAAAGTGTTTGTGCAGTATTATTGTCAATTAGAGCCCGATTATCTTTGCATTTTGTTTCATCAAGAGCTTCGGCGTCTCCATCATCTTTCTCCGTAATCCCGTCACGTAAATCTGTAGAAGAACAATTAGACTAGAGAGTCAAGGGTCAATCACGAATGATGTACTCAAACAGAGCAACTTTAGACTACATTGGGTGCGTGCTACACAAAACTACACTTGACATCCTAGATTTGGATGATAACACCTAAGTGCCCAAATAACCAAAAGTGACCAATTCCATATCTATAGGAGTTGAAATGAAACAAGTTTAGGACGCATGGAGGGAGGTGAAAAAACTTTAATAGAAAGATGAAATCACGCTTTTAAATAGTAGAAATATGTTCACAAACATATTGAAATTGACAATTAGCTTCACAAGTGAAATTTCTATTTTAGTTCATACAACTAATGGGGTAATGTAAATTGGGAATGAAGAAGAAATCCTAACCTGCATTAGTAGCCGAAGCGCGAACAAACGAAGCTCCCTTTGGACCAGATTGGACTTCAAAAACAGCTCCAAACGGGTGACCAACAAGTGCATCGAGCCAACATTTTGTTTTCCCAATTTTTACGCTACTGCATTCCACAAAAATCCCACAATCAAATACCTCACACAACTAGCAAAGAAATCAGAAAACTAACCCTAAAAATGTGGTCAGACAAAAACCAAAGTGATCCCCTCATAGGGCAAGGAATCATAGCCTTACGCATTCTTGTTGAGATGAGCAAACGTGAGCTTGTCTCCATTGTTGATGTCCAAAAGCACAGCGCATCCTGACGTAATCATAGTGCCTTTTGAGCACATTGTGACGAACGGTCAAAAATTGGGAAAATTAAAATGTATTAAAAACTAAGTGCACGTGTCATTTTTCCATTCAATTAAAAAACATTTAAAATAACAATCTCAAAGAGGTACACTAATCCTAGAACTTCAAATTTTTATTGAAACAAAAAACTTTAGTTTACTTCCTCCACTGTTTTTAAGACACCAAAATTGCATGTTGAGGAAGCCGAAATTTTTCAAAACATGCTTGACTAATATTAGGGGATTGCTTGGCCTGTTCACAGTACGTTGCTGCTTGCGCGTTTAATTGAGAACTCACATCCCCAGTCTGGTCGAAACTAAAGAAAACTGCTTTCTCAAAATTGTCCATAATGGATCCTACCAAAAACCTACTTACCTCCTGTTCCCGAAAAATAGTCCCAGATGCCACACAGAAATCCCGCTTGGATACCCCCAAGGCCTGATGGAAACGCCAGAGAGAACTGTAAGCCCTACAGCCCCAGGTAATGTAAGATCGAAGGCCCAGAAGTATGTCAAAATCCAGAGACTGAGCTATAACAGCCGAACTGCCGACAGCCAGAGCCGCTAGATCACTCAATTTTTTATACCAATTGTAGGTCTTGCTTCCCAAGAAATTCAGTGTTTGATGGCCGTACACGGGGTCTCCCTGGAGTACTCACCTAGACGTAGCCCTTCGGGAGCCCTACGAAGACCACCAAGCCCTTGATGCCAGCTCGATCGCACTAAACCCTAAATGCTCCACCACGCCAGATATCAGCAAAAATCACCCTCAAAGAATTCACAGAGATGACCTTTGATAGCCCTCAACAAGTTCTCAGGAAAAATTGGATAGCCGCTGTTCAAAGAGGCTTCAAAACCATCGGAATTATCACCAACCTATCCCCATAAAAGCACAAGCCTGTGCTAAGGCTCGGTGCAAGCGCTCTAAGTAGACAGCATCAACCGAGATACACTAACAAACTGGTTCATAGATGCGGACACTACTGCCACATTCATCAATTCTTCAAATCGAAAACCAAGTCTCTTTGAAGTTGATCACAACAAAACCATGGGCTGAAACATACTGGCCTGCAGCATATCAGTATTTCGCATAAGCTATGCTCCAGTGCAGTTATACATTACAGGCTCCATTACAGGCCCCATTGCTATCCCACTACTACACGGTTCCATAAACCCTAATTCTCGTGCCACCAAAAATGATAGAAGAGTAGGCACATGACCACCGCAAAACTCAAAAGAGAGGCTTTGAAGAATGTTTCCAGACAAGTTACTTAATACTTCAAGTCCCCCTTCCTACTCTCTAATCCAACCCAACCTCGCAAACCACTTAGCAACAAAAGGGCAGCTCGCGATACACACCTGCAAGAAGAGGAAGAAGAAGAATGACGATCGCCGGCGTCCAAAAGAAGCAGATCAAGAATAGTTGCAGCCCCTGTTGCACCACGATCCAGCACCACGAACGAATTCATAAAAGATTCAGCTCCCGTTTGAATTGATCACTCACTGTTTGTCCACACGAAATTGACTGAATCGTGGAGGCGCGAAAATTGTGCAATAGCAAGTCGAATTCGGGCGATGTAACAATTAAGAGCAGCACCATTCCATAGAGAAGAAACTTCACCATGAGAATCTAAGAACAGACTCAGATTGGAAAGAAAACAACTTCATCGTTAATCAGACGAGTTCAAAATTTTAACGTCAGTTTGACCTCTTGATTAGGTATCAATGAAGAGTTTAGAGGCTGTGCACCTTTATATTTACTTATGCAAAATAAAAGTTGAATAAAAGTAAAAGTAAAAATACAATGGTAACAGTTGTTTTAGTTTTTTTTCTATGATATCCTTAGTATGCACACTCACTAGTCATTCTCTTTATATCATTGGAGAGCTTGAGAATTGTACTAAAGTCATATCATTACTTTTGGACATAATTATGATGGATTTGTGAGCAATTTTGAAGACCATAATTTGAATTAAAAATTGGAAAATGGAATATAGTATTTTTTGATGTCATTCTTAACATCGCCAAAAAGCTCTTAATGAGTAGAAATGCACCAAAGTTGTTTTTGCACTTTTGATTCCTTGAGTGTGAAAGTTATGGGTTATAAATTAAATTGAATTTCTATAAATTAAATTAATTATGGATAAATTATTTTAGAAATTAATAATTTAGAAAATACATAGGTGAATCATGAAAAACACTTAGACAAGTGCACCACACCATACAAGAAGAATTTTAAAAGAATTCAATTGATAAAATTAAAGAGTAATTATATATTAGTAATTTTTAAAAAATAATTTCTCATTTATATTATTTTTATTAATTTTTTCATTTTATTTAATTCCTTCTAGAAGAGAAAATAAATTTTAAAAAAATTATCCTAGTTCATTTTGGAATTGTTAATTCAAATATTAAAATAAAAAAATGTAAAATATAAAATCCTAAACCACTCATGCATTGATCAATAATTGTATCCAATCTTGCCATTTTTATCCAAATTCATATGGGTTGTAATCATCAAACCTTTTAATTACGTATTCAATTTCATTCAAAATTTTATATCAGTGATGATATTGATAGTGTATTGCCTTATGATTAATGCTATATTGTTATAATATATCTTCTCAGTACTTTTTTGCAGTACTACATGAGTATGAATATAATATTATTAAAATGCAATATTGCAAGAGGGTGAAAGATATACTTAAATTTTGAGTTACCATAATATTATTTTTGCAGTACTGCAAAAATATTAGTAAAAGGATTGTTAAGGTACATATTGCAATTGATATACAATTAGATAAAAATAACTATAAAATATAATAATAAAATAATAATAAAATACAAATGCAGTATGAGGTTTTTTCTTTAAAATAACAATTGTCTTTGTATTACTGCAGTACTCTTTGCAGCATCGCAAAAATACTATACAATACAGCTCTTGTTGTAGTACTGCATTAGTACAAATGAAGTGGGGGGGCACTTTCCTGACAAGAGCAGCACTTGAGTTCTGTTGTATCCCAACTCAATCACTACACTAATGATGATATTTAGTGTCTTGTACACTAAATACGAAGGCATACACTAAAAGCCAATTACCCTATGAAAGTAAGTAACATTAAATGTCAATTCAAACACTAAATGTGAACTACGGTGATTTGAGAGACTTGCCAAAAAGTTACATGTTTGAATTTAGTGTTTGTGAATTTAGAAAATTCAGGAAATACATGCAAAACAATGATATTCAAAGCGTAGGAAGTTAGAAGTGATTAATTAAAAGTATACAATAAGCATTATCAATGAAAGAGTGGTTTATAACATAAAGAAGATGGAATGTACATTGTAATTTCTGAAAATCATGGAAGTACAAATTTTAGATTCTCGGAGGCACATGTTGCTCTAGAAAAATCTGCCCATACTTTCCTACTATCTCCTGCAAATGTGGGAAAAGTTGCTCCACACTCCAACTGCCATCTAAAGCTAAAGACATACCAGATCTGATCATGGCTTTTCTAGCATAGCTGATATTGTCACAATCAAGTTCCCGGTTGACATCTTCAACAGAATCAGCAGCTAACTATAAGAAAAAACCCTTACCCGGATTTGAGAGTTTTCCTGCCCAACCACCATCCGCTTGAGGTGTATTCTGCCAAGCATTCGATGCTATTAAGTCTGTTTTCTTTACCTCCCATCTTTTGGTCCATGCATCTTTCACCTTAGAAATAATGAATGTATCTGCTGATTGGCAAAGGTGGGTCGAACAAGGTGGCAAGTATTTCAAGATGGCATTTTTGGCTTCCAAAACAGTGCTAAGTCTTGGGGTCATGTTATGACTAGTACAATTATCTACCCAAATAAATTTTGAGCGGCCATGGACATCAGATTGGAAGGCTCGTGATTCTACAAAATAATCTGAAAATAGAGTTTGATCCATCCACCCTTTAGGACCCGTACGATAACATACCCCTGGGATGTTGTCATTCAATCCTCGAATTGGATAACTGCTATTCGGATTTGTAAATATCAACATAGGAGCTTCGATCATGGATCGTCGCCCCCCTGAGATTCTAATGACCATTGTCATTGAATCTCCACCCGATACTACCTCGGCATATTTGACTGTTGTGTCACCACGGAAGCCTAATGTTCTACCGTTGTTCATGTTTAGAACAAAATGGGTTTCGTCTATATTCTCCATTAGATTTTCATCAAAGGTGCCATCTTGAAATCCTCGATTTAAGACTCCTAGATGGTATGCAATTTGCATCTCAATTTTTTGTTCTTTTTCAGGACTGCAAGTGAGACGACCTCTTTGAGATAAGAGGACAATGTTTTGGATATGCATGAATTGTTGGATCCAACAGTGGGTCAGTTTTTCAAGCAATAAAACATTGTACTTAGGATCTCTGGATAGGGCTGTATAAGGGGATGTAGGGTCCACTAGGATCATTTTTGCTAACTCAATTAGCAAGCAGGGAGAGAATTTCACACCAGTTTTTTTGAAATGCTCGAATGCATCAAGTAAGAGCACGTAGAAGCCATTGTACCCATTCGGAGCGTTTGTGACCACGACCGGGTGCTGTTTTTGTCCTCCAGATCGGCTGCGGGTGCATGAAATTGGTGGAAGCTCTTGGGGCTCTTCTCCTTCGTTGCAATATCGATTATGGAGTGCCCACCAACGCGATGCACGCATCAAATTGGAGCTTCGTTGACCTCGAAAATGCTCGGGGAAAGCATGGATGGTACGGTTGTAGAGACCGGGGAGACCATGGATTGATTTGTTTTGCACCATCCATGTCATGATCCGCTTTTGTGTGGCAATGGTAGAAACTTGTTGGAGACGTCGGGGGATTTCCGCCATGAGTCTGAGCCACAACGTGGAAAAAATCAAAAAATGTCGCCCAAAAAAAAAAACAATTTTTTATATAATGTAGAGGACAACAAGACGATTGCAATGGTGTCGCTAATACCTGAAATGGACCTATTGGTGAGAAGATGCGAGGACCTGAAAACGGAGCGAGCGGGCTTGCAGCAAGCGGAAGCGGCAAATTTGAAATGTGTCGGATGGGCGGGAACGACGAACTATACCCCCCCCCCCCCGAAAAAAGCCCGAACTAAAGCGGAGCGGAGCGGAACTGCAGCGGAACTGAGTTGAGTGGAACTGCAGCGAAATTGAGCTGAGCGGAACTGCAGCGGAGCTGAACTGCAGGAGCCAAAAGAAGTCGGAAGAGAAGATGGCGCAACAAAGGCGAGAAAGCAAGGAAAGCCAAGGAAGAAGGCGGCGCATTCAAGTCTAACACTAATTGTGGACAAGTTTAGATTTAGTGTTGTAGCTAGTAGGGGGGTAAAAACACTAAATGCCACTAAACACTAAATATCATCTTTAGTGTACTTCTCTAGAATCGTGCCTTCGTGCAACGAGGGACTCTCATCACTCATCCGTGGAAGCAAATCCTCAGATAACTTAATGGAGTCGACCCATTTCCGACCACTTAAGCAATTTTGCATATTTGGAGTACTGCTCTCTTGAGTGGAGAAATTCCCATGTACAGAAATAGAGTTTAGAAGGATTTCATATTTTTTCAGAATTTTATTTCTCAAAACATAATTACTAAAAAAAATTTAGTTGAAGATTCTGTTCAACAAATTCTTGTCATATAGGTCTTCATATTTTCAACCATAGGTTGGTTGCAAAATCAACTAAGACTACAGCCAATCGTAATGTGCCATGATTGCATTGGAGATTGTGCCACAATTAATGTCCTACTTTCTCCTATTGATTGGAAAGAGTGTAGTCTATATGACGGGAATGGGTCCCTGGTCAGGAATGGATCGCCTCCCTTAAGCAATGTTGTAAGGTAGGAGGTCCATAAATTGCCCACCTAAGCACTGAAACTGAATTTTTGGGTGGTGAAGCTTCTTGAAATATTTTTCACTAGATTTTCCTTGAAGGGCAAGTAGGATTGGCATTTAACCCAAGTTGTTTCATATTTTGAGGGGATTTGTGGAATTAGTTATGAAAATTTGAAGTTGAAATGGCACAGGGCTCTAATATTGACCGCCTCCTAAATGTACATTGTTTGAACATTGTTGAAGGCCACCAAAAAGCAACATGTACAACTAGTGTACATTTGAGAAAATAGACGATTTTAGAGCTTGTGTGCTTTTAGAACCTCCTACCTTATTATCTATGTTATGACATGAATATACATATGGTTATAGCATTTTGTACATGAGGAATGTTCCACTGTGAATTGTTTGCTTTATTAATATTTATCAATCCATATGTAATTGGATGCCTCTCTTTGGGAAGGTGGAAATTAAAGTCGATTTTGGTATGTGCACCTAAATGTAACAAAAATTGTTTATGAACACCTAAAACAAACCCTAAACTAAAACACAAGTGGCTCCAATGTTGACATGTGAGTTTCCACAAATGTGTCACAGTGATGGGGGAGGGTTTTGCATTGACCAATAACACAAAAGTAATGCAAGCTTAGGGTCTATTGCTTTTGGGTGTTTCCATGTCTACTTTGTATTAGTCTATTGTCTACAATAGGTGCATCTATGCACTTGTTTTTAAAAATTTGTATTATATTCACATAAGCTCGAAAATATATGAATCCAATTTTGTTGGTTCCCTAAATCATGTGCACATCATCCTATTTTGTACCTATCCTCAAGATTTGCAAATCTTGAATAAGTGTCACGATTAGGTGCTTCTACTTTATTCTATGGAATTCAATTGCCAATACATACACCTTCCCAAGAGCTAAAAAAAGTATCTAAGGTAATGAAAAAAAATTCACTTTGGGAAGCAAATGTGGATTATTTATTAGGTAATAAAGTTCAAAACGTATTTCTAACATTCAAAAATGTTGGGTGTGATTTCTTCTTCTTATTGATACATTTAATTACCTTTCTTTAGATGGAAGCTCCCTGAATGATTTCTTTCACCTCAGCAGTACACTACAATACTATCATCAGGAAAGTATCCCCATTGCAACAATATTGTTTCAATGCTTGAACAGTAGAGTACTAAAAACATATTGTTGCAATACTACAATAGTATATTTTCAATGGATAGAGTACACCTTTCATTGAAATTGTATTGTTATAGTACTGAAAACAATATGTTTTTAGTACTCTACTGTTCAAGTATTGAAACAATATTGCAACAATACTGTTGCAATGGGGGGCTTTTTCTCAATGATGTACAATGAGGTTCATCCAGTTCATTTACGAATTGCCTATTTGAGCGGCATCCAAAGATTTGTGGATAATATATAAGTAAAATTGTCATTTTTGGTCTTGCATAATTAATACTCAATTCTTATCCATTGTTGATAAAGTATATCAATTTCAGTTTCAAAAATCAAAAATTCATTTTTGGTGAATTTTTAAAGTCAATTTTCATGATTTTACACAATATTTTTTGATGATTAATTGATAATGAATTTTTTTAGTTCAATTGGGTAGATATGTAGGGAACATCCACACATACATCTTTCATATTAAAAAATATTCCCTTAAGTAACAAACAAATGAGCAATGAAGAGTTCAATGAAAAATGACGTATGACCAAACTTTGAAAAAATGAATATCTCTATATTTTAATTAGATTTTGGCAAAGTGATTGTACCATCATGTTTAAATGTTATAAAATTTGTTATCATGTGAAGGGCAAACAAAAAACCAAATTACAACAAAGAGATACCTATTCTCTCAAATTAGGACATTGTCACGGCAACATTGAAATCTCTATAGAAGGAATTGTGAAACTTTTTTGCAAATCTTGATTAAAGGAAAGATGTGTGTTTCCTACATATCTATGCAGTCAAATTGAAAAAAAATCATCACCAATGTTTGTCAATGAATTATCTTATACTATCATGAAAACTAAATAAAAAAATTCACCCAAAATGGAGTTTTGTTTTTTTGGAAGTGAAATTTGGTATACTAGATTGGGATTGTGTAAGGATGCAATGTTAACTATGTTCACCAAAATAAAACAATTTAAATCCACATTGTACAAAATTTTCTGAATGGCTCAAATAGGCAGTTCGTAAATGAACTAACAAAAGGATCCTAATTGAAATTCATAGAACTGCGAGCAAGATTTGTGTAAACAAAGTCACATCCGGATTGTGAACAATCCAGCTGGTGCCTGATGCTTTCCTAATGTGATGCTTGTTGCACAAGCTTTCAAGTTTGAAGATATTGCAAAATCTAACAGAATGATTAGTTCCCCATTTACACAATTCCGTTTTCCAGACTCCTCGTTTCGAATGCTTTCTACAATGCAATATCCCTGTGGAAAAATTCCCCTCGATACTGTGGACAACCCTAAACCTTCTGAAGATACCGATACAGAAACCAAACAGAAGATGACGCTGCGCAGAGACTAGTACTCCTTTCTATCGCACTCTCTAATATCACATTCTGGAAAATAATGAGAATTCGTCCTGAGTTATCCACATGTGATTCGACAGCTGTCACTTGTTAATTCCCTCCTTTTAAACATCTCTGGTAGGAGATTTGGGTCTTCAAAGTGTGAAGCAAAAGAGGTCTGTGCGTTAGCTTATACACGTGTATTTCTGCTGACCCGCAGTTGAATCCCTAGCTGCTTGCCATTTCCATTTCCATTGAATAGGACCGACTGTTTGATAGACTATTTAAACAACAAAATAAAAGAACCAGTTTAAACAATTGCACTATTCCCAAATACAAGTACGATAGACGCATTCATCCACGCATTGAAAAAAGTCTTGTGATGAGCTTATCAGAATCGCTAACGGAGATCTCTTCAGTTCGAGAAAATACTGTCGGAACATTCTACCTGCGGACGCAAGTGTGGCGAGTGGGTCTATGAGTGCTGGACTATTGGTGGGCCTAACGTTCATAGCGGAAACGAACTGGAAGCAGCCGTGGCCTATCGGAGAAATTTATACTCCAGGGTATCATGGCCAGCACTTTGACTCAAAGTAACAAATTTTTTTGTGTTCTAGAAGGGATATGAGGCTAATTTATCCTTCTACCCCGGTTGAGGCTTCGATTTAATTAAGTCTTCCTCAATTCACTCTGACCATTCACTCACAGCACACATTCCGTCATCTTCTCCTTAAACTTCATGACCTCAAAAACAGAGTCAGGCATAGATGTTCTTCTATCTACTTGCATGAAGCTGCTGCACATTCAGGAACAAGTTTTCAGGAGACCATTGTCAAACTAGATTTGCAAGGAAAACACATTGTGAACCATAAACTAATGATCGCTGTCAGATTAAGCGCATCTGAGAGTTCAAAAATCTCTCACCTAATGAATGCTCCTGCAGTCCTATGGCAGGTACAATAAATATGAATTTCCGTAACTAACAGCTCTTTCCAACTCTCTAGTGAATCCAGCGGACTGATGCTGCTCAGAGGACCCCACCCCACCGACTTAGGGATATCCTTCCGCTACAGAGCTGGAATTAGATCCCAAAGCTTTGACAAGAGCGCTCGTGAGAACGTCAAAGGGAGCAAAAGCTCTATAGGCAGGACTTCTGCAATCAAGGACAGGATGATGAACTCTCTGGGTAATCTAGTGTGCTGATCTGTTGGCAACTTGGCATTGCCTGAACGGACCCGCCTTCGCCTTTAGCTTAAATAGGTTTTTTGTATTGAGCCATATGTACCAGAGAAGGCCAGAAGGGGTTAGGGTACTCTTATCGGAATGGAACTCAGATACGTACTGTAGAATTTTGTTGTCGAATGGAACTCTGATTTGAGTGCTTTCGTGACCTTGAGCTTTACCGAACGGGGGATCAATTTATTCCCGATACGGTAGTGGTGCCAGAATCAGAACCCTGTGTTGACTGCTTGACTGGGTGGCAGTTTGAGAGAGGCCGGATTGCTGGTATTAATTGGTTACCGTGTGCTGAGAAGGTTGGTCCGTTCCGATTCGATTCCGCTAGTGCTTTGTGCAAAGGGAAGCTGTCTAAAGTAATGCTAGGAGTTTTCTAAAGTATACTAATAATGAAATTTAGTTTTAGCCACAGTAATTGACTTCAAAATGCTATAAGTTTTTACTCTTGGTGAAGACTTTTACCAACTATATTGAATCCCTCCTCTTTAAGTATTTAGCATTGAAATGTATACTTTTGGTAAAAACTTTCATCAAGACTAAAACTTATTGCAGTTTGAAATCCACTAGTGTGGTAACATTAAATTTCATTATTAGTGTAGTGCCTGGGGGTGTAGGCCACATGCGTCGCCTGTCCCACCTCCTTCACGGATTCTGATTCGGAATATGATATCAGAATTTCTAAATTTTATCATTAGTGGTCAAGAATTTATTTCTGCGTTTTTCCCGAAACCAAATTTGGGAGTCCCTTGCAAGGGAGTCCATGGGAAAGGGGTCGGAGTTCCAGAAGGCGTGTGCAGTGGGAATTTGGCAAATTAAATATTGGATGTGGGCTTGCATAGAAGTTGTGTCAGTTACGTCAGTTGATACAGGATTATTTGTACTACAATCGGAATGCAGCCTCGTAATTTGGAGGTTGCTGGCAGGCAAGCATTCGAGAAAAGCTGCAACAAAAGTCGCAACCACTCCCTGCTATTCCTTTTCCATATTGACAGAGTAGTCCAAGATTTTTTCTTCGTTGGGTCACCCACGATTGAAGTATCCTCATTTAGGGTACGTAACTCAAATCTAGAACCCAGTTGATGGAAAAAGTTCTTCCCTGTTCGCGCAACTCAATACGTATTAGTTTCCACAATTGAGATACTGATTTGAGTCACTTACTACGTAATTCCAACGAGGCCTTTTGATCCACAATTAGTTGAGAGGAAATAAAGCCTTCTGAAGCAAGCGTACCAGGTTTGATTGACTTGCCGGGTTCAGAATCATCTGTTCTGGATTGGGCGCTCCGATTTGATACGTGCTCAGTTTCAGGCATAGGTGCATCTTCTAACATTGATTCAACGATAACTGCAGAAACAGATATCCGTACCATCAGGCAACAGGAACACCCAGGAAATGAAAAATCATAGAATTTCGAATTAGTTCTGTTGAAGTACTTGTTTGTTCTATTTTTTGTTTGAGACTGCAGGTATTTATTTGGAGTGATTTAGGTGTTGACTGTCCCAAATTAGAAGGATAGGAGTGACAGTTTTCGTGATACCATTATTCCTCCAGCTACCGAAATTGCCAACTTATTCCTTTGTCTAGACCAGCTCTTATGCGATGGCAGTGTCTTGATTTCTTGTGCTTCGTTGTCCTTGTTTTGGTTATGTTTATGTTGGGATGAACGCAAGCTGTTGCATTCTATCTGTGATCAGTCTGATGTGTTGCTGTGTTTTGTGTCTCTGATAAGTAACCTAACCTGTTATTGATGATAAATTATTTGTATTTCTAATGCAGGTTCTACCTTCAAGGACTCATCCGAACATGCAAATGAGTTCCACTGGAGGGTGGGTTCTTAGTGGCATTTGCATAAACAAGACCTAAACGATGAATCAAGGATGTGAAGGCCATATTCCCAGATTGATTTATTTATTTAATTCCCATGTGGAATCGACTAAATTGTGGAATTGCTCCATTTACGAGAGTCAACTTTGTTTATTTGGTGGGTTTACCAAGTTTCATTTTCCTCCACCTCTGGATGTGGTTTGGTCCCCATGCTACAGAAATTTCTGAGCTGATATTTAGAGAATCACAAAATATTCATGACTGCCCATAGAACTTATGCCTTTTTTTATTGATGGCAATGCCTTGTATTATATTGACGGCTATTTCTCGATTATATTGGAAAACAACCAAACTGGTAATGTTTTTTAAGCTACACTGCATTCAATTATAAACTAGGTACATTGTAAATCATGACTAGTTTTCAATAAAGCATGATGCTCTGGAGTCGTTCAGCTTCTAAAGGGTGTGTCTGTAACCAAACTGTGAAGCTACGATGGTGCAATGCGTGCATATTCGGCCAGGGCTAGACCTCATCCGATCTCGAGGTTCGCACCTTCGCGGAGGTCAGAAACTCCAGATTTTTCACCTGGAGAACAAATTTTTAAAATGTGTCTTGTCGAATCGGCACCCGCACTTCGGAGCTCACCCTTGCTGAGTTGTCAAGCCTGAGTGGCTCAATAGGGTGCCCAAGAGCAGGGAAGATGGACAACCCAGCTCTGCCAGTTTGCCCTCCTTTGACAAAGAGCAGCAACCACGTCTGAAGTTCTGATTCCCCCAAATTCCAAAGATTCTCGAACTCCTGCCTCCCAAGATTCTCAAAATGACTTGCAATTTCTAAGTTTCTAGCTTACCTCCCACAGACAATTTGCATGTTATTCACTTGCAACATTTTCACCTGGAGATTCCGAGCACCACTCTGCAATTGTTTATAGAGATGTTTTCATCTATGGCTTGTGAATGGATTCACAATAACACAGGATCACAAGAACACGGGACGTCGTCAACATATCCGTTTGATGTAGTCAACATACAATTGATTTTCTTCGAAGATGAAAACAAGTCGATATTTGACATATGGTTCTCAACACATATGCATGACACAGACATAAGGGGTTACGGATGTGGGTGGAAGGGGTTACGGATAGACGTAGGTGCACGGGTGCCAAATTCCTTTCAAAGAGGTTTTGCAATAGGGTGGAATATGAGGTAAGTGGGATATATTAGGATGGGTGCAAACGCAGGGCCAAATGAGAATATGGGAGAGCTTGGCCTTCTTTGAGCCTCACATGCTCAATTTGTTGTAGGATTCTTCCGTTGAAATCAAACAATGTTGAATTCTATTGCTAGTAGGTGAAATTTACATATTTTTTTCAAATCTTCATTAAAAACATTAGTTGTTTCTAAATTTTGATGTAGTATGGAGTATAAATGAGTTTGATAAGAATTTTTCATTGTTATAACCTACAAAGAACATGATGAGGGACTTTGTTAGAAAATATATTCTAGGTTTGAATGTTGTGAAATCAAAATATTATAGAAATTCAACTTTGGATATGTTACTTTTGTTGATAGGTTTAGGGTTTAAAATTCATATGATTTTCCTTTTAGTGGTTACCTTCATCTTAAGGTATATACATTGACCATATTTTTAAAATTGCTAAAAAAGATTTTAATTTGAAACTACTCTTGGAAAAAAAAAACATGAGTACTGTGAAAACACAACAAAATTAGTAGGTGATTCTTGCAATCACCCACCTAAAAGAGTTTTCCCTTCAAATTGATAAATTGAACATGGAATTCACTTAGATTTACATCAAACACATTTAGTTGTTTTTTTTAAAATTTCTTTGGGTTACTTTAGTGGATACCTAGAATTTTAATTGGTGAATTGAACAACGCCATTTACAAGAACTCACATCAATCACATTCTTTGTATTTTAAAAATTTCTTTTGTATTATTTATATGGGTTGGTACAATCACATTCTTTTCTATTTTTTAAAATTACTTTGGATTACTTTGGTGGGTAGATACCAAGATTTGCCATTTTTATGGCAAATTGATTATTGGGGTTGTATTCACTAAAGCAATCAAGGCTCTCCCATAAGTTGTACTTGTTTTGTAGCATTCATTAGAAAAAAATATTAAGACCCCCAAAGGGCTGCTAAAAAGCCTTGAGAGGACCTTGAATCATACATTTTATCTTGCACTTTTATTATTTTTTCCCGTATTGTTTTTCAAGTTACATTGGAATGTCGGATGGTTGTCAATGTCTAGAGTGGTTCAAAATCCAAGTATTATAGGTCTAATTCATTATTAATCACCTGGGAATCTGATGCACCTTGCACTCTAACTAAGTTGTCAAACAAAAATGAAATGTCAAAAATAGTCCAATTACCGACCATTATCATGAATTTGATTTGATGGCAATGTGCAAGATTTACTTCATTAACAATTGGTGAGAAAGAAGGGTAAAGATGTTGTTTGTATAATGAAAAAAATTGTTCATCATGAATCCTCAATGGACATGGGATAATTTGAAGATGAGAGCTTGACCATTCATTGTCAAAACATAAGAATTGAGCTCAAAGTAGAATTTTAGACCTCATTTTAGCATAGTATAATATCTTTTTCTTAAAAACTTCAAACTACAAAAATTTGGGGAATCAAGCTAAATTGTATCTACAGAAATCTTTTTGAGGTTTTGAGACTCCAACTAAAAGTTATGGACATATTTGAGAGAAGGGTTGGAAAGGACATTTTTTTTTAACATTTTCAAACACCCTCTTTAAATATTGTCCATAACTTTTTATTGGACACTCTAAATCTCAAATAAATTTCTAGAGATACAATTTAGCTTAATTCCCCAACCTTTTTTTAGTCCAAAGTTTTTTGAAAAAAGACATTCTACTATACTAAATAAGGTTTGAAATTCTACTTTGAACACAATTCCTATGTTTAATTATGAAAAACTTTATTAAAATGGCAATATTCCATGTGCCATTTTTAAACTACTCAATTTGAATTATAAAAGTGTCATCTAGGACTGGTATAGATTTTAGAAATCTTCAACAAATTATGTATATTTCAAAAATCTATAACAACTATAGATTTTAGCCCACATGGTCTGAACTATAAAAGTGACATCTATGATAGTTATAGATTTCAAACATCTAGGTTGTGTGTACATTTCAGACCACTTACTCTGAATTGTAAAAATTGCCAAAATAGCATAATAGCACCATTTTAACAAAATTGCACATGTTCTGATTTAACTATGAGTGGTTGAGTTCTTATTAATCCTAATTTACATATCATACATGGATTGTCTTACTTACTACGTACTACCCCACTTTTATAATAGCTTCTCTTTTTACCTTCAAATATACCAAATTAAGTGGCTTTAGATTCAAAGATAGTTGCTCTAATCATTAGAGTTTATTGAACATTATGTACTCTAAATTGATTCATAATTTCAATTTAGAGTTGATTATTGAACATTAGTTTTGTTGCACCCTAACTATAGTACATTTTGACTACCTTCACAAAAGTCAAATAAGGTGAAACCCTAATTAATATGATTCTATAGTAACCCTTAGAACTTCAAAACAACTTTTTTTTTACCCCTAAAGTCCCAAAGCCTTTTTTTTCATCAAAACAAATCATAATTGTCATTTCTAGTGCAAAGTGCACAAACTTTAAAAAATTATTTCTTTTTCATATTCAACCATATGATTTTATATGTTCAATAAATTAGTATGTGAACGTATAGAAGAAATTTCAGAGACTTTGACCACATAGATTGCAAGATATTTGCATTCAAAGTGAACAAAAAATAGTGTTTGGACACCATAACATACCAATTTTTAAGAATTTGAATCCTCTTAACACAAAAATTTTGCATTTTAGATCTTCAATTAAAAAGTATTATTATAAAGGACTTAGTTGAGAATCTTGGAATTTAAAAAATAAATAAATAATATGATTTTCATTCTTTAAAAAATTCTTAAGTAGAAGCAAGTACAAGAAGGAAAAGTTAAATTATAAATAGCTCTAAGATGGAAGTGAAACATATTAATCCCAATGGTGAGATTCTTCAATCAAAGAAATTGAACCATTTGGAACCATTTATTTTGAAAAAACTTGAAAATTGGGCTCTAAAACAAATCCAATGTTTTTTTTCTAAAGGATGTTCTAACTACCCGCAAAACAAGATGCTCCATAACTTTTATATCACTTACCCAAATGGACTAAAACAAATCTTTCCATATAAACAAAATATTATCTATTAAAAATATTATTTTCAAATTTTTTGCTACCCGCTCTCAACTATTTTAGGCTTTGTATAGCATAACTTTTGCTCCTAGGTAATGGTTGTTAGCATGTGAGCCTAGGATCTTGAGGCCATGAGCCTAAGAGCCTAGGCTCCTATATTATAGATACCTATATTATAGGCACCTTCTATAGTTATAGGATATTTGTATTACAAGTGTCTATAACATAGGTATCTATGTTATAAGCATCTTCCATGGTTATAGGCACCTTCAATAGTTATAAAATACCTAATTATACCTAGGTTCAAAGCTCGTAGGCTTGCATTTCTAGGTTCACATGCTAACATCGTTGGAGAGGACACTAGCTTGGAGCTTTGAGGATGAATATCCTAAATGATAGAGGCTTCCAACTACAATTTTTCTTCTCTTTTATGTGTATTCTTCATATTTCTCTTAAAAATAAATGCCTAGTCATATATAAACATTTATTTGACCACTCCAAATCAAATTCAAGGCAATGTTTTTGAATAGCATTAAGGTATTCAAAGTGTCCATCATGTATAAAAAGGTGAAATATACCACAAAATTTACTTATACTATTTTTGAATATTGCAATCTATCCAAGGGACTATTGTGTGATATTCTCTCCCACAAGATTGTCCATCAACATTAGAGTGCATTTAGGCATATAATAAATTGTCAACTTAAAGTACAACTTTTGTGTTCATTACATTTGCTTTGACTTTAAGCAATTGAGCCTATTTCATATATAACCATGTCAAGTTTAACTTATAAATTGAGTGGAGCAAATTTGTTTTTCTTGAAATTTCCTTTAGTGTTTCCAAAATTTGAAAGAACTCTATTTGTGAAAAATGACTATTTTGGAGGCCTCTTCTCAAAATAAAATTATCAATATATGTAAATAGTAATAATGAAAGGTTGTTATAATTGGTATATAAAACTAAAAGTACATGGATTTCATTGTTGTGATTATAAATCATAGTTTAAACTTCATGATTGTATCTATATATAAATATATTATAAAAAACTATATTTTTTGTATTTTATTTTATTTTATATTTTTAAGACCCATTTACATTTAAGTTTTGATTTACTTTTTACTTTGAAAAAAGATTAAAGCCAACAAATGACTTTTCAAAGTTAAATTTTAAAGTGCTTAAGATTTCATATTTGAACTATGATTATAGATAAGATAATTTGTCTGTGTAAAGAACTAATTGATGCATTAGAATTTTTAATTTTCATTATTATTATTATTTTAATCTAATAAATTAATTTAAATATGAATCATTTAAGACTTATTTTTATATAATATTTTGTACTTTTTAAATTCTTGAATAATTCTTTTATTAATTTTTTAATCTAATAAAATAATTTAAATATTATTCATTTTAGATTTATTTTTGTACAATATTTTGTATTTTTTAGAATTCATTTATTTTGCTTCCAACTCCATTTCTTTGTTATCCAATTAAAACTTCAAATGTTAGACTTGTGGGCACCATATTCTTTGAGATAAAAGATATCTAATTCTAAATACTTTTGAAAACTCTATGGCAAATCCAACGCTTATTTTACTAAAAGAAAACCAAATGAATTTGAAGAATTTATAATTAAAGCCCTTCATCTAGATAAATTTTTGTTATACTTAGAAGTTTTCAATAATCACATTAGAAATGGTTGTAATCAAGTAATTTCAATGATATGCACAATTCACTATTCACATGGCTTGATCCAATTATTTTTGCCAATTAAAGGATAATATAAGAAGTAGGGTGAGATGACAAATTATGGGATCAAGACAAGCTAATTATGGTGGTATATTCAAGCTTCAATCATCAACATCTTCATCATTTTTGACATTAATTCAAAAATTTGAAGATTCATTTTTGACATTACACAAGAAGTAAGGTGCAAAGAATTATGCTTGTTTTTTGAAGAAATAATTTCAAAAATTATCATTTTACAACACAAACCTTTCAATTGATTGTTTTGGATTTTATGCTTGTGTTCACAATATAATTTGTAATCTAATTCTATAATTATAATTATCTATCAAGATTCTAAGTATGAGCCGAGAATTAGAGATTGAATCATTATAAGTCTTTTGAATTATTATTGTTTTTATGAATTTAGATTGTGTGCAATGATGCAATATATAGTTTAAGAAGAGATATAAGCAATTGCATACAATAGTACATCAATTTCACCATGCATTCAAGGTGTCAATTTGCACTAGTTTTGCAAATCTATAATTTATCACATCTAATTATTGACTTTCATAAAATAATTCAAGACAATTTTCATCAACATTTTTTTTTACAATAGAATTTGTGTTCATGTTAGAACTCGTGACAAAACAACAAAAAAATGATTTTCATCTCACATTTTTTGTAAAATATACATTAAAATAAAAATAAAATAAAAAATAAAACTTTTAAAAGCTCTTTAAAAATGAATCCAGATTTTTAACATAAAAAATGAAAACAATAAATTCAAAATAATCCTTAATTAATATAAACATGAAAAATGCAATTATTTCAATTGTGCATATATTGTAAAAAAATTGGAAAATTATCTTTAGCAATGAAATTCTAAACCTAGTGTGCATAATACATCATAACAAAGTACTATTGTTGTAAATAATTTCTCATCTAAATCATATTGAGATTTTTTCATAATTTATTTCAATGTCCATATGTACCTTACATAGATCCAACTTGTAAAAACTAATCCCATGACCTCATATTTGCTTAGTATTTTGCAATAAAAATTTCTAAAGTTCTTGCAACACAAAGTAGTGTATTGTGGCAAAAAAATTGGTACATCCAACCTTGCATATTCCCATCTATAACAACAATGTAGAAGTTAATGATGGTAGAACTAAGTTCATCTCAATGCATGTTACATTTCAAGGGAAATTTTTATATTATAAAATTATAAAATATTACAATAATCTAAGATAAAATTGGTTACTTAAAGCTTTATAATCCAAACATTGATTGGCATAATAGAAGAAAACATTATATAATTAATTAATTAATTATATTCTATTTAACTTTATTAGAGATTAAATTAGAATGAAATTAAAGGCGAATTTCTAAATACTTGTAAATGTCAAAATCAAGGTTCATAGTAAAGCCTAGCTAAGGATTTGAACCTAAGCCTTGTCCAAAAATATAAATCATCAAAAAAGTTCAAAATACAAAGAAATAATGAATCATTAAAAAATATTAATATTAAAATATTCAATCATCTAAAAACTAAAATTAAAATATTTGATAATTTTACTTTGCATAATTGTCTATTGGAAAAATTTAGAGTTTAAAATTTCATTCAAAAACCTCTTTTTTTGTCTTTTTTGAATTTTAGAGTGCATTACAGAATTGTATCAGTGCACATGTCTTTTACTAAAAGGTTTATGCAAATTGTTAAAGATTTTTCTTTAACTTAAATGGTATAATGTTCTATCTATATATTTGCAAAGTAGTAAGTTAGGATTTAAAGGGTGATGTTTTGAAAATTTGATAATCCTATAAACAATGAAAAGTAATGCATTGCTACAAAAAATATAGAACACCATGCAATGCAAATGCCATATGGCTTAAGGTAGAATAAAGAGTAGAAGGCAATGAAAAAGAACTTATCATACTATCATACTACTAAAATCATAACTCCCTCTGTAATATCGCAAATGCTAACATTAATACTAGGGGCTCGTGCTTGCTATGCTTCGCATTCATTGTATCATATATTAGTAAAATTTTGATATATTTGAATAGAATGCTTGATAATGATTTCAATAAGCCTTTAAAATAATTATTTTAAATATTTTGTAAAAATATTTTCAATCATGCATACATAGATATCGTATTTTCATACAATGTGATATTACAGAAATAGAGTAGCAGTTCACAATCACCTCTGTAATATCACTTTTTACAAAGGGTGATATTATAGAAAGAATATAGTGGTTGCAATTGAGGTGATATTAAAGAGGATCCATAGGGTGATATTATAGAGGTATCAAATTCATTGCTTCTCTCGGCTTTACACTTCTTTGCACTTCTATGATTTTGTGCTTTTGTGAGCTTTGAGATTTCATGATTTCAATTTTCTATTATTACTACCAAATTATTTTGAGAAATTTATTCAAATGAAGTGATTTTGGATTCCACAACAATTAAGTTGTTCACAAAGTTTTTGAGATTTATAAGTTTTTTTTTTCAATTCTTCAATTTGGGTTGCCATTTTTTGTAACAATGGAGTCAAATTTCTAATGCATTCTAATGTATGTGTATCTTTTATAGTATTTACCACTGCATATGTTTCATTCATCATTCAATAAATTTCTATTGTATATTTCAATATATTCTTACTTATAAAAAAATTATACAAAGATTTTAGACATTTTTATTTGAAGATTTATTGAAATTTTTATTCAGCATTCTATCTAATACTTAAATCATTTTACTAAAATCATAACTCCCTCTGTAATATCACAAATGCTACCATTAAGACTAGGGGGCTTGTACTTGCTATGCTACGCATTCATTGTATCACATATTAGTAAAATTTTGATATATTTGAATAGAATGCATGATAATGATTTCAATAAGTCTTTAAAATAATTATTTTAAATATTTTATAAAAATATTTCCAATCATGCATACATAGAAATCATATTTTCACACAATGTGATATTATTGAAATAGAGTAGTAGTTCACAATCACCTCGGTAATATCACTTTTTACAAAGGGTGATATTATAAAAATAATATAGTCATTGCAATTGAGGTATATTAAAAAGGATTAATATTGTAATATTATAAAGGTAGCAATTCCATTGCTTTTCTTGACTTTATACTTCTTTTGCATTTCTATGATTTTATGCTTTTATGAGCTTTGAGCTTCTAATTTCAATTTTCTAATGCTACTACCAAATGATTTGAGAAATTTATTAGATTGAACTGATTTTGGATTTCACAACAATTAAATTGTTCACAAAGCTTTTGAGATTTACAAGTTTTTCCTTTAAATTCTTCTATTTGGGTTGCCATTGTTTGTAACAATTGAGTCAAATTTCTAATGCATTCTAATGTATGTGTATCTTTTATTGTATTCATCATTGCATGTATTTCATTCATCATTCATTAAATTTTTATTATTTATTTTAGTATATGTTTTTTTATTAAAAAATTATATGAAGATTTTAGTAATTTTTATTTGAAGATCTTTTGAAATTCTTGCTCTGCATTCTATCTAATACATAAAAATTCTTATGAAATTATAATGGTGAATGCATAGCATAGCAAGCGCCAACCACTAGTTTTTTTATAAAATTCTAATGATGAATGCGTAGCATAGCAAGCACCAACTACTAGTCTATAAATAATAATCTAATAGTAGATGTTCAAATCTTATGTATGCGACAAAAAATGGTATAACATTTGCAATTTAGGCTACTCTAATACAAAAGGTTTCTTAACCCCTAAGGTCCCAAAGTCCCTATAGGGACTCTTGGGAATTTGGGTAGGCTCGTGTGATCTCAATTTTTGACATGATTTTTTTAATTGTTTTTTTGAAGATAAAAAATCAGATTAGCTTTCTAGGAATATAATTTTTATTTCAATCGGTGCTTGAAAACAAAAGTTATGCCACCATGAGTCCAAAAAGAAACTCAAGGGGCAACCCCCAAAAAATCACAAAAAATTAAATTCTTAAAATATTTAACTTTTTTCTCAAAGATTATATTTTTGACTACATCTAAAGTTTTGATTCATTCCATTTGGACTAGTGATGAGAAAGTTATGGACAATCTTAGTTTTTGGGCAATCTAAGCATCTTCTTAAGAAAATCTTGAATTTGTCACTTTAAATGCAAATATCTTGCAATCTAGAAGGTCAAAGTTTTTGAAATTTTTTCTACGCATTCTTATACTAGTTTAGTATAAGATCTTATAGTTAGATGTATAAAAAAAATAATTTTTAGAGTTTTTTTGCTCTTTGCAATAGAAATGACAATTTTGAACGAGGTTTTGAGTGGATTTTGATGGAAAAAAGGCCTTGGGACTTTAAGGATTAAAGAGCATCTATTTTTCTTGCTTAACATGAAGATGCATTTGAGAAGAAGTAAGCCTATAAGCTTCTAAATCATTGGCCAAAAATATACAATTAATTAACCTCTAAAGTCTCCAAACTCCCTTCAATCAACTTTTAAAAGTTTGGGCATGTATTTATGATTTAATTTCTGAAAAGGTTTCTTAAAATTTTGTTTAAAAAGGAAACAGATTACCTTTCTAGAAATATAATTTTTACCTCAATCAATACCCAAGAGAAAAAGTTATGCCACAATAAGCTCAAAATAGGAGAGGTTGGGTAGCAAAAAATAAAACACAAAAACTTGAAATAAATTTTTAAAAATTGATTCTTTATAGATTATCTTTTTTGTCCATGTGGAAAGATTTTATTAACTTCATTTGGAAAAATAATGTGAAAGCTATGAAGTCTCTTGTTTGGCAAGCCATTTTAGCAAAGTCTTCAGAAAATAATGTATTGAATCCAATTTTGAACTCAATTTTAACAATTTAAGAAAAAAAGAAATTTTACATGGTTCATTTTTTTTTCTAGAACAATCTCACTATTGGAATTAGTGTATTTTGATTCCATCTTAGAGCTATCAATAATTTAGTTTTTCTTTCTATCTTGTATCTACTTCAACTTAGCAATTTTTTGAAGAATGAAAATTAGGGGGTGTATGAATTTTGTACTCTAAACCCTCAATTCAATTCTTGATTTACAAGTAAATCTTGTTTTTCATTCTTTAAAAAATTATTAAGTAGAAATAGGTATGAGATTAAAAAAAAAATCTAAATTGTTAATAGGTCTAAGATGGAATTCAAACACAATAATTCCAATAGTGAGATTGTTTTAGCAAGCAATCTAAATCTTGTTAATTTAAAAAAAAATTATAAGCATTGCACTAAAAAATGAATCCTATAAGTTGTTTTTTCAAGAAGATGCTTAGATTGCTTGCAAAATAAAATTGTCCATAACTTTTTCATGACTAGTCCAAATAGAATGAATCAAATCCTTTTTGTAAACAAAAATCTTTCTATATAAAACAAAACTTTGAAAATATTATTTTGAATTTTTTTGTATTACTCGATCAATTATATTTTGGGTTTACTCTTGCATAATTTTTGCTCCCAGTCACCAATTCAAATAAAAATTATATTTCCACCAAGCTAATGTGTTTCTCTATCTTTAAAAAAAGTTTCTAAAAGTCATGATATAAATTGAGACTACAAGAACATACCCAAAATGCATGGGGACAATGGGGTAAATGCTTACATCATGTGATTGATATGGTCAAAGTTTCTAAAATTTCTTCCAAACATTTTCATATTGTCTAGTCTATTGAAAGATCTTGTGCTTGGATATGCAAAGAAATAAAGAAATAATTTTTTTGTTGTTTGCATTGAAAATAGCAATTTTGAGTGGTAATTGACAAAAAAATGGCCTTGGGACTTAAAGGGGTTAACCCCTCAAGGACTGAGAAAACACAATGTGTCTTCTTCAAATTTTCAATGGAAAATTATCCGTAGGATAAAACAAATCTCAATATTTTGTAAATTAAGATCTTGAAGGATAACAATTTTGTATATTTGTTTCATTTTCCAATTTTCAAAATTTGCATATGAGATGTATTTAAAAATTTATTTAGGAAATGTAGTCTAATAGAAAAAGGAAGCAAACATAACATTTTTCCAATGAAAGGAATAGTAAGGATGGAAAAAAAACATTTTTTTAGAAATTTCTAATCTTTATTTTACACAAAAATTGAATCTGGAGAATTTTTTTTCAAATTTTTATTTTTAGCTATTTTAAAAAGGTTCAATATCATGTGATTAAGAACTCAGAATATCTAGGATGATTCCAAATTTTTCCAAGATGTTCCAAACAATATGTTAATAATATGAATTATTAAATTTCAAAAATTGATGCATATATAAATTTTTTTAAATATTTTTTTGTAGGATCCAATTTCATTAGTTTTGGCTTTCTACTCTTTCTATTTGAAAATGTGTATAAATTTGAGGGAGTTTTTTTTATTTCTTAAGTTTGTATATTAAAAAATAATACATTTGCCAGAGATTCCAATATAAATTTTTTTTGGGGTAAAAAAGCATTATTCACCTTTTTATAATTTTTCTTCCCCCAAAGCTATGTTTTTTGCCTATAAAGTTGATTATCCAAAAAATTTATAATCTAAAAATCCAACAATAAAAAAATTTCACAATTAATTTCATACATACTAGACAATGTAGTCTTTACTTTTGTACAATTAAACCTAAAAATTTTGATCACATCAAATACACAAAAAGTAGCAAAGTTGAACAATTCCTTGAAAACATCTATTGTCAAGAAGTTGTTCGGATCTTGAAGGATCAATATGGATTTCATCTATTTTTATAAGGTTGCTTAAAAATGCTTTCAATGGAATTTCTACATTTACAACATTTTTTATATGGTGGAAGTTTAATATACTATATATTATTATTAAATGAAGGTTCAAAGTTTCTTCAATTATTTAGTTTCATTTTCAAAATTTCAATAATTAATCACAACCACATGAATTTCTAAAATTATTCAAAGTATGGTAGATGAAACAAAAATCAATTATTGGAACCTATTAATGATTTATGATGGTAAACAAAAATCTTTCAAATCCTATTCAATGTTTATAGAAACTTATGTGCATCTAATTTACAATTTTGATGAGGATAAGTTTTAAATGATGTGTGAATGAATGTGTCTAACATACCAATGTGGCAGTAGCTTGAAGTGAAACATGTGTTGATTTTTTGAGTGATTTCCAAAATGTTAACCTTTAGCAATCTGAGTATTAAGGGGTGAAAGACCTTGAAACCCAAATACTTATTAACAAAAACTGCTTTTGAGTTTTCATGTTTTTCACATTGTCCAATAAGTTGCATACCGTACTGCAATTTTCCTGGATACAGTTTTGGATTCTTTTCACATAAGAATTTAGTTTGACTTATTGAATGAAAACAATTTCCACATATACTCATGGTAGAGGAGATGGGTTCCAAGTGGCATATTACAGCAAAACAATACTGTTGTAAGTTAAGTTAGCATTCAAAACAATACTGAGCAACATTCAATTTATGAACTTTGGGGACAATGGGAGACTTTGAAATCACTTTATTTTCCACCCTTAATTGAGTTTTACTTGAATCTTTGACATTCTTCGTGTTCAATTATTTTATGTTTTCATTCACTCAGACACATTCATGATACGACTCTTTGAATGCAAATATTACAACCTCACATTTGATTTTATAGAAAACTCAATTTTAGAGTGACACTGTATCCATAATGCATCCAGATCCAAAAGAGAAGCTCACATCTGTCTCTAGAACACTAAATCATTTCCTCTGTCACTTCTGTTCCACGACGAAGCCCAGAAGCCTGCCATGAAATGAAATACTCCATCAGTTTGGAAACAGTGCATCCATTCTCATTCTCAGTGCAATCATCACTGAGAATGGATAAACTATTTCCAAATGGAGAGAGTGTAAGTTCGATGGATCAGATACGTACTGGATTGGAGATTCTGTTCCTCATCAATGTGAGAATTCAGAAGGAGATGTTTGCAACTGAACCCCCTTTTTCTCTCAAGCAATGCTCTTTTGAGAAGAGGTTGCTCTTTCTCTTGCTCGTGGAGATGGACCTCCCTCTTTGTCGGCATGTAAGTGAAGTCAAGGCAGGGAGGTCAGTGGCAAGAAGAATCGGGACCTAACTTTCACCTTTCCAAGCAAGCATGGACAAGCTGAACTGTACTTGCTGAGGGACACTGAGCCATTTCCCTTTTATGAGCACGCAAAAGAACATGATGTGTAACTGAGTAACCATCCAAGTTATGGTTGAAAATTTACATCACAGCTTCTTTTTAATATGGCAGGCACTTCTGGCTCCTATGCTTAATTAGTTACTATAATTGGACTAGTCGAATTTTTCATTGATTTTCTTGTTGGCAAGTGAAAGGAGGTTCCAACGCAGCAAAAAACTCATACATCTGGATACCCTATGCAAAAGTTATGAAAGGTCAAAGTTTTTTGGGTAGCTAAAGGTTCTAAAAATTGTTTCTTCTACATTGAAGTATATATTGAGGTATATATTGGTTTTGAGCTAGTGGTGCATTTGGAAGTGTCCACTTTAGCATCTTTGGAGAAGCTTGTGCAAGATACTAAAGGCCTCTTGCTATGTGAGTTGGGCGGGTAGAAAAAGCACTAGAAGACAAGAAGACCCCACAAATTGTCTTGTCGCCTTGGTGAGCGGAAAAGGAAGATTTCATGTTTCAATGAAATTGGGGGACAATCCCATTGGTAAATATTGGTCAATCTCGAGGGAATCAATATGTGGGGAATTCTTATTCAATTCCATTGGGTCCACATCTTAGTATAATTACAAATTAACTTGGACCCCATAGCTCCCTTGCAAACTTTGTCCACCTAGCTCACATGGCAGTAGGACTTGACTCATCCCTATATAGGACCTAGGGGCATATATAGATTTGCCATAAAATATGTTTCATACATTTAATGGGTTGGCATTAAAAGAAAAGATGTTAAGATTTGTAATTAGAAAATTTTCATTGTCACATTTCAAAAAATATTCACACAAATAATTCACATCATATTTGATGAATTAAATTTTGAATATTCACCAATAGAGTGATATGTTATTTTATTATTTTATTTCCTTTTAATAAATTTAGCATTTTCTCTAATAGAAAAGGTTTTAACACTGCAAATCTACAATCATATTTGACATTTTGAATTCATTTCTATCTCAAAAATAATTGATTGTTGAAGTCTTCATTATAGTATAATATGAATAAAATACAATAATCCAATTCAGTATGTATGAAGAATAAAATTTAGGGAAAAAAATGATCACTAAATAAATGGAAAATGGCTACTTTTTTTCTTTTCTTCTCACTGCCCTAAAAAGTGGTAGTTTTTCACAATTTGTGCCCTAAATGTGCCTCAGGCCTTGGGGCGGTAATTTAGAACATGCAACCCCCCCTCGTTGTTGAATAATGTTCTGGTGGCATTCAGCATCTTATTTCCAGTTCCAGTTAAAGACTTGTCCTAAAATTTACGGAGTAACGTACGTCGCAGGTGTAGAGATTTCATACTCTCCTACCTTTACAAAATTGGCAAGCACCCAGAGAACAAAATCCCCGTTGCCCACATGCCACAAATCCAGACACCCCAATTCTCTCCCGACCCACTCACTGATACATCAATCTGAACAACTCTCGTCCAACACATCTGGCCCGCATACAATCAATCACTTTACTGAAAACAATCCCCAAACCACACCAATTAGCTTGAAAATGCTGACCAGGCCAAAGTCTACCTTATTCACATGGAGTTCCTTTTCAAACCCCGAAGGAAAAAGGGAAAAAAAAAAAAAGGAAAAAAAAAGAGAAAGAAGGAGATCTAACAGTTCAGATGCTACCGCAGACTCGAAGTAACCTTGCAGTCCTCCCATCAGAATACCAGCCTGCTCATGAACACTCACTACTCTCTCACTCCCAGTGTAATTGTGCTTTTTTCCTGCAGGGAAGGAATGGCCTTGAGTGGGTGACATTCTTCTAAGTGACATTCCAATTGCAAGCTGTGTCCATGATGCTCCTCAAGCTCTCATCATCATCATGATGGAGCTGCGGCTGTTGTAAGCAAAGAACTTGTTCCTGATGATGATGACCCTGCCGTGATTTTGGAAATTGGTTGCAAACACAACAACACTCAGACACACAGAGACAGAAACACCGCACACTCAAAATACTTACTACCGTAGTCTTCTGTTTTGCTGTCCGTCTTCAGAATCAAGAGACCAACACTGTTTTCTACACATTCTTGCGTATTCCCAACATCTCCACTCACTATCTTCTGCTGCCTGTTTGTTGCAATTTGGCACGGTTTCCGTTCCGTTGTGTCCTTTGAATTGACGCCTTCATTTCTATGTGTGCTTGTGAGATCTTGAGTTTTGTGAATTGGTGGTTTGTTGTGGGGGCCGTTTGACTAAAGATTCCGTGCTTTCGCCCTCAATTCAGGGATTTGGGTGATAGTGGTGGACGTGCGTCGTGACGGGGGTTCGCGTGAGTTTCTGGTGGCGGGGTTTGGGTTGTGGAAGCGCAAGACGGTGGTACCGGTGGTGGAAGGGGTTGTAGGAGGAGATCGCAGAAGAGAAAATTGAAGAACAAACAGGGCGGGCAAGTGGGCGGAGAATTCGATTGCAACGGGGCAACAAGAATTGGGAGTTTCCGTCAGGTACGCCTGAGTTCGCATTCCACCAAGAAAATTTAGAATCTTGTATTCCGTGTACCCGGGGTTTGACCCATCCCATCATTGTTGGTCATCTTGTCAGGGCTTGTAGGACTCTTGCGTAGAGTGAGAATAGTTTGTCGGTTTCAAGGCTTGATGGTTTGTTTCTGAGCATTGCACCGATTCTTCTGTTTCGGCACGCAACGCCAGGTATTGCGGATCTCGATCGTCCTTGAGTTTCTCTCTCCACTTGCTTTACGACTTCGTCTGCCAGAGGCGACTTAGCTTCTTTTCTACTCCTCACTAGCTTTTTAGTTACGTTCCAATTCAATGGTCTTGCGCTCCTATCCGTATCTTTTGGGGCCGCCCCACACGCATGTCTTGTTGTGATCGAGTAGCTTTTGATGCTCTCGTTTCGTGTGGATAAAGATGGTGATGGTGACTCGTGTAGCGACCCGTGAGTGAAGACGTGGTAAGCATCGCTTTGGGAAAGACACCCAAGCTTAGGGGTTTAGGGCGGGTACCGGTAGTCTGTTGAAAATGGTCGTTGCAGTACTTAGGCCTCCTTTTTTGAGCGTGCCGTACACAGGGGTTTGTTGTTGATGTTGTTATAGGATACTATCAAGCTTTGGCAGTTTATCGGTTTCGTTCTTCAAAGATTCAAGATTCCTAAGGAGGATTCTGGTGGAGACGAGAATATGGTGAGTTTCTTTTTGCCAAATTGGACACTGGAGCAGTTCTCTCATGAATTTTAATGACTGCTTGGTGCACTCATATCTAATAGAGTTTCGTTACAGTGAAAAATTCCAAGGGTCTCGGAATGTAAGAATTTATTGCTGTTTCAGTGCCGTTCGAGGGCAACAGATTTTTCTATAGTTGACCTCAGAGTTGCGGAAGGCTAAACCTAGAAATTGTGACCCCTTGGCTTAGTCTGCCCATTTTGTTATTGTTTTCTTGATTGGGCCACGGGGTTCTTTGCATGTTACACTCTCGCTGATTTAGACAACGTACTCAGCTGGAGTAGCATCCGAATACTATTTGAAAGGACCAATTTGCTGAAGAATATTTCCTGTCATCTACAGTTAGATAGCATTAATCTGATTTTCTGATCGGACAAGGATGACTATCTGATTGTGGTTTAATGAGCTGTAAGGCAACTTTGTTTCTTGGGAGCAGTGTGGCTTCTGGCTCCTAAATTCAAGGTCATGGTGCGTGATCGTAATTACCTTTGCTGCCCATCACAGAACTGGCGTCTGCGGGAGAACATTAATGGCTATGCGGCTCCTACTGTGATACATATTCGCAGACGTTAATGATTCAAACTGACTGCGACTGTCAGACCACGCCTCATCTGGAGCACTCGAGATGGGTATCTGTTGTGCAAAAGCTGCTTCGCCGAAACAAAAGGATGAAATACTGAGTTCAAAGTCATCTGCGGTTGTGCCAGCGTCGTCCTCTCCAACTTATTGTGAACCAACAACTCCGAGCGAAACAACTCCGGGTGATACAGACGCGGAGAGTAAACTTCCGAGAGTGCAGCTGATTGGAGATGTCTTGTGTCCCTTCACATTGCGTATTTTGATTGCGTTGCAATTCAAGGTAAAGTATCTTCGTCGCTTAGTACCTTCTCATCCTTAACAGAAATTGCATCCTCAAAATTGAAAAAGGACGTAGCCTCTATTAAAGATGATTTCCACGAAAGAGGAAAAACCAGAGGGACCTTAGCCCATTTCCTATACGGAATCCTGTGACCTTAAGCAACTCATCTATTCATACTCTTGGTTGGGACTTATTAGCAAGTATGTCAGCTTGACTTGGTTGTATGTCTATGGCCGCTATCTTTGAATGGAAATAGGGTTTTCTACTGTTTTTTAGAGTAGCCTAAAACCTCCCACTTTGAAATTGCACAAGAAATTCATGTACAGTGATTAAAAGTTGATCTAAAGAGTATTGGCTCTAACTTGTACCTAAAAGTAATTCCTCCACAACTCTATAGTGATCTTCCATTGAAAGTACACGCCTACATAGTGATCATATTGCTTAAAGTGACGCAATTAGTGTCCACTATCTTATACTTATACTTAGGTTTGAGCATAGTGAGAATCAGATACGAATGCTTGTGTTATTCACATGTCGTGTTCCTTACTTACAGGGTATCTTCGTGGATGCAACCTGGCTAACACCTAGGGACTTGACCGATCTCAAGCTACTCAACGTAAGCCCGAACGGCATATACCCTGTATTGCTGTATGGTCATCACAAACTCATTGGCTCGACGGACTTGATGCTGGATTACATAGAGGAAACCTTTCGAGATCCGTCATTGATCCCCAAGCCTCTAAGTAGCGAAGTCGAGAAATGGGTAGCTTTTATTCGGGATGAATTCAGCCCTATCGTTGAACAGTTACTCTATGATGGAAGTCCCTTAGTGCAAAGTGATATGAGACCAAGCCTAGAGTCCGCCTTTGTGAAATTGGACAGTGGTAAACGGGAACATGGAAAAAATGGCCGTTTCTTTTTGGGGAACCACTTTACTCTTGTAGATGTCTATCTCATACCTACTCTTCTTCTGGTTGATATTTCTAAGTTTTTTCGTGGTATTGAGATTGGGACTGTGCACTCTCATCTGCTTACTTATAGCCGAGCGATGCATTCGTTTCCAAACTATGCTCCAGTGGGGGTCGATCTCGAATTACTAAAAGGAGCCGTGGCAAAAGTGTTGGATGAGAGGGCTCCACCGCCTCTCATAGTCATGACTGTATTACAGCACAAAAGCGTTTTGTGGCATTTGGAAAAGCTTCTTGTTCTCGCTGATGGTTTACCTGTAAATAAAATTGAGGTTGAAGTAGGCGAGTCTGGAAGACGGGGACCAGGGAAACAGCTGCAGCGGCTTTGGAAGGTGTATGGACGATTAGTGGACTTGATGCAAGAACATGCACAAATGGAAGAAAGGGTCATTTTCTTTGCAATAGACTCCACAGAGGAAGGTATGTATGTAAAAAAATCTTTAAGAATAAAGTTCTATGGCTTAAGTTCACCCCGATCTTCCCGTTGTTCAAGCTTGATTATCAAGTACCCCACTTGAAGCAAGCAAAAGATGGCTTGACATATGCATGTCCACGCTTCAGGAATGAGCGAATCAGCTCTCTCAGATCATGCGCGAGACCTCCCTATAATGAATGGCATTCGTGAGGACATAAAGGGGGTAATGGCATTGGAGCAAGGTTGCGCTGACCATCTGGATGCATTGCAAGCTCTTGCTGCTCGATTGCGTGCTTACCAAGTGAGCATCTGTCAACACCTCATGCATCCATGTTGCTTTTACCATATGTATGATCAACTAGGCAAGCTGTGTCTAGCCTTCGACTTATCCTTCATGTGATCTGAAGGTTTGGGATCTTGGTTGTTTGATAATCTGTTACATCTACTGGAATGACTGAAATAAATTACTAGTAGTGCTAATCTTGAGTGGAAGGCTCTTGAAATCTTGCACTGTGCCTGTGGAGTTGCCTGCAAGGTTAGTCTGCAGCTTTTTTGAAATAGGTGTAGAATTAATTATACTCAATCATGGCTATTGCCTTCGCAGAAGAACGTTGTGGAGCATTTCCATGAAGAAGAGAGGGATCTGTTACCGCAACTGAATATAGCCGACCTTGGAAGGAAGATGCAGGAGGAAATGGTGATCCAGTGTTATGCGGTTATGGAGGAGTCTCATGGGAGGCTATTGCCATTCCTTCTTCAAGGGATACAGCCTCATGAAGTGTGTCAATATCTTGGACTCTTCCAGAAGGCATTTGAGGGAGGAAAGAGCCGAATTTTTACAAGAATGTCTTTCTGCTTAAAGAATGCAGACGAGGAGTTCAAAGACGTTTGTAAATTGGCGCAAGAAAGGATTGCTGAACTCATTGCTTCTGCCAATGACGAGGTTGCTGGGTCGTGACAAGCGCCAGATGCTTCAGCACTGGCATGGGTGTCTTGTATTATACCTAAAATCAACGCAACTGGGGGGTTGTTTTTACGTAGGTCTGGGCTTGGTAGATCCCATGCCACTGCTGAGGGTAGGGTGAAATGCCCGTACAAGGTCTCTTTCCAATGCTATTATCACTGAGGTGATAGCGGGTGCATGATATGGTCTTGTACTGGTCTGCTCTGTCGATACTTGTGGACAATGGTGAAGTATTTCATGAGGTCTTTGTAGAAACCTCCATCTCTTTTTGTACATAAGTAGACCCAGATTGGCAGAGCATTTGTGGTCTTTCCAGAGTAAATGTACATTAGAGTGTAGAAATAGGTCCTGCTTGAGGGGATAGCATGGTTCACAACCTCATAGTCCTACACATTCCATTATTTGTTGGTTCCGTGATGGTCCAAACTATAAAGTCCCTCGTGGAAAGCAGGGCTATGTTAGCCAGGGTTATCATGTACAGTACATCGTGCGTCGACAGTGTCGATTGCTGTATGTTGCTGGTCATTTTAGGCTACATATTGGGGCTGCCCATGTAGAGTTTGAGCTCCTCCTGTGTCGAAGTTATAGCTGATCACCATTGTCGTTGCAAACATGGGGTGCATCCTTGCAGTATCTGTAAGGTTGTGTTCTGTTCAAGGCCTCTTTATACAATTCTAGCCCTGCGAATTTCGTAATGAATTGTGTATTTGTAATGTGTCACCGTGTTTGTATGGTGAGAAGACTGCTCTCGACATCGACATAGATAATATGGCTGTGATTTGCAGTTCAGAACTTCGGCTTGCTAGTGTTTCTTTTCATTACATTAATATGTTCCTTTGCATTGGGTTCGCGTGCAGTATAGTAACGCCGTTTTCTGAGAATTATCTGGCAGAGTTTGTGAAGAGTTTGTGATGGATAAGGGCTTCTTTGGAGGTACTTTGGAGGCTTACTTTGGATAAGGGCTTCTTTGGAGGCTGCCAATGTATAAGTATAGGGTAAGCCACTACACCAATGCTAGGCATCTGCGCTCGAGGGTTTAGTTCGAAGTCTCATTTGTTTCACATCGTTGGGGCATGAGAGGGAGCGACTTATCCTACTGAACGAATCATTGAAATTGTACCATTTGGGGCTGGTCGCCGTGGAATCAGCCTTTTTGGTACCTATTTGCTTAAAAAAAATCTAGAGCATTCATTGAAGGTCAAACTACTATGCAATACCTCCCCTTTCTCACACAAAATTTTGAGGATGAACATTTGCACTTTTGTCCAATATAGAAGGATTCTCTATCATCCATTCAACACTTAGTGTCCGTGGTGTCCTTCTAGGGTTAACTTACACTAGTTTTGATCACATGCATATTCTAATTTATGTCTTGTTGCATGTGTGTGAAGTTATGTTTGGAATGCTCACCAAAATATATTGGTACAATTTTCAAGGATTTTAATCCTTTAAGGTCCAAGTTACATTGTTTTAATCATAGCAAGATTATAGACAAAATCTTTAGTAGATATGGGATTACTAAGGATAGAGGAACCAAGGTGAAAAAAATAAACCATACCAAACTAGAGAATGAGTGATAGACAATGGATCAGTGTGTTTTTTTCTAGCACTTTGGTGCAAAATTGCACCAAATGTTTTTGGCTTGGCACCATGCCTATTGAAAAAAAATATAAAAAAAAAAACTTGTAAATTGCCAGAAAACTTCAAATTAAAAAAAAGTCTTGGATGAGATCTCCAAATTGTGGATGAAAATAGAATTATGGATATATAATATGTGCTAATATGATGTTTTCTATTCATTATGTGGATGAATGTTGAAATTTGGAGCACTACTATTACATTTAATATCACCAGTATGGCACTTCATAAAAAATGAAAAAAAAACTGTAATAGATGTGCCAAAATTAGGAAGATCCACTATTAGTATAGCAAGAATATAGAGTTTTTTACTAGTGTATACAATGTTGTTGACATTGATGTATGAAAAATGCACTAATATAGGCATGTAGTACTAGCAACTTCATAAAAGGTTCACTTTAAGAACCTTTGGATTCAGTAGACATTGCTTCAAATAATTATTCATACAAGAGCAATCAACATTGAAAAATGTACATATGTGTGAAAATACATGCTTAATACAAGAGCACTCAACATGAGTGTAGACACAATCACTTCTACTCAAAATTGACATACATTCAATTGTACTTCTTTTGTGATTGATTGACATTTACAAAGGGATAGTTGAAGCTAACATCTACAACATAAGATGGAAAAAAAGACTCACATTGTTGACCATTACACTTGAAAGCACTAAAAACATTGCTATACATAATATTATAGCAATATTTTCAAAAAGTGCCTATCCACTTGTGCCATCTTTGTATATGCTTTCTCCCCAAAACATTGCCAATGTTGTTCAAGACGAGGTTCAAGATGCAGAGAAGACACATGCATAGCATTTGCAATTCTATCCATGTAATTTCTATGTATTATATGGAGATTAGTAGACATAGCCATATACAATGCACATAACTATTGTATGCAATTGTAGTTTCTAAATCAAATTGTTCCAATTCATTCTATATCAAAAAAAATTAGGGACCTCCATTTCCTAACTTACATCCAATTCTTTTTAGATTTTGAGTTAATTATTTATGTTTTTCTCACTCTAAAAACTAAAATAGAACTTCTATGAAGCAAGGGTTCCAAGGCCAATCCAACACAAATAATACATAAAACAAAGGTTATTACAATTAGGGAGGGTCATTGCATTGATAAGTTTGCATTGATTTTTCATACTAAACTATGCAAACAAAGAACATCGAACTCATTGCACATACAATACAAACAAAGAACAGTGGTTGGCTCTCATTTTCACATTTTTTGTGTATAAGTGGTTGTCAAATATTGTGGTTGCATGGCCATCACTAACTACATTACATATGCAGCTCGGGCCTCAACTGACTACTAATATTACATCAGAGAGGTTTATTAGTTCAAAAAGTGAGGTTTATTAGAAGTTCTACTATATGATCTTACAACCTATATAATCGAAAAGCGAGCTCCCTTCTTACGGATGAGAAATGTTAAGAAAGCACTTGTGTCGGTATTGTGAGTTGCCCCCTGGGCTGTTGAATCTAAAGGATGCACATCATTCAACGTTAGAATGGGGCGGTGCAGTGGGTGGTACGAAGTCCACAGCTGCAACTGAACGCGTCCAAACTATGTGGCCAGCAGACCAGGAGATGCACAATAACTCCTCAACGTACAACAACTTCGTTTTGCACAGCTCTGACCGCAGAGTGGAGGTCCATCCCTCACTTTCAGTTGGTCCAGGTCCTTGTAGTTCCGGTTCCCTTTTGCCAGGACACCTGTGGCTGGCAGACTTGTAATTTTTTTCTCTCTGGCAATGAAACTCCGCTTCATTTGTTTCAAAACAAACAAACAAAAGGAGCACGCTGGAGTGCCATTCAGAGGAAGATACCGAGGAAAGAGAGCGAAAGGACACTTTCTGATTGCAGGCCACCGGTAAACAGGGAGCGGGACAGTCTGTCCGTGACGACCACAGTCTGGGGAGATTTTTAGCTTAACCGGCTAAAATCCTACATTTTCTGAGACCAAACGGTTGCTTGAAGCATTCTCTCGGCTAGACCTTTATAAAATAGAGAATATTCTCTGATTTTCCTCTTAAATGATCGGTTTTTTTCCAAAGATTTTGAAATCCATTCGAAAATTCTCAAAATCAACCGGCTAGCTCGTAACTAAATGCCGGTACCTTCCCGTACATTGGTGACGACTCGCAGAGGAAGGCAAATTCAGAATGGCAATCCAGCCATCCAGGTAGAAGAGGAAACGTACAGCACAGTACTTGACGTGCACAAAATTTTGACACTTTTTCGCGGCGTGGAGGTGCAAGGGTGACACACTGACGCCATACGGATAAGACTCCTATCGCTAAAGGTACTTGCCAAACCATGATCCAAACTTCAATCCAAAGGTGCATTCTTGATTTCTACCTCAATCTTGAAAGTCATCCATCAACCACTTTTGGGTCTCAAAATAGATCTTCTAGGGTTCATATAGTGAGAAGACAACTCAATGCCATTAAAATAAATGCATTTAAGGTAAACAAGCTTATCACCACCGTGATTTGGAATCTGAATACCATGGGGTCAATTCCAAGAGGGGCGCATGTTTTTCAAAGTTGTGTGCTTGTTTCGCGGATCAAACTCAAGTGGAATTATAATTATTCAATTAAAATTGTAATTTTTGTGAATTTTTTAAGTAGACTGTCCTAAACTTACAAACCTGCCTATAGAGTGGAGTCATAAACATCCCATAACCACATTTTCATGTATTTATTGGAACTTAAGTTCCCAGCAATCAAGAATTGAAGCATTATCCATTTTGGCATTCATGCGTTGATTTTGTCAAAATCTTGAAGGGATTTGTATATTTTTTTAGACAAATTTGGATGTTTGAACAGATGGAATTGGGGCTAAAAGTAGGGGATGGAATTAGGCAATGGATGGAATTGGGCTTGCCTACCTTACGCCTTGTGGTTATTCCCCCCTAAGTTAACAACTTGCATCAAAATTCAAATACAATGTAGACTAGTGTGCCTTGAGCCGTTGCCAAAGTCAAATTAAATACCGTAGGTTCAATGTTACAAAACAAAGCTCATGCACCCCTCTTCACCAAGGGCTTTCCAAAGGTAACAAGAATGTGGCCAAGAGGCACATGGTCCAAGGAGATCTTACCATAACAAACAAAACAAATAAACAACCTAACTTAACCCCTAAAGGATTTTGACTATGTTTTCACCAAAACTACTCCAAAAATGCCATCTCTAGTACAAGTACCAAATTTTCGAAAAAAATATTTTTGATACATTTAAATGTAGGATCTCATATTAATGTGGTTTGAGAATATGTACAAAAATTTTCAGAAATTTTCATTGTGTAGATTGCAAGATATTAGCGTTTGAAGTAACAAAAATCCTTTTTTTTCCCCTGCAAAAACCCAGGCAGCTGCACTTCTTAAGGTCAAATCATTATGAAAAAATGTCCAAAATGGTGGTCACTCTTTGGATTCATTCTTCAAGGCAAGGTAGCAACATGCTTGAAAATTTTCAAATCATTTGGATAGGAAAAAAATAGAAAGTAGAAAGAAGTAGAAAATTTATTCAAAATACAAAATTGTTAACAATTTATTTATAAATCCCAATGGTTGTAATGTTTCAATAAAAAATCTACACTCAATTTTTTTTTTTCAAAAATATTAAAAATTGAGTTAAATTAAGGAATTCAAAGTTTATTTTAGAGTAGAAATTCCATACCACCTTCAAACTACCCACAACTAAAACTCCTCATAACTTTTATTTCATTAATCAAAATGTAATGATTCAAAGATATCCATGTATAAAAAAATTTAGAAAACCAATTTCAAAATTTTTTTAAAAAAAAAGTGATTTTTAACGAAGTTTTTTTGTTGCCTGAATTGCATATAGAACAAAGAAAACTACATATCATACAATAATTTTTTAACCATGTAGTCAAAAGTTATGAAAATTATTGGGCCTTAAAGCTACTCCTTGGACACATGTTGTGTGAAGATTTCAGTTTAAGAAAATGAAAATTCCATTTGTAGTGAATTGTCCAAAATTGCTATGTTGCCAAAAAAATGTCGTTTGGTCCTTTAGGGGTTAATTAAGGTATGGATTAACCCCTAAAGGACTAAAGAATCCACTTTGTTTTTTTTGAGAATTCAAGTAGTCTCTATTGCCTTTACAATTTTGAATTTTTGTATGAACTTCTTAAAATGGATTTCAATCATTATAATTTACATATGAAGCTTTGTTTCACATCATTCCGATAAAAATTGCAATATATATATATATATATATATATATATATATATATATATATATATATATATATATATATATATATATATATATATATATATATATATATATATATATATATATATATGTATATTATAAATTAATACCTAAAAAAATTTGAGCCATTTAGTTTAGAATTATGAGATGGAAGTTGTAATGAATTTTATTATGTTGGTAATAAAGGTAGAAGAAACATATGCAATTGTTTTTTTATATTTCAATTTTTAAAAATTCAAATTAAAAAATGTCCATATGATATATATTCTTTATTAGAACATTTTCACCATTGGAAGTAAAAGCTCTTAATTAATCTTGTAAAAATTATTTGTGCTTTGGATTTATTATATCATCAAGTATCAGCTTCTACTTTATAGTTTTTTCAAAGATAAATATGAAAGTTTTTTTATTCAATTTTTTCCACATATTTTCAATCTATTTTCCAATATTATGTCTAAAGTGCACAAGTTATTGAACATACATGTCGTTTTTTCTAAAAATGTTAAAAGACATAAAATAACCTTTTGGAAGGGCTAGAAATCTTGCATTTATTGCGAGGATAAGCTAAAGTGCTAGACTCTAATTTTTTTACCTTACCAAATACATGTACAAATTTGTCCTTTTAATATCATTAGATTGATTGTTGAACATTGCATATATTTGTTCATTTTTTATTTATTATTTGAACAAATCAAAGTAGAATATAAATTCTTCCAAAATGTCTAATAAAAGTATGAAACCAAATATGGGCCTTTTGTCCTTGAAGAATTAAAAATGGCTATCAATAATAAAAGTATAGAATAATTTTGCTAAATCTAATTTAAAAAATCTTTTAATGATAATGTTCATCAACAATGAAATGTTGTAGCATTTTCAAATCAAAACGTGTGGTAATATTAAAGTTCATTCTTAGTATAGTGACCATGAATAATAACCTTCGCAAACCTCCTTGTTTTTAAAGCATCTAACTTGTAGTATTGAATTGTATCCTTGAAATCAAATATAAGACTAGGTATTAGTATAACTATCCTCACGAAACATTGTATTCATGTCATTCTTAGTATTTAAGGCATGAGCACACATTATTATCTAAGTTGCATTAATATTAATATCTAAAAGATGAGTATGAATGAAGAATGATAGATTGTCAATAAAGGAAGTCATTAACAAAGGTATATTAGATAGGTGTCATCATGCGAATCATAAGGTCTATCTTAGTATTAAAGATACTCTTATTCAAGATAATAAGTTGACGTTCATTGGAGGATTATATTTAAAGCAACATTGTAAGGAAGGTAGATTCAATACCGACAGCCCCCAATCCAATTCCAACCCCTATTAAGATACTCAAGTTTATTCTATCATATATTCACATCCAAATGTACTGAAAATCGTACTCAAGTTTGCATTATGACATGCAAGATTGAAAGCTCAATATAGAATTGCATTGAAAGTGATAATGTTATAAGCTAATTATTTCAATCATGTGGTTCATTTACATAGCAAACAATTCACTCATTATTCCACAATCGTAAGGGACACTTTTGGATTATCATTGCAATGGTAGCCTCATTAGAACCCATATGCATAAGAATAGTCACCCCAAGAACAATAATAAAAAGCTCTTTTTTTCTATAACTACAAACCATCCCCAATGCATCTCTTTTGTCCAAAAATGAGTTGTCCAAATAACATAAGTTCCGTATGAAATTTTCTGTTCTTATATAAAAAAAATTCATGCAAATCCAGTAAGTCAAATTGTCCAAATGGACACCAGCTGGCCTTCTACCTTTAGATTCTAATCGTCAGCTCTCCTCTCTCCATCTGCATGTGTTGACTTCAGCGCACCGCAGTACGTAGTCTACAGTAGGTTTGCCCACAAATAATTAATTTATCGAAACAAGGAACACATACATGCATGTCCTTTCCTGATCTGTTGAAGCCCACCGCAGAATTTGACTTCCGCCCAAAATCGCCCCAAACCTTCACGTTTTCGTCTGTCACGGGACGAACCATCACTCAGGTCTGGTAGTCAACTCCCTAAATTACAGCATTATCATTCACAAATGGCGTCGGGCCAATCCCAGGTATACACTTCCAACAATCTGAAATTGCAAGGAATGTGACACTCCTCCCGTCAACGAAGTTCAAGTTCCTCCATAAGTTCCTCAAAAAACATAAACAAATTGCAAGGAATGTATAAGTACCAGCCTCTGGATGCACTCCAAGCACCGATCGTCCACATCGCTCACTGATAGAGATCTGTCTGAGCTTGTGGATTCTTGGGTTCGTCTTTCCAGAACGTCCCATTTCGCGTGTTCATCGCTCCATCTGATCGAAATCGAGGTCGATCGAGATCGAGCAGGATCAGCTATGCGGGTGGCCATGGCAGAATCAACCATAGCCCGGAGATCGCTTGCATCTAGCGTGGTGGTGTGGGTGGTTCTCTTTGGAGCTCTGGCGCATCCCTCCTCCGCGACGAACTACGTGGTAAACATCAAGAGTATCGACACGCCGGGCGGCTTGCGCTTCTCCAAGCAATTCAGCGACGCGGTCGGGGTCCTCAAAAGCGCCACGACGTACATCCAGAAAGCCTTCTCTAAGAGCCAACCCAAGGCCATCGCCACCGTCACGCTCACGGTGGACAGCTTCGACGGAGTGGCGCAGACGGGCGGCGCCAACATCGAGCTCTCGTCGGACTACGTGGCCGCGCAGCCCGCCGACCCCGCCAAGATGCACTTCGAGATCGAGGGCGTGCTGTACCACGAGATGACGCACGTGTGGCAGAACAACAACGGCGCGTACGGGACGAACAAGTTCTTCACGGGCACCATTGAAGGAGTGGCGGACTGGGTGAGACTCACCGCGGGGTTTCCGTCCGCCGGGTGGGGGCCGCGAGCGAAAGGGGGCAACTGGTATGACGGATACACGACGACGGCGTACTTTCTGGATTGGATTGCGACCAAAAAGAAGCCTGGGTTCGTGAACGACCTCAATCTCAAGATGGCGCAGCCGTGGACCAATGACTTCTTTCGCCAGATTGTAGGCAAAGGGGTCGATGAGCTCTGGACGGAGTACCAGAACAGCATTTGAGCTCATTTTTAGCCTGTACTGTTGGTAGCCAGCTAGGATTTGGAATTTCTGAATAAGAATGTTGTGACGTCAATTCTGTGAAATTGGCGTTAGTACACATTCCATGCGCCATTTGGACATTTACATTCGCATGCTGTGTGCTGATAGACGTTCAAATGAATTTTCAAAATTACATTTCATTCCCACCTTGTGCATCACACCGCTATTGCAAGCTATTTCAATTGAGTTGAATCTCAAGATGCCGCAGTCATGGCCCGTGGAGCAATGACTTGTATCTGCAACTTGTTGGCAGAGGGGTCGATGAGATATGGACGGAATACCAGAACAGCATTTGAGCTCATGTTGTTTGCTAGCTAGGATTTGGAGATTGTAAATAAGGATGGTGTAACATCAATTCCGTGAAACTGGATGGGCCATTTTGACATTTGAATTCGCTTGCCGTGCTGATAGCTCCACGTTCAAATTAATTTCCAATCGATATTGCAAGCTACGATTTCAGCCGAGTTGAATCTTGAGATGGCTCAACCGTGGAGCAACTACTTCTTTTTGCAGCTTGTTGGCAGACCGGTCTATGAGCAATGAACGGAGTACCAGTCTGAGAACAGCATTTGAGCTCAAGTGTTGGTAGGTAGCTAGGATGTTGTAAAGTCAGTTCCGTGAAACTGGCGTTACTATAAGCGCCATTTTGACATTTACTCGAGCTAACTGTGCTGTGCCTAGAATCTCTAAGCGGTGGGGCCTTCAAGCACTTGATCGGACCCGCCCGCTGGTGCACACTTACGAGGAAGATTTGCTTTGGCCCACCTGCAGATTTGATCTGCCACTCCCATACATGCAAGGAGTCTCACCCTCGTGAATACTCACGAGGTTGAGCCTCATGCAGTCACGAGAAGTTCGAGCTTGTAAGATTGCTTCAAACCACTTGGGGTAAGAGTATAAGCTTAAGTACGAAAGAAGAGTGAGCAAGACAAACATGAAGTCTGCACGATGTCTATCAGAAATATGTTAGTTGTGCTTCTCCTTGTTGCTTGTATCCTCCTTGCTGAGACAGAGAGGTCCGACTTGTTTCCACCGAAACATGCTACTGTAGTGGCGATAGGCGTTTGCTGACGACTCCTCTTGCAGTAGCCTGCCAAGCTGGAGCCGGTGAATGAAGTCGGTGAGGACGAAGTTCCCAATGTCCATGAGAACGAGTGGGAACGTGAGAAGCAATCGCGGCGCTGGAGGGTTAGCGAGCAATCTTTTTAGAACTGGGATGGCAAGGTGCGACCTACCGCCTTCTTCGCTGCCCGGGACTTAACTTGGCCTCCGGAATTCTAAGTCGAAGACTTTCGACTTCGAGAACATCCACCTGCTGCTGCGGGTTTGGAGTTTTGAATCCAAGGTGGATTTTTTGATTCTATAAGCATGGTTGTCAACTGAGAGACTGCATGTGTGTAACTAGTACGGAGTGTATGATACAACCTTGCTATTGTCATTGAAAAATCTCTAATGCAAAATTGCTGAGCGATTTCTTGCAAGACTTTCAAGGCTTCAACAGCAATAGCCTGGAGACCATCCGAAGATTCACGGAGAAATTTGATGTTTTTATGACTTGAGCTCTGATCATTTCGTAGGAATGAAAAGTTCACTGTCAAAATGTTCAAATCAATGATTGTTCAAAATTTGAAATTATATTTATGGAGAGTCTGCTGACTGTACGGAGTTTCATAATTTATAACTTGATGAACATGAACTGCTCAGATTATTTGGGATTAAACCAGAGAGCTGTTTGTTATTCAGATCAAGTTCTACTAGTCCTTCCCAATCAGCGACATCGGGAGGAATCTTTCCAGTCAGATTATTTACTTGCAAATTGATTATTGTGAGAAGCGACAGATTCCCCACGCTAAGTGGAATTTCTCCACTGAAATAATTGCTATAAAGTCAAAGATATGTGAGAAGCGTCAGATCTCCGAAACTAGATGGAATCTCACTGAAGTTGTTAAATCCAAGATCACACCAGACCATGCTGTCCCTCAAGTTTGCATCCCCTTCCAAGTCCCCGCTTATGCCAGTATTAAATGCAAGGAAACCACTGAGCCTTCTGCACTCGAACAAAGAGGCTGGAAGCGGCCCAGGCAACCGGTTTTTAACTATTTATACTGCACCAATGTGGTCAAGTTCGGCGTGCTTTCCGAACATGTCTGGAATGTGGCCCGTGGAGGATCTCAAAATCCTCTGGCCATGGCACCATGTCCCGGGCGTCCAATTCAAGTCTGAACCTAACTATAAAAATTTCAGCTTTGGGATCTTGAATCTTGAAGGCCACAGGAAGTGTACCGTTCCAGGGACAGAGTCAATTCTTCAAGCTCCGCGAGCGAAAGTATGGAGTGTGGCATCTGGCCTTTGCAAGGAGCAGGACTTGCTCCTGAAGCTCGTTAAATCTGGTCACCACGGTGCCCTCGATGTTCGCATGGGTTCGATCCAGCACCTGCAGTTGCTGCAGGTTTACAAGGTTTGCTGGTAATTCCCCGCCAATTAAGGTTCAACTCACGTTCAGGGACACCAGCTTGGAGCAATTCACGATGTCTTCAGGGAAATTTCTGTTCAAACTCGTGTTTCCTACAATCAAGGTTGTAAGATTGGCAAACTTGGCTGCACATATGCCAACACACCAATTCATCACATTTAAGCACGTAAATCTTGTCCCAAGTACGCCCTCTGTTTGCACAGTTATCACAGTCGTTTCAAAGACAAACAGTGATAAAACAATGCCACGGGAGGATTCAGTCGCTCACCAAAACTCAGCGTGGATATCGCCAGCGAGGTTATAGAACTTAGGGGTAGCACTGATACGGAATCCTGTTCATTTCACACCGTTCCAGGAACAAGGAGTGGGGTCCGAGACATTCCAGTTGCTCAAGCCGTTGTATGGCTAAAAGCATCCAAAATTCTGCAACAACGGGTTCTGGTACTGGGTGCAAATAATCTGACCTCCCAGATTTGAAGTTGCTTGGATCGAAAACTCCCCTTCCTCTACCAGTAATCATGATACTTCACTTTAGTGATTTACGTGTGTGTGTGTGTGTGTGACAAAACGAAAGAGTTGTAGGAGTCAGTGACGAAAGGCCAACAGAGTAATTTGCATGCTGCATTACCCTGCTGTTGCAACTCTGCCACTTCTCTGCTTGTCTCTGGGCAACACAAATAATACTGATCTATTGAATAAGACATTCAAGCAAATGATCCAAAGTAGTCTTATTCAATAGATCAGTTCCTATACAGCATGTGATAAATCATAGAGTGTATCTATAAACTTCAATTGAAAGTTGCTTCACCAGGTGAAAGAACATACCATCATGACGTTGATTAGCTTAGCATGTCGCTTTCCATGAGGTTTCTGCTCACACAAGCATGTGCCCTTAGAAGTGTCTTCGACGAAGACCACACCATACCCATAATAAAACGTCAGAGAGACAAGTATCATGTTCGTGTGCCGACAGTCTCGAGAGAAACCCCAATGGCCAGAGCGAGTCTTTGATGTATGGCGAGGTTTGCAACACAAATGCTCTTCATTAAGAGGACACCACAAAACGATTTGGCTCACAGAGCTTGCAGAATCCACATAATCCACTTCAAACAAAACCTACCTTCTTTGCTCTTGTTAATGCCTAAGAGTGTATGTGAAATCTGTGAAATCTGAGTCTGCATGGGACCTTAAACTCTTGCTATGTCTGCCAGCTTCTGGAGAGTTTCTCCACAAGGAGGAAACCAAAGATTGTCAGCTAATCCAGTGCATATATGATTGATCACACCCTGCAACATACTACTTTGAAAAAACAACAATACCGTTATGGCCCAGACAGCGTGATAAGAAACAAGTATTGGTCGAACCAACGCAGACTTCCAAATTGGAATACCGAAGGTGAGTGAAGGTCGATGAACCAGGCAAGCTGGCGAGAAAACGCAGAGAAATTAATTGGCAAAAGAGAACTGCAAACTCAAACTTGCACTGTGAATTTCCGAATCACAAACCTAAGGTATACATACTCACTCCACCCGTTCATCCAATTCCTTCCTCGTGCACCAACATAACAACAAGATTACCTACACATTGGCCATCAGCATTTGCAAGTGCCAACAAGCGAGATGTGGGCAATTTTTGGAAAATCAATGCACGGACCTTCAGACCTTGGCACCATTCGTGGACACAAAACTCGTGTATTTAAGAGAGGGACTAGAGTTATGTGCAGCCCCACACATCTACTAGGATGTTGTCAAGGGATATGGTCTACACACAGAAAGTGGTTCTCAAATCACAGATACTCTGTACACGGGAAGGGCTTTTAATCTCCAATCCATCTCCATCATGTTGCTAGAGCTGCCAGCAAACTCGAGTGTTCATGGCTTGAGTGAGTTCTCAATATCAACAACAAAACGGTAACGGACATCGTTCTTCTCCAGGCGAGCCAGAGCTTGGTTCACGTAGTCAATAGGGATCTTCTCGATCATTGCCTGCACATTCTTCTCAGCTGCGAAGTCCAGCATCTCTTGAATCTCCAGAGTGCCGCCCGTAATGCTGCCCTCCAAACTCAACCTCCCTGCACATCCATGGCCACAGTCAGAGTATACACATTGGCGATGGATGAAATTTGCTGCTACCACGTAGTGGATCACTAAGCTAGAGGAAACTAAAACAGTTGGGACTCTGATCTCGTCTGCTATTGAGAGAACCCCTGTCACGAGCAGCAATATAACTACTCATATACGCATAATTGGGTAGCCTTCAATTAGCAAGTGAGGTATGGACGATCTGGCAAACTTCAAGTGCCACAGATCTTTGAATGAAAATAGGGGGAGAGTAATCCCCATTCAGCTTTCATTGAATGACTGAATTCATCCAGTGACTAACACTTGAGCTCTTGCACACAATGTGATCGCTCAAGAGCTCTACAATCAACTCCCAAAAATCACTCGCTTACATAAATTAAAATTCTCAAAGTAAGGCGAGTACAATCCTCTACCTTGAAGCCCAATTGAACCACTCTGAAAAATGAACACTTACCCATGACCAAAAAGTGCGGGGACAGTTTCAACTCCGGGGGTACGCCAACTAGAGCCAGTGTACCTCCGTGCTTCAAAGTGGACAGGAAAGGGTCAATGGGGTGAGCTCCAGCAGCACAATCAATCACAAGGTCCACGCTCCTTGCTGCTGCCTGATCATACTCATACAAACATCAAGCATTTCGGACTTAAATTCTTCACAAATCGACTTGCAATAAGGAGGTTCACATACCAGTTTTGTTTTTTCTGCAGAAGAACAATCCACTCGAAACGACCACAGACACATGAACTCACATCAAGAATCGGAGTTTGCAATCAGTGCAAGGTTACACACCTTAATTGCATCTTGATCTTTACTGATCAAGAATGCATCAGCACCGAGTTCGTTAAGTGCTTCTTCCTTCTTGGACGGAGATGTGCTGAAAACTGTCACATGGTTGCCCATCGCCTTGGCAAACTTGACAGCCAAGTGCCCCAGGCCTCCCAACCCACTGACGCCCACCTTCTTCCCACCATGCAAGCACCCATTCTTCTTCAAGGGGCTGAACACTGTGATGCCCGCACACAGAAGCGGCGCTGCGTTTTCCATAGTCAATGCATCCGGGATGTGCACCACGTACCTGCAAAAAAGTGGGAGGATATTGTCAAATCGAAAGAGCGTCTAACTACGTCCTAAAACTGATGAGTGTTTAGGGTTTAGCAAGTTAACCCCTAAAGAAACAAGGATTCATGGTTTGAAAATGGCCGATTTGAATGATCGTTTGAAAAGTATAACTGAGATGAGGCCAAATTCTATCTCACCAGAATCAGAGAGGGGCATTGCTTATGCAGATCGGTAAATGAATAAAATTGGACAAAACATGATCCCCAAATGATCTACTTAAAGCTGCTGAAAAAGCAAGAGGTCTGATGTGGACCCTCTCGGTCCTTTAGGGGTTACCCAACAAGATTGGTTCATTCTACAGGAAAGTCTTTGTACGTTTGTACCTCTCGTTGGTAACTTGGAGATTGGAGAATCCACCACGAGTGATGGTCTTATCAGCGTCTTCTTGATTGAACTGTCGGACAGATCCGTCACAGTAATTCTCTTGTCTCTCTTCGCAAAGCTGACAGGATTTACACGACGTCACGTAATACCCAACGCCCACACGGTCGCCCGGTTTGAATCTGGTGACATTCTTTCCTACCTCCTTCACCACTCCAACCACTTCATGCCTGCCCCAAATTCAGTCACAGCATTTCAAACACTGACAATGGAGTATTGATGGGTTTCCGAGCACAGTTACAAGATGTGAATCTTTCGTAAGCTTTGCGGTGAACACTGCTGCACTTCTGGATGAGAAATTACCCTGGAACCACGGGATACTGCACATCACCGAGGTAGTTCCTGGTCCACACGAGCTCCGCAAAGCAGATACCACAGTGTGTCACGTCCAGGACAACATCCTCAGGCCCTGGAAATCTGAGAGAAACAGCCGAGCCAACGTCAAATTGATTTGCCAACACTTGGAAGGAAGAAGATGCGTGCTTTGGTAACATTGTGAATCAAAATCAAGAGAGAAGGGAAGGCAAAATGTTGCCATCAAGACACAGATCAAGCAAACTCCTAGAGCGGACCAATCTTCGTGGTCATAAATTATGAGATACAGAATTCGTGATGGGGCCAAATCTGACATCACCAGAACATCGGATGTGCTGGTCAAGAGAATAAACGAAATTTGACAAGATAAAGTCCCCATATGCCTACTCAAATCTGCTATAAATAAAAACATGACCCCTTCAGTCAATTGGTGGTGTGAAATGAATCACCTGCGCTTGAATTTGAAGGGCTTGAGCTCGCCTTGTGGGTCAAATGCTGCATAGCCAATAGCATCATAACCCTTCGTGGGATCCATCGCTGCAATTATGCACCAAGAGAACTCATGATTCAGCAATCCCGATGTACCCATCTCTTCTCTTACCACAACACATGCTGCATGGGTCTTTCTTCCCCATCCAGTGAGAACGACCTAGAACTGCAGCTCGCTCAATTGAGTCACAAGCACAGACAAAAGACGCAGAGAGGAACAATTCTCAGCTGAAAAAGACAATTTCGAATCTAGACTCGTCAAACAAGATCAAATCTTAGGAGCTAACAGGAGTAGAAAAAGACTCAAAACACAAACTCCAGTGCACTGCCCGAATTGTCAACCTTGCTCCAAGTATTGACCGTCCTCTCAGCTGCAGAACAGCAAAAAGCTCAGTAACAAGACAACACAGCACCTCGCATGCGCACATGTACAAAATGAAGGCATGAATTGTATGTTACCTCACAATCAGCACGTCTCTCTCTCGCAATCTGGAGCAACTGGAGCTCGAGCTCAAGCTCAAGAGGGAAGAAGGAAGTGACGTGGTTGCCTGGTTGGGAGGAAGTGGAAAATCTCCTTTTGTGGAAAATCGGTACCGCAATCATGGTGGCCTTTCCATAAAGAAAATTGCATAAAGGAAATTGCATAAAGTAGCCGTTTAGGTTCCCCTTCTTGAGGGCTTTCTCTATGTTTGTGGCGATAGAAAATTATGGAAGTCACTGGTCAAGCCAAAGAGTCCCATTTTTGTAGAATGTTCCCCCGCCCTTTTTTTTTTAATAATTTGGTTTGGTAGATCATATTGTTGTGCATCACCCTAAATTTCTACAGGAATTTTGTTCCTAGGCTCAATATTCTCCATATCTCGGTGTATGTGTTGCATCCAAGGATTGGGTTTCATGCAAAAGTGATAAAGAAGTTTCTTTATTGCACTACTAGCGGTTAGCACTTGCTATGCTATGCATTCACCATTAGAATTTCATTAGAATTTTTATGTATTAGATAGAATGCAGAGCAAAAATTTCAATAAATCTTCCAATAAAAAATTTCAAATAAATCTTCATATAATTTTTTTAGTAAATAAACAATAAAAATTTAATGAATGATGAATGAAATACATGCAATGATGAATATGGTAAAAGATACACATACATTAGAATGCATTAGAAATTTGACTCAATTGTTACAAGGAATGGCAACCCAAATAAAAGAATTTAAAGGAAAAACTTGTAAATCTCAAAAGCTTTGTGAACAATTTAATTGTTGTGAAATCCAAAATTGGTTCAATCTAATAAATTTCTCAAATCATTTGGTAGTAACAATAGAAAATTGAAATCAAAAGCTCAAAGCTCACAACAGTACAAAATCATAGAAATGCAAAAGAAGTATAAAGCCAAGAAAAGCAATGGAATAGCTACCTTTATAGTATCACCATATTGATCCTCTTTAATATCACCTCAATTGCAACGACTATATTATTTCTATAATATCACCTTTTTGTAAAAAGTGATATTACAAAGGTGATTGTGAACTGCTATGCTATTTCAGTAATATCACATTATGTGAAAATATAATTTCTATGTATGCATGATTGGAAATATTTTTATAAAATAATTAAAATAATTATTTTAAAGACTTATTGAAATCATCATCATGCATTCTATTCAAATATATCAAATTTTTACTAATATGTGATACAATGAATGCATAGCATAGCAAACACGAGCCCCTAATATTAATGATAGCATTTGTGATATTAGAAAGGGACTTATGATTTTAATAGTATGACTAGCGGTTGGTGCTTGCTACGCTACGCATTCATCATTAGAATTTTATAAGAATTTTTATGTATTAGATAAAATGCAGAACAAAAATTTCAATAAATCTTCAAATAAAAATGACTAAAATCTTTGTATAATTCTTTTTATAAGTAAGCATATATTGAAATGTACAATAGAAATTTATTGAATGATGAATGAAACATATGCAATGGTAAATACTATAAAAGATACACATACATTAGAATGCATTAAAAATTTGACTCCATTGTTACAAAAAAATGGCAACCCAAATTGAAGAATTGAAAAGAAAAATTTATAAATCTCAAAAACTTTGTGAACAACTTAATTGTTGTGGAATCCAAAATTGCTTCAATTGAATAAATTTCTCAAAATCATTTGATAGTAGCAATAGAAAATTGAAATCATGAAAGCTCAAAGCTCACAAAAGCACAAAATCATAGAAGTGTAAAGCCAAGAGAAGCAATGAATTTGCTACATCTATAATACCATCCTATGGATCCTCTTTAATATCACCTTAATTGCAACAACTATATTCTTTCTATAATATCATCCTTTGTAAAAAGTGATATTACAAAAGTGATTGCAAACTGCTACTCTATACCTGTAATATCACATTGTGTGAAAATATGATTTCTATGTATGCATGATTGAAAATATTTTTACAAAATATTTAAGATAATTATTTTAAAGACTTATCGAAATCATTATCATGCATTCTATTCAAATATATCAAAATTTTACTAATATGTGATACAATGAATGCGTAGCATAGCAAGCATGAGCCCCTAGTATTAATGGTAGCATTTGTGATATTACAGAGGGAGTTATGATTTTAGTAGTATGATAGTATTTAGTATAGAGGTGGACCCATTCCCCCAAAGTTCATCTAGGTGAAAATGTTGAAATATATCATTTATCAACGTTGATTCAAATTTGAAAATTCACATAAAATTCTGATTAGATTTTTTAAATTGAAATTTTCACCATAGGCATGATATTGGGAGAAGATTGAAGTATAAACCATATTCAATATCATTCTATAATTCAAGAATTTGGAAATCATGGAGATTGTTCCTAAGTTCAAATTGAGATCAAATCTAATTTTAGAATATTTTTAGCATTTAAAATTGCAATAGAAACAAGATTTAGTCATTTTTATTTCATTAGTTATATTCTCGTTTCCAAAAATCTATTTATGACTAAAATTTTATGAAGAAGAAGATACTAGAAGTTATCAACTAATACAAAAAATATATTTGATTTTTGGATAAGACGTCTTTTTTTTACATAAATCAATAATACTTCAATGCCTGGAGGTGCACTCCCCCCTTTTTTTTTATGTTAGCGTGCAAACAAATGAAGGGTATTTTTAATTATGTTGGACCTAAATTTTCGACAATTATTCAAAGTAAATTAGCATTCACATAATGGGCTACTAGTCATTATAAATAATGAAGGGTGTACTTTCCACTACTATACTTAATACAATATAAATATAACAGAGGTATTGAGGGTGGAATCCCATGTCCTAACAATGGATGGATGAAGAACGTTGGATGCATGAGCGAGTGTTTCGTCCAATACCACATGTTCAGTGAAAAAACGTTAGGGCTACCACTGGAGGTTTTCGGATTTGTTTTGCCTCACGTTTTTTTCAAGTTTTGTATATGAGTTTTGAGATCTGCTTTGCTTAGACATTGAACCCTGGACCAAGCATATTGTTCAAACCTTGTTTCTGGAAACTTGTTCATGGTGAGTTATGTGTTTGTGAACACATACGCCACAATTTTGAGAATTATCTGTAGACCTAAACTTTGAACTTTGCCTTGAACTTGGGTACTCTTCCATTGTTTTTCCATTGTTTTTTCTTAATACTATGTTTTGATTCAAATTTCAGGTTCAATTCGTTTCATTGCAAGTGGTGTAATTTTGCATTTCTACTGTAAATATAGTTTGCAATTTCAGCATTCAAGGTTAACTACAAAGTACAAATGTCATGTTTAGGCAAATCTTCTCGTGAAAAAGTGTGAATCCTATCCTTCTAAGTTTTAGTAAAACATTGTCTACTATGTTGTATTTATAATGAACATAGGGTATAAAAAATAAACACCCCAAAAAATTTCAACTAAAATATAGGGTATATGAAATAAGCAAGTTTTAGAAATCAAGGTAAAAAAAGACCTCCATAAATTAAAAAAAATTACCTACATAGCCTCCAAATAATAAGGGCTTGTTCACACGTAATCAATGGAGTTCCTATATAGTGCCCCCCCGAGCTTCAATGAGAGAGTTTTCACTACTATGTGTTGTAAATATATTCATAGAACTCTTAGAAAAAGATTTGATGAAAATTACAATCCTTCACCTACATTAGAAGACATTTGAGGCCTCTATAGGCCGCGAGTTATCATGGCAGGGAACTCCTCACAGTGCATTGCAGCAGCGACAGCACAACAGGCTGATGTGGTCGAGACCTTGCCACATCATTTTTGAATTTTTTTATTTAAAATTTCAACTTTTTTTGGCATTCTAAGAACTAAATTTTTTTTTTGAAATTTTTTTCCTTGACAGCTGGCCGTTCCGTCATTGCGGGGAGAATAATAAGGGAACAGGACTGAAACGGCCTTGTAGAGGCCTGAAATGTCTTCTAATGATATTGCTCATTCAAAGTCATACAAGGGTTACCTTATAGGTTCTTTCTTAATTGAACTCTAGAAGGATTCCTAAGACAAAAAGTGTCTAATGAATAACTTTTAACATTTAAAAAAGATTGAGAAATGCACATATTTATGTGATCAATGAACAATTGCATTGGTGGTGACCATGGTAATACACTTAATTTTTGATGGGTAAGTGTTGAATGTCATGTATGGTGAATGGACTCTTCATCTCTAAATAGTTGGAATTCCCTTCTCTTGAATGTCACATTAAAGATAAAATTAGGCCTCTAAAGGGCCACTTTGTAGTAACATCCTTAAGGATTTCCACGTCTCCACTAGTCCTATAGAATCTCTCTAATTAAAAGTTCAACTTATTAGATTTTTGCAAAGGATGTTAAGACTTAATAATGAGGGTGTAGCAAAGGTAAGTTTAATAATTAGATGTATCAAAGTACAAGATGTTTAATTGGTTAATGAAACATATTAAGTCAAACTATCCCATACTCTTTGACAATTCATGATGAACAATTGATTTCATTATAAAAACAACCTCTTCACCCATCATTCTCATCAAATGTCAATGAATTAAGTCTTTTGGATTGCCATCATAAATTTTTTTTGATGATACATGATAACTAGAGTATTTAGGACATTTTTTTCCCCCACAACTTGGTTAGAGTGCAAGGTGCAACAAAGTACAAGGTATTCAATAACGAGGATTAAGGTGCGTCAAGAATTACAATATACAAAGTATTTAATAATGAGGATTAACCACTGAGTGCCCAGATTGTATTTGCCAAAATTCAAACCCTTCTCAATTCATTCCAATCAAACTATCATATAAAATGAGATCCACATAAATTGACTGTACCGATTAATAGTAGAGATAGGGCCGGAGCTATAGGGAAAAGGACACGTCCTTTTACCTTTTACCGTACTGTTAAAAAGATTATAATGGTCAAACAAGGAGATCTTTGAGTTTTGAGAGGCCATATTTGAGGCACTGGGGCGCTCAGGGATTAAGGTGTGTTAAGAGTTACAATATACTTTCCAAGTTGGATTTTGAGCCCCCTATACACTAACAATCATCTGACATCCCAATCGTAAAAGGGAAGTACACCCAAATGTGCCACTAACCTTCAACTGCCATCTATACTATATGTACATCTCCAAAATCAATTCTGTACCTATGTTGGAATAAACCCTTTTAGAATCAAACTTTGTTCTTTAATAACTTTTGCATACAGTATCCAAATGCCACGTTCTCTGGTGCATTGGAACCTTCTTTCACTTGCCAACAAGAACATATGAAAATTTGACCAGTATAATAATAGAAAATAGGCTCAGTAGCAAAAAGTGGCAGTTTTGGGTGGGAAGACCGACCTGCTAGCCGTGTGAAAGGCAGAACTTGCATCCATCCGTCGACACATCCGTCCATTTCATCCAGGAACATCCATCCATTCCCCACATCCATCCACCACACTGTTCATCCGTCGGAAGAAGCCGATGCGTTACAAGCATTTCAGTTCGCGGACGCTCTCCTTGCGTCCTCGGGAAATTACGCCCCTCAATCGACCTCTGCCTCGATTCCCGTGGTCGAGGCACCGCGCTTCGTGCTGCGTGACGGAAATTCGCAGTTGGAGTGGTGTCCAATTTGCCTTTGCCTTGCTTTGTATGCGATGGAGGAATTGGCAGTGACTGCATCCCCTGGGGCTGGGGCTGGGGCTGGGGCTGGCGCTGGCGCTGGCAGCCCCCCCAACGCGGGTGGGGCTCTGCCTCGCCCACCTTCGCTGCGCAAGCAGTTGTCCCCGCGGCATTCCCGAGGGGAGGAAGGGGGATCGTCGTCGCCCGTCATGCTCACGCCCGTCGTGGAAGCCCCGTTCGATGAGCCTATGACGCCCTTGCCCGCGTTGGCGCCAAGTTTGCAGCCGTTGCCAGAGGATCGCGAGATTTCGGATGTGCCGGAGGAGGAGGACGGCGACGACGAGGAGGTGGATGCGGAGGTCGCCGCGTCGTCGGTGTTCGATAATGTGCCACCTCGACCATCACGCGAGTGCGTCAACCAGGAAACCAAAACCCTAGTGAATTTGGTCTACTGCTGGGAACAATTAGGGTTTCATTTCTTCGATGGAATCGATGCTCGTTGGGAAGCTGTCGGGCTGATGAACTTCGTTCGAGAAGCCTTGAATTGTTTGAGATCTGTATCCAATGTCGGTGTAGTCGTCACTCGCCAGGAAGTGACGTTTAAATACTGAACATAGTTGCTATTGCTCAAATAGTCTAATTTGCTCCGTACTTGTTAGCAACGAGAAGAGGTTCCAACGCACCAAAGAATGCGTTTTTTCAGCTTAGATCCAAATGATACGACAGGGATAATGAGTTGCATTTGTAAATATAGAAATTAGGTTTGCAATTTGGTTAAGAAATTCATAAGTTGCCTCTGAGAAACTGATAAATACAGTGCTACTAGTTGTGGTGAACTAAAATAGAAGAGGATGATCGCTTTTTGATGAGCTTTCTTGCATACAGATTGTCCAGCAGCAGGTATTCTCCGTTGCCATGGCAAGGCCACTTTGACGAAGAGAAGATGATTACTATACCAGATTCGGATGATGTAAGTAACAATAATACCCAAACTCACTAAATTAGATTGTTCCGAGATCTTTCTTTCCCTTGTGACCCCTTCATTTTTTATTTTATGTACATCTCTATCCCGATTGACATTTATGCTAGTTAATATTGTTTTGACTGATGCTTGCCTATGTTAAAATCATTTTCTAGGACGTTTTGTTGATCTTCTACAGTGGTGTATTATGGTGGCAGGCTTTCCATGTTTACTTGACTGGAACGCAAGGGCCAGTGGTTTTTTGCTTGCATGGTGGCGGATACACAGGGTAAGCAGGCGCTGCAAAGAATGGAGCAAGTTTTAGGACTCCGTTTATTGATCTCTAAGTGCCCAAATGCCCGAAAGGCGAGAAGTGGCCACTTCTATATCTACAGGAGTTGAGATTAATCCTTTATGAAGCTTTAAGGAAATTGACAAATGCTGAAAATATGTTTGGAATTTAATATAATCGACTATTATCTTCCAAATTGGACTTTCTATTTTAGCTTGGGCACTGAGGGGTTAACAGGACGTGGAGTCTAGCCTTTTCCCTGTCATACAAGTTCAATTTCATGAAGCTAATAATAAGTTACATAGAGTTTTTTGTTGCAATTGTCATGCATCAATTATACTTTTGTCTGTCTAGACTGCATACTTCGATTTATGTAACATTCCAATAGAACTGAATAGAACGTCAATTTTGCGATTTCAAATTGGAAAAGATGTGGCATGTCTGAGATCAGGTTACTTTGGGTGCTTTGTGCAGGCTCTCATTTGCATTAATTGCAGGAAAGATGAAGGAGAAGGTGAGAGTAGTGGCCATGGACATGCGGGGCCACGGTCTGACGAAAACTAGCGATAACACGGACTTGTCAGCTGAGGCATGGTGCATCACTCCTTTCAATCTCGTTCAGCAATTCTGCTCTCTAGCTTAGCTATTGTTGATGTTTGTTCAGGTACTTGTCTCCTTCATTGTTTTTGTTTTAGTGTAATGATTCCCCCTTTTTTTTGAGGCGCTACTTGTTTTGACCGCAGCCTGTCGTAGTGAGGACCGGCAACTCTAATTTGCAATTTGTGTGTGGTGGTCCTTAGACTCAATGTCAAGACGTTTTGAAAGTCATATCTGCAATGTACGGGAGTGAACCACCAGCTATCATCCTGATCGGACATAGGTTGGCAGTCCTATCCGCATTATCACTTGTTTGATTTGTTTCTCTTCATTTTCTTAAGCAAGATTTAGAGTTGATTTAGATCTGAATTGTGTTAGATTTGGCTATGAATTTTGCCATTACATCATGTAACTCATTTTTGCGTGATTCTTGGAAATAATATGTTCCCTGACTGAGGTGTTGTATCTGATGGACAGTATGGGAGGTGCTATAGCAGTGAGGGTCGCTGCAAAGCGTGCTTTACCAACGTTAGCAGGCCTAGTTGTTATTGATGTGGTTGAGGTAAGCCTAAATGCTTTTGTAGAATATTTAGTCAGGTGTATCATATATGTTTGTGGAAGAACACTTAGTAAAGTGAGTTTTGTCTTCGACTTTGTTCTTTTAATCACATGCATGCTTAGCTCTGATGCTCCGTGGTACTGCACTTGTTTGGCCTTCAATGGTTAGCGATTACCATATATATTCCTCTTTAGATCTTGAGCCATTATGCACTAGCAGTATACTTCAAATTTGGTGCTGCTTGCAGGGGACAGCAATGGCTTCTCTTGTTCACATGCAGAGGATTCTGGCTAACAGACAACTTCACTTTCCTTCTGTCGAGAAAGCTGTAAGATGATCACGATTATTGAGTGTTGGAAGTTAAGCATGGGTGGTTTTTGTTTTGTTTTGGGATACTTATTTTGGAAGTAATCTTCAAGTTTAGCATAGCTCACGTGTGGTTGGTAGTATTATTTACCCGGTGGTCTCCACTTACTCCGTCATAAATCGTATCTTGTTTTAATTACTGGATTACAGATTGAATGGAGTGTTAGAGGCGGTGGTTCCCTCCAAAATCCTGAGTCTGCGCGCATTTCGGTTCCATCAACTTTGAAGTTTGACGCTGATAAGAAGTGGCTAGTTCTCTTCTACCTACTACTGCACCCTATGTGACGCTCTTGACTGCTTTCTCATGTCTCACCTGTTCGTTGCAAGGTCTGTATTTATATAGTGCATGTCTCACATGTCGAGGCTTGCTGTGCAGTTACGTGTGGCTAACAGCTCTCGAGGATTCTGAATCTCATTGGAGAGGCTGGTAACTTCATATACCCTATCGCGTCATTGTTGCAGAATCTGGGAAGCATGCTTTTATGTTCAAGGCTAGTCGTGTGATCAATAGTACCTCGTCTTATTCTATGAGAAAACCTGGGGTCAAAGAAGATTATATCGGATGATGAGACGAGTTCTTAGAAAAGAAATTCGCTATGTAAGCCTCTCAATCTGATAGTTGCATCATTGGGTGTCCTTTCAAGGTATGAAGGTTTATCAGAGGTGTTTCTTTCTTGCCCAGTCCCAAAGCTTCTCCTATTGGCAGGCACTGACAGATTAGACAGGTATCTTTCTCCCTCATCTGGCATCAGGGTTGATTGTGAGTTACGAGGTTTCGATCTTTCACCAGTCGTGCTTTACAATATAGAACGATTTTGGAGCTCTGAATTCCTTCTTCATTTTCAATTCAAGTTTTTGAACAGATATAGCCGTCTTTCTGACCTTAAGTTGTACAGATCATTGACCATTGGACAAATGCAAGGAAAGTTCCAGATGATTGTTGTTCGCCACACCGGACATGCGATTCAGGTTCAATTCCTCCCAATTTCAGTTCATTGCGAGAATCCATTTGTTTGCTGTTCAAGATGAATATTGAGCGTATGCAATTTTTTCGTTTTGGTTCTAATGATTACTTTTTGTTACAGGAGGATGAGCCTGAGGAGTTTGCAGGCGCGGTGCTCAATTTCATCTCAAGAAATCGAATCGGTACATATGGTGTTGAGGTATGTTTTTCTTGGGTATACAGTTAGTCCCAGTTATCATCCATCTATGTAGAAGGTAGGGAACCCGTTCACATTGTTTGACTGCTATCATTTACAATGCTGGTGCCATCCAAACACATGACTTCACAGAAACTAAATACCTCTAGGTTCCGAGTCATAGATGCTTCCATGCTTGTAGTTGCAATAATCATTGTTCAAGGGTTGTGTAGGCTTGTGATTGGGACCTGATTACTTCAAACTGCATTTATTTATAACTTTTTCATACGGTATTCAAATAATACATATTTTAGCGTTTTGAAATCATCTCGAAAATAGGGATAAGATCCATAAGAAAGAAGAAATAACCCTTTGAATTGCTCAAAAGAACTGAAAGCCAGGGCGGTGGGTACTGTACCTTAGATTTTGTGAGGCGCTGATTTTGTGAGACAATGGATGCGAATTCATAACAACAATATATTGAAAATTCACATTTATTCCATCCTGGAATGAGTTTTCACACTAAATTATGGTTTTCTTGAATTACTTCTTTCGAGAATTTAGTGGAGGCACTGGTGGAAACTACTGATTTTGCGAATCTGTTCTATGTTCTTTCAGATTCCTGGACTTCGTCGACCTGTTAGTTTGAGGTCTTCAAACTAGTGAAATCCTTTTTAAGCTTTTCGACTGGTAGTTTACTTTTGGTGCTCCTGTCGGTCCCTTACAGTACTGGTCCGGTTTTTAAATGGCAATGTCATTCTGGCCTTAAGAGCTGCCCACATGACATCTGTCGGATGCAAATAGAAGCCCCGTCTCCCACCGACTTTGCATGACTTGTAGCCTTGTACATACAGCACGCTGATTTCTTGACATTCAATAAAAAAATTGGTACCATGTAGGATCTCTTACTTATTCGATTTTTATTTGACATTGTCATTCGTAAAACATTTCAAAGCCATAATTTTAACCATCAGTTTGCTCCTCCATTCTTTCCCGTCTTCTTGGAGGTTATTATGGTAGTATTCTTGTTTCTGAAGGCAAGTTTAATTTCTTAAATTAGAATGTGGTGGGTGTTACATTAAGCCCATATCCCAGTCCTATATGTTTTCATTGAAACTCTGCTTTCATTTGGTTATTGAGGAAGCATAGAGGTAGGGTCTTTGACCCTGTTTATGTTGGCCAGGTTATTATGTAACTATTTCCTTCAGTGGTTGACTCTCAACTGCTCAACCATGTTCTTCAAACCTGGGGATTATTTTCGTATTGAAATGCTGCCAATTCAGATTGGAAATGTGGTCAATGTGCATTTGCACTTAGGAAGTATGGTATACTAGAATGCCCCCAATTGATATCTATGGAGTGCAACCCTTCTACAATCTTTCCTCAAGTGTGAAACATCAAACAATTGCAAATTAATTATGCCCGCATTCAATCAAACTCAAGAGGCTTGTACATACTTGGAATGTGTTCCAGATCCAAGAATATCTGTGTATACAGTCCACACAGTGCAACCAATAATGGTCTATTTTTATTCCCACCTTTGCCATTTTCCTTCTTAAGCCTACAAGTTGGCTCACAACAGGAAAAGTCATGATTGTCAAACTTTAAAAGCTTTGTTATGTGTGTCACTAAATTGAAATTTTCTTTTTTTTATGAACGGTCTATTTTTAACCCCTGAAGGATATTTTTATTTTAAATTTTCGTACAACATTGGGATAAGGCCTAACAATTTTTATAACTATTGACTAAATGATTAAAATGTTATTCTATGATATGTAGTTCTTTTCCCCGGTTAGGCAATTTGGGCAAATTAAAAAATTGTCACTTTTTCGAGAAACAAAAATTTGAAATTGTTTTTTTAGATTCATATATACATAGAAAGCTTTGAATCATTCCATTTTGATTAATGAGATGAAAATTATTAGGAATTTTAGTTTGCGGGTAGTTATAGATTCTCTACTCTAAAATAAACTTTGAAGTTCTTTATTTCACTCAATTTTCAATATTTTTTGAAAAAATAAAATTAGAGGATGTAGATTATTATTACAACATTACAACCATTGGGATTGGCATTTTTCAATTCCATAATTAAATTCTTAACAATTTCATATTTTGAATCATTCTCTACTTCTTTCTACTTACTATTTTTTTCCTATATGTTGCACAATTCCAAATGATTTGAATTTTTTCAAACATGTAGTCAACTTGGGTTGAAGAATGAATCTAAAGAAACACCACCATTTGGGACATTTTTTTTATACAAATGTAACCTTTTGAAGTGTAGCTACCCTGTTTTTCAAAGGGCCTCAAAATAGCTTATTTCTGTCAATTCAAACGCTAATATCTTGCATTCTATATGCTAGAAATTTCTGAAAAAATTTCCACATCATTCTTCTCAAATCAGCGTACTACAAGATCCTATGATTTCATATGTTCAAAAATGTTTTTTTTTTTATAAATTTGGTGCTTGTACTAGAAATCTTAGTTCTGGAGCATTTTTTTTAGTGAAAACATAGTCAAGGACTACTTTAGGGGTTAATGAAAAATATTCTCCTCTCCTTTTTATCATGAGGGAAAGTTCATTTGAAGTTTGGATTGTTGACTTTGTATTGGGTGTAATTTTTCTTAAATTTTTCTTAAAAGTCACAGGAATGGAATGAGGTCCACCTCCCTCCATTTCAAAATTCTGGTCTTGTCCCTGTTTCCATTCCTGCATTGGGAATGCCCTGCGGAACAGAGACGATCTTCTGTCATTGCAACTTTTGTTTTTTACTTTCTTTCTTCTAAGGATTTTGAAATTTTGAAATTTTTTGCTTCAGCGCTTTGTAAAGCAGGATTGCTCATTGCTTGCAAGGGAGTCGAAAGCTCAAATTCTACATTGAGTTTTCAACTTCTACAGTAGGATTGCCCATTACCACACAAATTTGTCATCTAGGTACTTTGGAGAAGCTATTTGTCAATTACCATCACTACAAGAAAAGCAGTCCGAAATGACAAAAACTGGTCCGAAATGACAAAAATCAGCTAGTCCTAATCTACAAAAAATTGACAGTTTTTTGTCAATTTAGGTAATTTTCTGTAGATTCGACAGTTTTTGTCATTTCGGACTGAAATTCGTCAAATTTCTGTAGATTAGGACTAGCTGATTTCTGTCATTTCGGACGTGTTTCTCTTGTAGTGCATATTTTTCAAAGATTGAAAAATTTGAGAGAAGTCAATTGCAAAAAGAATGAAGACATTTCAACAAGAAGTGAATTTTCTGTGATTTTTCAAAGCAAAATTGTTAATCTGTGAGTAGACCCTTGTTGAAGCATGAGTAGACCCTTGTCAAAGTGTGGACTGATGTGTTTCACTACAAGAAAACCAGTCCGAAATGACAAAAACTGGTCCGAAATGACAGAAATCAGCCCCTCCTAATCTACAGAAAATTGACAGTTTTTGTCCTAATTCACTGAAATTCGTCAAATTTCTGTAGATTAGGAGGGGCTGATTTCTGTCATTTCGGACGCGTTTCTCTTGTAGTGTTTGCTCCCCAAGTGCATTGCCATCATGATAATGGGTTGTAAAGATAGCGGTAATAAATGGACCACTAATGGAATTGGGAGGATCTTGTAGGTGGTAGAACTGGGTGGATGGTGGTATTAGGTAGTACTACCTTAGTTGGGATTCTAGTTCCATTCCTTTGTTGTATTATTTTCTTGATAATTCCAAGATTTTGTAGAAATCAGAATACTATGTTGAGTTTAGGTCTTGAGGTCTTGAGCCGATGAATTTTAATATATGATGATACACATGACGAATCCAAATGTCTTTCTATAGAATTTTTGAAGAGTTTTTTAGTAAATCTCTAGTGATGATAGAGTAGGATGCACTAGAAATGGGATTTGAACACAAAATAACATTTGTTTAGTTTCCATTTTGGTTGACCAAAAGTACCTTTACTTTATAAATTGAATTCTATTAAACATTGGAATGAATGTTGTAGTTGGAATGTTTTGGTTTGTAAGTTGTCAATTGATTTGTTTTGGCAATAATTGAGTTGAATTAAAATAGTGATGGTAGAAACTAGCAAGGCAGCCATAGGATGGAGTGGCCATAGGGGAGCACGTCCTAGCAATGATGTTGCAAGACATTTTGGACAATAGAGTAGGGTCTTAAATTTACCATCATTTGTTGTTTTGGCAACATACGAACGTACATATTATTATCATGTAATATGATTTTTAGAATAAGGTTTTGTATAAAAAATTTAGGATTTTATATTGTTGTTTCTACATGGAATTAGTGGCCATATCATTGCACCACCCTCCGAAGAACCATACTACCTCATCATTGTATAGGAAAAACAATTCTAAGCTTGGCTAATGGTTTGTAATAATTTCTATTTTTAGATTGCTATTATATAGACAATGAATTTTGGTCCTTGAACAATTGAAGGCATATTTCGATTATTCTCTATTGTTTTGTAAGTTTGGAAAAGTGAAACTGCAATGAATAAAGTAAGAGTTAGAAGCTTTAGAATTGCAAACATTGTCGTAACATAAAGGAGAGTTCTCTTGATGTGCTTTTTGATTGGAAAGGCTTTAAATTGTAGATTGTTATATATATCTACTACATTGGAATACAGTAACCAATCTTCCGAACAAATATATATAATTGTCATTGAATAGATTTAGATACTCAATCTTTTGTTTGCCACAATATTACACATTTGAAGAGCTTTCTTGTGTGAAATACCTTGTCTTCTAATTAGGACAAGGTATTTCATTTCTTAGCTTCAAAGGAAGGTTTGCTTCTTACAATGAATTTTCACATCAAATTTGAATGTTTGACTACACTTTATTTTTGCTATATGATATGTAGCCTATCAACTGCTTGACTAGATGACCTCCATCTTTGGTCAATAAGTAGGCATCTATACAATTTGTTCAAACCTTTGAGTTTAACACCTTGTTTTTAATTGTAGCTTTAGTACAACAAACATGAGCTCAATTATAGTCATCAACGGGTTTGCTTTTATTGTAGAACTTGTGTTCTTGGCAGCCTACTATTGCATTAAATTTGGAAGGACATTAAAGTATTCATTCATTCCTTTTTTTGAGAATTGGCAACATTTCACTTAAAAAAAAAGCATTGATGGTCATATGGAGAAAAGAACTATTTTAAACATTGACCTAATTGTATTATAAAATATGATGGCACCAAGATTTCAAGTAATGAATAAATGGTCAATTTCAACAATGAATCAAAATGAATAATGATCTTAATTTGTCACATTTAGATAAACAAAACTAAATATGAGGTAAAGTAGCGAACTATGAAATAATTGCACCTAATTGTAACCCTTTTTTAAAACTAAATCCTACATATTCTTGCCTAAAATGTCCTACTATCCATGAGAATTTAGGATCGCTTTTAGAAACATCTATTTTCAACAATTTGAAAATTCATAGTTTATTCATTCAATGTTTAATAAATGAATAAAAAGAAAATCTTTGACTTCCAACCAAAAATTAGGCAATTGAATAATGGGAACAATGCTCAATTGCTAATTTCAGTTATTTGAACACATTTTGGTGTACTAGTTACGTTTGTTGCATTGACAATTTCTCCATTAGGGGAGTTTCATGTCAAATTGGCTCGCAGGCCATCAAACTATTAGTGTGGGTAACAACGGTAGAGTTACCTTGATGATATAATTCCAGTGTCGGAATGCCCAAGCTGGCTATGGTGTCTAGGGTTAGGGTTCTTTGTGTCGTCGATTATGGTCACCGGAAGAACAGCGTCGGTGCTGTTATATCGATCGTTGCAAAATTTGTAGATAGGTAGGTTGGCTATGGCGGGGCCAGCAGGGGCGGGTGGAGGGAGCGGGCAGAAGCGGGGGCGTCTTGGAGCGGCGAGCACCGGAGCTCCGATTCACGCAACCCACACGGAGAATCATGCGAGTGCAGGGGCAGCGCAGCAGCATCAGCTGCTCCCTGTCGGCCCGACGCTCCAAGTTCAGCCCAACTTCGCGGACCAGCATACGAAGCGAATCGTCATGGCATTGCAGAGCGGATTGAAAGGCGAGCTCGCGTGGGCGATTAACGCCTTGACGCTCCTGAGTTTCAAGGAGAAGGACGACACGCGCAAGGACGCCATCCCGCTGGCCAAAGTCCCTGGGTTACTGGACTCCCTTCTGGACGTGGTTCGCGAGTGGCGTGACGTCGCTCAAGAGCGTGTGTTCTCCAAGCTGTCGCGTCCGCGCTTGCTGGGAGCCGATCAGCCATACACGGGCTTTGGCCTGGAGTATGAAATCTCCAGCCCTGACGACGCAGTGGTGCGAATTAGAGCAAAGAATACTGAAGGCGAAGACGATGCCGCTGATGAGGGGTGGTGCTGGGAAGAGGAAGGTATTTTCAATCTCGACGAAATTGGTCGTCATGAGAAACAGCTCTGTGCCGTGGCGGTCTCGAACGTGCTGCGCAACTTGTCGTTCATGCCGGAGAATGAACCGTCGATGGCACAGCACCGCCAGTGCTTGGAAACCCTAATTACCGTCTTGGAAGATCACGAGATGGAGGACGAAGAGTTTGTAACCAACTCGGTGGAAACTCTTTTGAACTTCGCTCCGTTCTTGTGTTTTAAGAATTTCACGAACGGGAGAAGCCCCACGATGTCGGAGAAGCGATTGCTCGATGCGGTGATGACGATGCTGCTGTCGCCCGTAGTGCCCTGGCACAGCTGTGCAGCCGAGCTTCTTGGTCGGCTCGTAGTAAACCCTGACAATGAACCTTCGCTCTTGCCGTTCGTCCCTCAGATCTTCCCACGTTTGGTAGAGCTTTTAAGCATGGAGTCATCCGGTGAAGCACTCGCTGCAGCGGTGGCTGCATTGCACAACTTCGCGGAGATCAACACGGAGTGCCGCTTGCGGCTCGCCAGTGAGCGTTGGGCTATAGGGAGGCTGCTGAGAGTGGTGAGTCCTGGGAATCATCACCCACAAGAAGTGTGTCGCAAGGCGGCTCTGGCGCTGGAGAGCTTGACCTCGGAACCGCAGAATCGAGCGGTGATGCTCTCCTTCGAGAGCACGATCGCGGATTTGGCGGTTGTGGACCAGCGCACGTCGGATATTTTTGCTCGCATTCTTTGGGAACTCAGTTCGGGGATCAGCTCAAAGGTGGGATCCCTTCGAGGCGTTTGGGGATCATCGTAGTAGCCCAGACACTCGTTTACGCACTGAATAATGTACAGTTTCGCTACTAGAAGAACGCTCCAGCTCTCTGAGTTTGGCAGATGCTGCCTTTAGCAACATTCATCGATTGCGGGAAAGACCATTGAGTGCGCTCATTCAAATTCTTGAGCTCCAGCAGTTCAATTGTTGTCCAATAAGTCGGCTCTGATATTGGGAAGGCCAGCATCAGCCAGCATTGCAGGAGATTCAATACTTGTTCTCTCCAGTGTCTGAATATCTGAGGTCAATAAGCTGGGTCTGAATGCTCATTCACCCTCACATTTTTGTCTCGAGGGCAGGCCTAAGTCACTGGGACAGCGACATGACTTGTCTTTTCACTTGGAGACTTGGACAGTGACGACCAAAGCGAACTCCTGAATATGCCCAATTGGTAGTGTGGAGGCCCAATTCTGTAGTCTCACTTGTGACTTGCAGAAGCAAATTCTAGTGGCCTACATCCTTAGAAAAACAAGTGGATTCACTTATTGTGTCATTTGAGAGTGAAAAAGTTGAGAGTGAAAAAATTTGAGCACCAGCAGTTGCTGTCCAGCGATTTAGCTCTGATTTTGGAAGGCCAGCAGCGTTACAAGGGAATCAATAATTGTTCTCTCCAGTGTGAATCTCAAGAGTCCAATAAAGCTGCGACTGAGACCCTCCCTTAAGTGCGGTATGTTCCTAGTCTATCCTGTTCTTGCGATTCCGAAGATCCAGGTAGAGCTGTTCTCATTTCCCACGAGTTTTCTTGGAACGCAAATGACGAAGTTTCATCGCAGGACTTTTCGCAAGCTTTTTGAAGATAGGTGCTGTTGTGGTCGATTTGCGCCATCTGATAAGAGCTGTCTCTATGGATGGTTATTCGCAGAGACCCCACGTGGTCCTCGAGGAGATTGCTTTATACTCTTTATTCAGCCTCAAACATAATATTAGTGAGCCAGTTGGACTCTTTCATACTCCGCTTCAACCATTCTTGAGCCAGTTGGGATACTATCTTTGTGGGGAGAAATGATACGAAGCTTACGTAGAGCCATACGAATGATTTTTGGATGGAGGAATAATGGAGGAATAATCAAATAATTACAAGATAATGGAGAACTTGTAGGTGCTTAGAAAGTAATTTTGCACACAAATAGATTACTGTACAGTCTTACGATTCTGTTGTAGTATAAGCAGCCCAAAATTAGCCCGTACAGGACCGATGTACCGTACAGTACAACTTGGGTTAGAAATTGTCAAAAACTGCAATTTTCTAGGGCTTAGAGCACAAATGAAAAATGAAATTCTTTTTGGAGATTCAATTATACAAAATTGTACTATACAACTGTGGGAAAATATGAATTTTGTGGGAAAATATGTATTTGTTTGTAAACTTTGAACTTGTAGATTGCAAGATTATATAAGCTTGAAGTCTTTGGCACATTGACTCCTCTAACCCATGACCATGTAAGGTGAAGGCACCCATAACGGATCAAAGTGAAGACACCCATAAGCAATTTTGAGGTGAAACACCCATAAGCAATTTTGAGGTGCAACAACGTGAAGACACTTATAACCAATCAATGCAAGGTGAAACACCCATAAGCAATGCAAGGTGAAACATCCATAAGCAATTTTGAGGTGAAACATCCATAAGCAATGCAAGGTGAAACATCCATAAGCAATTTTGAGGTGAAACACCCATAAGCAATTTTGAGGTGAAACACCCATAAGCAATTTTGAGGTGCAACAACGTGAAGACACCCATAACCAATCAATGCAAGGTGAAACACCCATAATCGATCAAATAAGCAATTTTTGAGGTGTAAGGTGAAGACACCCATAACCAATCAAAACCGATCAAATAAGCAATTTTTGAGGTGCAAGGTGAAGACACCCATAACCGATCAAAATTGATCAAAACCGATCAAATAAGCAATTTGAGGTGCAAGGTGAAGACACCCATAACCGAACAAAATCGATCAAAACCGATCAAATAAGCAATTTTTGAGGTGCAAGGTGAAGACACCCATAACTGATCAAAACCGATCAAATAAGCGATCAAAACCGATCAAATAAGCAATCAAAACCATCAAATAAGCAATCAAAACTGATCAAAACCATAACCGATCAAAACCGATCAAATAAGCGATCAAAACCGATCAAATAAGTAATCAAAACCGATCAAATAAGCAATCAAAACTGATCAACAAAACCAATTAGATAAGCAATCAAAACTGATCAAATAAGCAATTTTGAGGTGCAAGGTGAAACAATTCTGAGGTGCAAGGTGAAGATACCCAAAACCAATCCATAACCAATCAAATAAGCAATTGAGGTGCAAGGTGAAGACACCTATAACCAATCAAATAAGCAATTTTGAGTTGCAAGGTGAAGACACCCATAACTGATCAAATAAACAATTCTAATAGAAATGATGGAAATAACAATTTTTGCGGTAATTTTATTACTTATCCCGAAATTAATGTGAATTTTGGAAGGCAAAAAGTGCTTTAGAACCATAGCTAATGTCTAGACTCTTCCAATTTTGATCATTTAAGAACTACTTTCCCACCCATTCCTTCCTACTTTCTTGCTCACTACTTTAGGACATGTGTTATGAATTTAATAGTTCACACTTTGAAAAGGAGAAAAAAAACACATTCAAGTCTTGGTTGGAAATATTGGACCCTATTGAAAACATTGCACCCTATTGATTGCTAAGGGGGCACTTGAAAGCCCTGAACTTTGAATCCTCCATTTCTTCTCTACTTATGAATGAAATTATTTTCTTCTCTAAAAATTTTAGAATTTTTTGTGATAATTTCAAATTACCATGAATTTTTGACATTATAATGAAGAAAATTCATATCAAGCACATAAGATGCTTAAAAGATTTGAAAACTTTAGAAAAGAAATACATTCTACATCTGGAAATATGGTTACGAATTTTAAAATTTTAATGAAATGACTATTTTAAGGAATTCTTGAAAATTTCAAGTAGGATTCCAAGTAGGGTAGGAAATAAATACATTTTAGTGTAGAACAATGTAGTATAAAGAGATTTTTTGAATCACTCCATATCCAAATAGGGTAGAAAAGAAATACATTATAATGTAGAACAATGTAGAATAAAGAATTTTTCCTAATTATTTGATATTTAGAAACATTGTTATAGATCTTCAAACTTCAATAAAATGCTTATTTTAAGGAATTTTTCAAAAATTCCAAATAGAGTATAAACTAATAAAGAAATTTTCCATATCACTCTATAAATAAAAACATGATTACATTTCAATAAAATGCTTATTTTAAGGAATCCCTCAAAAATTCCAAATAAGATAGAAACTAATTAAAAAAATTCCATGTCACTCTATAACTAGAAATGTAAATACACTTCAATGAAATGCCTATATTTTAGAAATTCCTTAAATTTCAATGGAATCCTTGTATTTTATAGAATTTCTCAAAAATTCCAAATAGAGTAGAAACTAATAAAGAAATTTTCCATGTCACTCTATATCTAGGAACATGATTATACTTCAAGGAAATGCTTATTTTAAAGAATTTTTCAAAAATTTCAAATATAATAAAAATTCATAAAAAAAATTTCCATGTCACTCTTTATTAAGAAACATAATTGTAGATCTTCAACTTCAAACTTTAATTAAATTCCTATTTTAAGGAATTCCTCAAAAATTTCAACTTCAAACTTTAGTGAATTGCCTATTTTAAAGAATTCCTCAAAAATTCTAAGTGGAACAAAAATTGCACAAACATTAGAAGCTTCATTTAATAAGTTTTCATCAAAAGCAAAAGAAATCATTTTAAATGCCAAAATTAAGTTTTAAGGATTAATATACTATGTAATGTACCATTTTTTTGATAAATTGTCTCATATAAAATTTAAATTAAAACTAGAATGTCTTAAATTTAAATCAATGATGTGGTATAGTATAAAAAGAAAGTTTCCCACAAAAAATTAGATGAAAATCATCCATTCTTCAACATGCACAAAACTTATTTGACCATCAAAAAACACAACCTCCACAAGGGACCTCTAGAGTTAAAGTGAGAATCTTGCACTATACATAATATTTTTGTTCTTGAATGTGGATTTTTTTAAATTTTTTTTAATTTTAAATTTCATGTTAGTTCCATGCTTGCCAAATTTCATATACAGAAAAAGGTTTTGCACATCATATCTAAAAGGGTTTTTTTTACCTCTCTTGCTCAAAAAAATTTACACAATATTACTTTTTCTTCAGGTACCCAACTAAAGAGAAAAGCATAATTCCATAAAGCTGTAGTTAGGGGTTCAAAAAATGTAGCATTTGAATGATTGTGCTCAGGTAACAAGCACAAAAATTCAAATAGCCATTAGCTCAATATCCTTTTAAATCCAACTATAGTTTTCATTATATTTTTCCTTTACTTCAAATTAATAAGTGTATATAATAATCCATGGAATGCATGGCAGTATTCCAGACCAAATGAAATCCTTAACTCCAAAAAAGGACCAAGGGTGTTTTAACTCTGAAGCTCTTTGGCGTCTAATTTTGGGATGACAAACAAATTGCAAGTCACTTTTCTTTCTCATTACTATTTGGATGAAAGTCATCCTAATTTTGGGAGATACATTATCAAGTTGTTGTCCTATCTAATAGTTGGATTTGGTATTATTGTAGTATATATTTTTCTAAAATTACAAATGTGGAAGTATGTCAAGTGGTTAACCAGGCCAAAATTGTATTGACTTAGTTCAAAACTAGATTTGTAAAAATGAGGTCATAGATTCAAAGAATAAAGAAAATTCAAAAAATCACCATATCAAGAGAACCCCATTTCAAATTCATTCCAACAAATTTTACTCAAAAAATGACAATATTTTGCTTGTAATTGAATTTCAAAGGAATTTTAATATTTCCCTTTCAAAATTTATAGAAAAACATTAGTGATAGCATTGGTGAATCTACCTATACAGATGGAATCTATAATCATAGTCTACATCTTTTATTTGTTCATCAATTGCAAAATATGCTTTCAAAGAGTACTTTATGATGATTTTTCTCAAATCATCAATTCTAACTTTGGATGTTTAGGGGTTAAGATAGAAATTGTCAAAAATTGTCAATTTTTGATGTATTAGCCAAAATTGAAAGTAAAAACATTTTTTTTAACTTCACTATAGAAAAGTGTAGTTGAGACTATTATAAAAATGTGTAGAAATTTTTTAAACCATTTTGACAATATAGATTGAAAGATTATAATGTTTGAATTATAAAAAAAAACTTTTTTTATTCCTAAAAAATGGGATCAACATACATTGAACCCTTTTAGAGTAAAATTTTTGCTCTATACAAAATTGGACCTCTCCACCATAAGTAACACATCTTGTTATGTACACTCATGGAAAATTTGAAAAGCAAATAAGGGATTTACCTTAGTCTAATCACCTTGCAATACAAAAAGAGGTTAAATGAATTAACAATATTCTAGTTATTTTTGATGATTTCTTATACAATCGGAAGAATTTTTTTTTAATTTGGGAGGTGCAAACTTAAGCAAACATTTGAAACAATAGACAATAATAATATGTAGTAAGACATATTAAGTATTTTTTTCCAAACTTATGGTAGGGTTAGTAGAGTAGACTCTTCTTGGAATGAGATTTTTGCTTCAAAAGTTATTTTTATAAAGAAATTCATATTACATCTTGTTATTTATATGTATGCCAAATTTTGAAAGTAAAAGTAGAATATAGAAAAAGATGTCCAAACCATTCAAATTACTCAGTATAGCCTAGGTAGCATAATTCTTGCTCAAGGTATCTGATTAAATTATATTTTTACATTTCCAAAAAGGGAATGAATGTTCACATTTTTTCTCAAATTTTCGGAAACATCCTTGCATCTTTTACTTCATCATCACCTATTCCAATTCCAATTGCTTTATGAATGGACATTTGGTCCTTTAGGGATTAAAGAAAAATACACAAATTATAAGTATATAATATTGTAATATTTAGATTCTAAACATGGAACTTGGAACTACAACAATTCATTGTAATTTTATTTTTTTCAAAAACATAAAATGGATTAGACAAAAAAAAAAAAAAAAATTCTAAAATTATATATGGAGGTGACAAAAAACTTTTCAAGAGTCATTTCCTAATTTAAATCAAGCACAAAAAAAAAATAATATTTTAGAAGTTACAATCCATTTGACCAAGGTACATCCAATTTTTGGATGTGGAAACCTTTAGGAATTAACCTCTAAATACTCAAGAGGGTCCTCCCTCCAAAATCACCTCCCAAACTATCATTTCTGAAATGAAAGTATAATTTTCTTTAGAATCATTTTTTGAAAAATATAACCACAAGATTTTATTCATCACTATCAAATTAGTTTACCATTCAATTTCCAAAAACTTTGACTATACAAATGTTGAAATATCTTCAATCAATGTTCATTTTTTGAAAAAAACAATAGTATTTCTCCAAGGCAAAATGACTTTGGGACCCATATCTCAAAATTTTCACAAAAGAAGAGTTTGTCATTTATGAATAAATGCAATTATGAATAGTTAACCCTTGAGCGCCCCTGCGACGGGATCTTGTCGCTCAGAATTTGCTTTATGAAATGTCAACCTCATTTTGACCATTATAAATTTCAAAAACAGATGGCGAAAAATTCTGCAGACCCTTTCCATTAGTAGAGGAGGTAGTGAAGTCTTATTTTATACGGGTGAATTTCCATGGATCTGAAAATTGAGTCACCACCGCCAATTTATGTGGGAAGAGGTCACCAAGCTCCTCTCTTCACTATCCACGGGCTGGGCACTCAGGGGTTAAGAACATGCATGTGAATTTTCACAACACTAATAGAATGGTGATCTTGTGGAACCAAGCTACACTACAAGAACATGGTTCCAGAAGCCCATTTGGGCATAGGTTGGCGCCGAAATGGAGCATGGAGCTTAGAGTGAAGGTTTAGGAAGTTTGACGACATAATCATATGCCAGCCCTTTCAGTGTTACGCAGCACAATCACGGTTTCCAGTAGGTGGAATTCGGGTCACCAGCCATGGCCTCAGGGTATTGCTGCACCCACTTCGAAAATTCTTGAACTCTGATTTGCCGTTGTTCGGGAGACAAGTCACGCACCCACTCCGGGATTTCAGAGGGCAAGCTCGTGCTTTCAGCTGCCCAAGCTTGGATCTTGGTGGTGCGTGGTATGCGCAACTCCTCGAACCTGAAGAAAATATTGCATAATGTAAGCATCCAGAACAGCCCATTTCAAGACAATTGATACCTAACGGTGAACAAATAAACCGAAGATCCGTTATGAGCACAGTTAAGTTCTGCATAAACTTTGTTGCAACTGTGCAGATTTAGGAGAAGATCAAAGCGGGGACAATACTTTTTCACAGCAGCAGGAATGGTTTCTGCAGGAGCTGGACTCGCAAAAGCCTCATGGAGAAGCAGAGAGAGCTGGTGGGCATCTTCAAACGCTGTCCGGGCACCCTGCCCAGGACCGGAATACATCCCGTGAGCAGCTGCACATCCATTCGAGAAACGGTAAATGGATCAGGTAACCAGCTAAACAAGAAAAGAGAATGCCCTATAACATTTTATGGAAGAAATGCGCTCGATAAGATTTCTTCAACTAGGGTGGTCCCATTCTGTTCATGACCAAATCCCTATTTCTCTTAACTATTATTCGATTCAGAAGTGTCCTTAGTTTTCTCAACTATTATTCCACGCAGAAGTGTCATTAGAATTGTCAATAATGACCCACGTCCTTGAACAATCAATATGCTTACACGGCCCAAACTGTGTAAGTTTTATGTACAACGTGACACTACTATTCATACGAACATGCAACGACGATGGGAACCACTAGGGTCCAAATTCTCTCATATGCTCTCGAATGTCATATGGTGAGTGCAATACAAAGAAATACCAAAACTTATGAGAGGAATTTGGATTCTTGTGCAAGAATTCGAACAAGAAAGCAATGAATTGGATTCTCGTCAAAGAATGTTGTTGGAATAGCACTATTACCGTCGCCCAAAAGCACGACGCGCTTGCTGGAATCGCTCCAACTTGTGAGAGGAAGGCGGTCATACGATCTGGCTTCTCGAACAGCATCAGGATCGGTGCCCTCAATGGCTTCTCTAAGCTTCCCAACCCACTCCAGACCCTCCGTTTGCCTCAAAGCCCGGACTTTTCTCACATCCCGATCATGAGCCTCAAGGTCTTGAGCATAAGCCTCCTTGATCTCGCAACTCGCATCAAGCGACCGCACCTGCCACAGGGTTAACCCGCGACCTGACATTACCATCAAGCTGCTCAGTATCATTTAATAAGGTAGTCGATACTACTTGTGCGAGTTTAGATATTGAAACATATGTAGGAGCGTGATTTGGGGAGATCGGTACAGAAATGTGGAGAGAGTTTTGAGTACAAGAGCTAAATCCGTTGAGGTCAAGTTTTTATCCTATGTATGAATTATTTATGCAATCATTCAAAAGTAGAGGAGTGTAGATCACTGTTAAAGGGGCAGCAGACAACACCATTTCCATTTCAATGATCACTTACATCAATTCCTATTTCAAGGCCACCCAAGTCGAGAAATTGACACACAGTCCCCTGCCCTAAGGACGCCTTTACATGAAAAACATGAACCAAGAGTAACTGAAGAGAAAATCAGTGAAGCTCAAGGGCAAGCCTACCAGCATCAATGAGGTAGCCAGATTTATCGCAGTTTGCATTTTTGTATCTAAAGAACCTCAATTCGTCTTTTTCGTGCAGATTTAGGGAACTGCCACAGGTGCAAATCATCACAAAAGAGCCCCCATCAGATTGACAAAGAAATTAATGCTAAATTAATATGCATTAAGTGTACTGGTAGTCTTCACGTTGAGTTAATGTTACGTTAACATTAGTGTGAAGCAAAAGGTGTCAACTCAATCGTTAGAATCATAGACAATTGCTTGATTTTACATTGCCAACTATTCAGTAAATATTAAACCAATATTCAATTAACACTATCTTAATAACTGATATGAGATTAACGTGCCATGTATAACTGCCAGTCCAAAGGGGATCTTTTGAAATGAAACCTGATCAAACTCAGCCGGCAAAAACAGTGCAAAATTAAAGATATTAGGCAGCTACAGGCAACAACAAAACCCTTCTGCAGCTTCAAGCGTAGTGCCTACCTCAATGGGGAAGATAGAGGACGAGATGTACTAAATTAATGGGTAGTCTGAAATGCATACTTACTTTTGAACCAACACTTTTTTTTTACTTTTTAACAAATTGCCAAGATAGCGATCACTTGAAATTTGGTGAAGCATTGTATTTTTACATTCATTCATCTTTTGATTAAAAAACACTTTTCAATTATATTTATACACTTTTTCATTCAAATTTGGCGAATTCATCCATATTTTTATTAAAAATGGAAAAAATCTGGCAAAAAAAGATTACTTTTATCTGGCAAAAAGTAGATATTTATTTTGAAATGGTGCAATCTGGCCCCATGGTGCCGAAAAAAAAGGGCTGTTTTGAACTTAAGACGGTTATAAGAAAACTCATGTACCATCTCTTAAACAACCTTGAATCTCTGCGGTGGGGTGTAAGGATTATATTTTCCAGGATATCGGTATCTCTCGTTGGGTTTACTGCTGTTTTATACTTTAATAATTCATAAATAATGCACATTAACTTCTTTACCTGACATCCTCTGTACGAACCAGAGCGTTCCAAGTAGAGTGAAGAAGATCTCGAGGCTCATCACCAACCATGACCTTCCGCACTTGAGATCGCATACCGTCCACACCCACAATCATCTTCGCTCGCACCACTTTAGTATAAACAGGCGATGAGTTGCTGCATTTCTCCTCTGCAGACACTTCAAAGCGTGCCTCCACACCTCCCTTTACCAAATAAAAGCAATCAATAGTATACCATAGTATCCCTACTTTAGAGACGACAAACAACCCCGTGCTAAAAAGTTTCAGAGGAAGTCGAGAAAGAAAATTTTCCACGTCGATATCTCAACGATGCTGTAGTCAAGGGATGCTTTTCGCCAGTGGAGCAAGCTTTAGTACAATCCTGAGTACAATCTTCATTCTAATCCTCACTGATTGAAAACTTGGAGAACCGTATATTTTGACAATCTAAGAATGACACTATTCATCCCTCGAACTCATTCTCCGTGAAGACCATATCTTTCTACATTTAAATCACTGCTTAATCTTGAGACAGGAAACGAACTCCATGCTGTAGAGTCTTAGAGGAAGCCAAGTTGGAGAAAACTGCGACAAGTTTTGATTGATACCTCAACGATGGTATAGTCAAGGAATGCGTGTCGCCAGTGGAGCAAGCTTGGGTCGCCAATCTCGTCCGCCAGCGTTTGTTGAGCGCTCCTCCAGGGGATGGTACATATCTCTCCAGGCGGGGTTAGAGTCGTTCTCTCCTTCTCAGGTTGGCCGTTATCCCGAATATTAGAACGAAATTTGGATATTTCGGTGCCATTCGTCATCATTCTGCTGCTTAACCCTGGCTTGATTCCGTCTAACGCTTTCAACCCTGCACATCATCTTGACGAATAACAACGCTTTGAAATTGCACAAGAAATGTATAGTGCCAATCGTAGATATGATATGCCATATTTCAGTTCTGAGGTTCTTCATTCGTGCGTAGATTGGTAACCACGTCTCGTGAATAATTTAGAATACGCTGTATCTGGGAAACCCTAATGTAATAATTCCTCACAAGATTGAGATGAAAAAACATCGAATTTGTCACTCATATCATGATGTCACATTAGGAGGTACGACTGTGGAAGCAACCGACGCATTCGAGATGCATCTCGACGAATTGCAACACTTTGAAATTGCACTAAAATGTACGGAGTATAATGTATAGTGCAAATCGTAGATATGCCAATGACCGTGCATATTTCAGTTCTGAGTTCCCTCATTTGTGAGCAGGTGGGTACCAACGTCTCGTAAACAGATATATTATTCAGAATACAGGCTTACCTCTCTGCTATGCCATGTTTGGGAAATCCTAATGTAATCAATCCTCACAAGATTGACAAGAAACATAGAATCTTTTAGTGTGACGATCAGATTCTATAATGTTTCAGATTCCATGTCAGTGGTGTCACACTAGAGGGGTGAGATTGTGAAAGCTACCTAGCTAGCTAGGCCTTCAAGAGGTGTTCTAAACTTGGTCAAGAACCTTGCAATTGGATCCCCAAAGTTGCAGTATATATACCGTTGGGGGCTAGGCTGATGGTGGTGCCGTGGTGCCTGCGCGCCTTGGGCGCTTTCTCGAAGACATGACCTCGCAGGCCACGTTCCTGCAATCCCAGCGCTAGTGCCAGTCCCCCCAAACCTCCTCCCACTATGGCGATGTCCACCTCCATCGCCATGGCTCGCCCTGGCACCCACGAACGACTTCCTTCCTTCCCGGACGTACAGTACGTCTTTCGAGGGATTCTCTCTCAATTCTCCTCCCTCTCTGTCCCAGCTTCCAGCAAGAAGCTCGGATTTGCTTGCAAAAACGAGACTCGGATAAGTCTGGACATGAGTCCAAGCTTAAAAACTTATTACTTGGCAACACTGAAGGGGGAATGCGAATCAAAATCCGGACCACCCACCTGGAGAAATGATAGGAGTGAGGAGTGCCTGGTTGCGAGTGTGGACGTGTGGACGTTGCTTTTGGTTAGACTAATCCACGGTCTTTGGTCACGGCAGTGGAGAAAGCAAGCTTCGTTGGAGGGATGCAGTTCGGTTGTTCACGTCCACGGCTATTTTTATTTGATTTTTTTATGAAGTGCCAAAGTGGCAATATAAAATGTTATATTGGTACTTCAAATATCAGCAGTCATCTATCTTTGTCTCTCTAAAATCCTTCTTCATGAGGTTTTTAGAGTCTTCTATTTTTAGTCTTTGAACTAGTGGTACATGCATTCAAGAACTAATAACCCATCCCCTAAATCTATGCAAAATCTCCAGCTCATCCATTGTTGTTCAAGCACCCAAAATCCATGCGGAAAGTATCATATTTGAACATTGTTCGTAAATGTTGCCAAGTTGTCATTCCTAATGATTTAATCATTCCTAATGATTTAAAGGTTGGTAGTAACAATGAGATTCTAGAAATATCTATAGCCAACCTGCAATAAGGAAACTTGGCCTCTTTAATGAACAAGTCTTCATAGCGTCCAAGTGGTCACCAAATCCATTGTCAACACAATTGTTTGGGAAAGCAACAAGTACAAGGTGCCTCATATGGGCAAGGTTGAACTTGCTAGGAGAGGAGTGCTCTTTGATTGCTTGCCATTTGCCCCCACAAGGTCATTCAATACAGCCAACACTTATTCAATGGTTGAAGTCAATAAATGAGCTTTTTGGTGGGATATGAATTGTACTTGATTTGGAAATTTCTAGAGAGATAGAGGTAGTATCACATTCACACTCACATATCACATGTACATGATTTTGTTTTCATCTAAAATATAGGGATTTCATTCAAGATTTTTTTGCAATTTGAAGTTTTCTTACTAGCGAATAACTTCATATTCAATTGCCATTTTTTTGTCAATTTTTTTCTAGTGCAATCTAAAACTATAATGCCAAAAAAAACCTTGTTCACATCTATATAAATGAATGAAACATGCAAAATGTGGACAAAATTTTAATTATTCACTCAAGAGTGTACATTCATCCTAAAAAGAGTGATAATGTCTTTAAAATATGTAGCAAATATGTGATTTCATCCATTCAAAATGGGGGAATATATTACCAAATAATTATGCAAAAAAAATTGTATTCCTCTTGAACAAAACAGTACTAAAAAAACACTAGACCGATCCTATACAACTTCAAAAAGACACTTCTATCTCTATACATTTCACCATGGGTTGATTCCTGGAATGATCAAATCAACAAGCTATAACCTCAACAAAGTTCATTTCTGGACACATGGAAGCTTCTCATTGCATGAGGGGAGGCATGTTCTTTTTCAAAACGTGGGTTTGCTTTACTATTAAGATGCCCTTCTATTTAAACCCTTATTTGAGTATAGTTGACCGAGATCCAACCATCCAACATTGAGACTATGGATTAGGTAATGCAAAAGCAAAGTCTTATTATGAAAAATAATGTGACGAGTCTATAACTTCAATGGAGCCCATTTTTAGACAAATGGGAGTCTTTCATTGCATGAAGGCATGGTTTTTTTTCATAATATAGGGGTTGTTTTATCATTATGATGCCCTTCTCTCTAGATCCTTAATTAAACAAGTCGACCAAGATTGAACCATTCAATATTGAAGTTATATCTAGTAATACAAAAGTAAAGTCTCATTATGAGAAATAACAACTCTTTCTTGTTATGAGGTTCAACACATTATTTCTCATAATGAAGCTTTGCTTTTGGAACACCTAAATAGTCTTTAATTTTACATTTACATTTTGAAGAGTATAACTTCTTGTCTTTCATCCTTAGAAGATCCTCGATCACAAACTGAAATAGCAACCTAACCCTTGCACTAGGTTGAGCCTTATTTAGAGACTAAGAACAATTGTGGCCCTTTTGCCTCTCTTTTTAATCAAATATTGCCCCAAAGTAACTTTAACCTTTTAAATGGATGAGCAATTCAAAAGAAGCTTATCAAAATGACTTTGAGAGAAATGATAGAAATAAAGAATGCATCTATTCATTTATAAATTTGATCATTTTTTTGTTGATTACTTTGATGATAAACCTCATACTTCCCAGTTTAAAATAATCTTTCCCAAGCATAATTTCTATCAAGAACACTAGTATAGAAAGTTCCATGGTAATCATAGGAAGGTGAATAAATTGCAAAAGTCAATTTAACAGAAGAATCTTGCCAATAATTATCAAACTTTGCGGCAGGCTCTTCAAACCTCCTTACTATGTTGGTCTTAAGAATAAAAATGAGCTTCCTATAAACTTATGGGGTTTCATACCAATTCCATTGGAAGCTCAAATTAATTCCTTAAAAGGGCCCTACATGCTTACTATAGATATTGTCCATCAATGATGCACTCCTACAAAAGTTGCATTTTATGACTAGGAAAATGTGATTGGAAGGTGACTGGTGACTTTTTACAATCACATTTTTAAATGCCAAAACTTTAGGAAAATGTGACTGCAAATATAACTGTCAATCATATTTTGCCTTATATTTGATGGGCGTATAATATACACTTGTTGGGAACATCAAAGTATTTTATAAGACACATGTCTTGAGAACACCTAGTTATATGTATCAATCATATTTTTGCATGTAACTATGTGTAGTCATATTTTATAGTCACATTTTTATAGAAGTTTCATTTTTTTTAAGCAACGCCTAAAAATTTGGGCAATATAAAAAAAAATACTATTGTTTAAAATTTTGAAATCATAGCTACTGTTTTTGGAGAATTTTGAAATTCTAGCAGTTGTTTTTTTAGGGTTTAGAAACCCATCATTTTTAGGGTTTTGAAACCCTAGCTTTTACTTCTTTAAAGTATTGAACCCCTAGTCACTACTTCATTTGTCTTCTCTTTCTTGTCATTTGTTTCTTTCTAACTCTTACTTCTTGCCTCTTGTTGCTTCTTTTCTTTTGTTTTTTGTTGTCTTTCTGTTGTTCTCTCTTAGTTGTTACTTTTTAGTTGTTGCGAGTCTCTTAGTTGTTACTTTTTAGTTGTTGTGAGTCTCTTAGTTGTTGCTTCTTAGTTACTGTCTCTTACTTTTTGCTTACTAGTTGTTGTCCTTCTTAGTTGTTCTTTCTTAGTTGTTGCCTTTAGTTGCATCTTAAATTTTTGCCTCTTATTGTCTCTTAGATCTTGCTTTTTATTGTTTTTTAATTCTTGCTTTTTTTTCCTCTTGTTGCACTTTAATTCATATTATTCTTGTTTCTTGTTGCTTTTTACTTATTGCCGCTTGTTGTCTTTTGTTGCATCTTAGCTCTTATTCATTGTTATCTCTTAGCACTTGCCACCTTTTGCTTCTTATTTTTTTCATTTGCATTATTATTCTCTTTAATTTTTTGTAATTTCTAAAGACATAGTTGTTTTGGCTTTTTTTCATCCTCAACTTATGCTACATATTTGTGTTGTCATAAACCTTTAGAGATTAACCTTTATTATTCATTCACTAGAATTGACCTCTTTGATTGTGTATGTAGGCACTAAAAGTTGAGGCAAAGTCACTGAAGGCCATTTACAATACGATAGAATCAATGGCTTCACATTATTGAATGTAAGTAATGTGGATCTTACAAGCATGTGTAAATATTCAATCATTAAATGAGTCATTAAAATATTCCTACTATGTTTTATATTAGTGACTAATAAATGTCTTTGAAAAGATTCACTACAAGAGAAAGGGGTGTTTTAAGTAGTGTCCTAGACATCACGTCTTTTAAGTAACGTCTTTTAAGTAAGTTTTTAAGTAAACTTTTACTAAAAAGACAGTCCTTTTAGTAAAAGTTTACTTAAAAACTTACTTAAAAGACATTACTTAAAAGACGTGATGTCTAGGACACTACTTAAAACACCCCTTTCTCTTGTAGTGATTTACATTTTTTTGCATTTTTCTTTTTCAATATGACTACATCTTTTACATCTTGTAATTAACATTTACAAAAAATTATGACTCACTATAATCATATATCACGTTAGCCAAAATATGACTCACCATAGTCATATTCCACACGTTAGTAAAAAATATGACTATACAAAGTCATGTGCTACATCAACTAAAATGTGACTCATTATAGTTATATTCCATGTCACTGCGTCAGCCAAAATATGACTCATTGTAGTCATATTCCACATTAGCAGAAAATATGATTGCACTCAGTTACATACCACGTAGGATTGTTTTTCCTTGCTTGGGAAACTCAAGAAAAAGCCAGATTGTAAAGGTGGTCAACATGTACACCACATAGGCAAAATACAAAAAATTATGCTCAAAACCAAATGACTGAAAATGTGACTCCAAAAAAATGTGACTATTCAATAATGACTAGATCCAATCATGTTTTGGTTCATCTACAGTGATTTTTGCCTCAGTCACATTTTCCAATATTATGATTGACTGTAGTCATATTCTAAAGTCATAAAATACACATTTTGTTGTAGTGATGGTTCTATTAAAGAAGCTTCTAGGAGTCCTTAGTAGAATTGGTAAAGTTGAACACAATAATAATAGCAAGATGGGCCATTGTTTTTTAATTAAATTTAGATTCCAATGGATTCATTATTCAACTTCATCCATTTTAGAAGTCAATATTTTTCTTTGAGTTGGCTAAAAGAAGAGTTTTAGAAAGCCCACAATACTAGTTATCCACAAGTACCTTTATTGATAGTATCAATGTGTTCCAAAAAAAGAAAATCATTGAGTAAACACTAATGCTACATATAGATAGTGACTAATTAATAATCCCATTTCTTTTTATATCAAATTTTTGCATGTGTAAGCTTGAATTATTTTTTCGGTTTCAAAAAGTAGCCTTTCATGAGGCAAGGTGGCCAACAAAGTAGCTGCAACACCACCTTGCTACCTTGTTATCTTGGATGTGCAAGTAGCAGGGTAGATAGCAAGCCTGGGTTATTATATTGGATTTTATTGAAAACTTTTTGACCTACTAGGGTCATTGCAAGAAACATTGATCCTATTCTCCATTACAATTGGAGTAATTTTTTTTCTTCCATTATAACTTTTGAATCCCAAATCTTAAAAATATAAATTATTTATTAGAGATGTCTAACTTGATACCTTATTTTTCAAAAGGTCATAGTACAACAAGTACTATGACAAACGCTACAAAAAGAAGACGTTTCTTGCAATGACCCATCAAATGTATCCCATAAATAGTACATTGGCTATCATTAGCCAAATTTAACACAAAATTGACCAAATTTTAAGTGACAAAAACATGATTTAGATGAAGAGTTCAATGGGAAGTGTTGTATGATCAAACTTGTAAAATAGATATTTTTATATATTAACTAGATTTTGACAAAGGTAATTGTACCAATATAATCAAAGTAATTTTGTACCTTTGAGCATGATGGTGTAATTACTTTGCCAAAATTTAGTTAAAATATAGAAATATCTATTTTATAAAGTTTGTACTTTTGAGCAACATGGTGCAATTACTTTGCCAAAATCTAGTTAAAATATAGAAATATCTATTTTACAAAGTTTGGTCATACAATACTTCACATTGAACTCTTTATAGGTCATGTTTTTGTTACTTAATGGGGGATATCATGAAAAATGTGTGTACGGACTTTTCTTACATATCTATGCAATTTTTCACATATAAATCACTACAAACTATATTTTTCAATCAATTTTCACATAAAACCACTACAAACTATTAAATGAAACAATTCACCAAAAATAGAACTTTGATTTTTTGAAATTAAAATTTGTTATGATGGTTGGGTATTGCATTAGAATTCCATTTTGATGATTAGCCCTTAAAAGTTATTGACTATATTTTCACCAAAACCGCTCCAAGACTGCCATTTCTAGTACAACTACCAAATTTTAGAAAAAAAGACATATTTGAACACATGTCATTGTAGGATTTTGTAGTACACTAGTTTAAGATGTGGAAAATTTTTCTGAAATTCCTACTATGTGGATTGCAAGATATTAGTATTTGAAATGACAAAATCCCTTTCGGGGGCCCTGCAAAAAATCAAGCAGCTCTACTTCACAAGGTCACATTTGCATGAAAAAATGTCCAAAATAGTAAGTAGAAAAAAGTAGATAATGATTCAAAATACTAAATTGTTAACAATTTATTTATGGAATTGAAAAATGTCAACCCCAATGGTTGTAATGTTGTAATAAACAATCTACATCTAATGTCTTTATTTATTTTTTAAATATTGAAAATCAAGTTAAATAAAGGACTTCAAAGTTTATCTTAGAGTAGAGATTTCATAACTAGCCACAAACTACCCGCAAATTAAAACTCCTCATAACTTTCGTCTCATTAATCAAAATGGAATGATTCAAAGCTTTCCACGTATATCATACTACTAAAATCATAACTCCCTCTGTAATATCACAAATGCTACCATTAATACTAGGGGCTTGTGCTTGCTATGCTACGCATTCATTGTATCATATATTAGTAAAATTTTGATATATTTGAATAGAATGCATGATAACGATTTCAATAAGTCTTTAAAATAATTATTTTAAATATTTTATAAAAATATTTTCAATCATGCATACTGTGAGTCTCGGTTTCATCACCTAAGACTCAAATTTTCTTTTTTGGAATTCTTATATGTTTTTAATGTAGTTTTAGGTGTTAAAAGACCTAAAGAGTGTGTTAAAGTAGAATCAGTGTTGTACATGCCAAAACGGCCCCTAGTCACGTTATATATAGTTTTTCCTAAAAACACCTAAATCCTGCATGTAAATAGGGTAAAAACCCACATATTGTAAATAGTAAGCATGTTAGTAGAAATTGCCCGATTATCTACATCTATTTGTGCAATGAGATGCAAATTGACTAAATTGGTCTAAGGGAATCTTGTAAGAACCTCAAGATAGATTTTCCGAGAGAGGTTTCAGTTTCCCTATTCCATCGACGAAATAGTAGAAACTTCAATTGTTAGCCTACAAGTGGAGAAACTCAAACTGGAGCATCAAAGGGCATCTACAACATAAATATAGTGGTTCTAGGTGGAAATCATGCCAAGAGTCCAACAGCAAAATCGGTTCTCCAAGATTCCCCTTTGTGTGGAAGATTCTCTTTTGTGTGGAAGATTCCATGTTCATCAGAAGTTAAAGGAGATAGCGGGATTGGTATTCCTTTTCCACATGTGTAAAGTAAGAATTTAAAGTTGCACATCTCTTGAGGAACTCCATGAGAGGTTCCCCAAAAAGTCTCGTTTTTTTCTGATCTTCTAAAGATTTTTTTCCGAGCAGTCAATTACCGCCCAAATCTAGGATGGTAAATTCATAGAATTTACCATGGGTGCTGTAAAATCTCACTAAAAATTAGGTTATCTTTTTTATGCTAATAACATGCTCCAACAAGTTTCAAGACATTTTGATAGCCAGAAGACCTACAACTAGGAAGATCCTCCCCGAATTGACAATTTCAAATATTACGAAGGGGTTGACCGGCGTATCGGGAGCATATGGAATCGGAATGGGGCCCAAATTAGGTCTTTTCTTACTCCCCCAAGCCTACTTGAGACCCTAGTCTAGTTACTTTCTTCAGAAAAGTCAACCTCCAAAAGTTGGATTTTTACCCCTTTTGGGTTTTCAGTTGGCGCTAACTTTAGGTGGTTTTTTGACAGATGAATAAGGGATGGGGGTCCCTTTAGACTAAAAATGGCCTTCTGAAGCCAATGGCGCAATCCGTTTGTGATTTGGAGCATTTCTCCAAAGGTTAGAATTTTGGACCAGCGTAGAAAGTTAAAAAATTAGAATTAGGATGAAAATCTAAAGGGATAGGATTGCTTGGAGTGCACTCCAAGTCTTCTTTGATTTTGGGGACTAGAGGAAGGTATATATGGCCTCCCCTCCTCACTCACTCCATCTCTTTTGTAGTCTCATGGTCCTCTAAGTTTTGGCCCTTTGGGTCATAGCTTGTGTTTCTTTTTTGTGTCATTTGGAGAAGTTTTGGTTGGAACAAAACTCTCAAAGTCTAGTTGTATACTAGTTTGGGCCATAGTTTGTGATTCTTCTTTGTATCATTTGAAGAAGTTTTGGTTGGAACAAAACTCTCAAAGTCTAGTTGTGTACTAGTTTGTAGATCATGTCTTAAAATTTAAGGTTAATCCCTCAATACGGCGGAGCTTTGACTTCAAGTCCTAGGATTGTTATAGAAATTTAATGATTTTCTAAAAGACGGCGAAGCTTTGACTTCTAAACTTGACCACTACAAATTCTTGCCTAAAATATATTCTTGCTATTCATGAAAGTTTATAGTCGGTTTTAGAAATACTTATTTTTATCACTCTGACAACACATAGCTCATCGACTTATCCATACAATGTCAAAAAATGTATTCAAAGAGAATCTAAAATCTCCTTTTTACCACCAACAAGATCCCATAAAAAAATTCAATATAATAATAAGAAATCATTTTGAATTGTTTATTTGTACAATTTTAGGTGTAGTTACCTTACCTTGTGTCTATAGGGAGGGACTTCAAATCCATACTCTTATAGGTAGGTAGATAGATAGGTTGTTTTTTTTTGTTTTCTTTTTGTTACAATGAGATCTTCTAAACTATGCATCCCTTAGTCAAGTTCTTGTTATCATTTGAAAGCTCTTAGGAGAAGAGCTCAACCTTTGTTTTGTGGCATGTCAACTCACATAAAAAAGATATTGAATTTCAGATTTTTTCTTGTAAATTAAAAAATTAGAAAATTACTTTTATTTTCATTTTGGTTGTAACAATGATACATGTTGCTCTAATTATATCTTTAGTTTGGGAGGTTGTAGAGTAAGGTAGAAGCATCAATTGTCAACCATGCCCAATACCCAATTTGTAGGATAGTTGTGCACTATTTCCAATCTTAGTCTAGAATTCAAGCTTGGAATGGTTTTTTTTTGTCCTTTTCAAGCTTGGGACTAATATGGTTATGACACATGTCTAAATGTAATGAGCAAGAAAGTAGGAAGCAATGAGCAAGAAAGTAGTTTTTGAGTGATCAAAATTGGAAGACCCTAAACATTGACTATGAACCAAGTGCACTTTGGGGCTCCCAAAATTCTCAATTTTGGAAATAAAATTCTGAAAATTTACAATCCCCATATTTCCTATCTTCCTACATGGGAAAAATTTCCATCACCTCATACTCCTCACCATCTATTCCAAAATTGTTTAACCCTATAGGGTTGTTGTAGACACTTTGTATCCAATGGATGACTTCACTTGACACTCTTGAATGGAAAAAAAACAATTTTTTCATCCAATTTAATTATTTCGAGGATACTTGAGTACATTTTTAGTAAATAGTATTACAAAGTTCTTGAATTTTTTAGAGAAGAAGATGCTCAATCCACAGATCCCCCTTGTAGTGTATTGGATCATTTCTTGTTATTTTCTATTGATGTGAATTTGAGCCATAATAATGATGTTTTTTAACTTGAATCCTACTAATAAAATGAAACTAGTCACATATAACTCCAATTGGAATTTTTTTTGAATTCATAAATTTCAATATTTTATAGTAATATGAACTTTGGACCTATAACCATGGTTTGTTGATTTTCTAAGTTTAGAGTGACATGGTTACTTTGGTTTATACCATGATGTTCTACACTATGGTATATGTCTGTGTTGAAAATTTCATATTTTTTAGTATATTTCATATTTGATATAAATTTTCTTCATTTTTTTGTGAAGAATTTCACAATAATTTCAAGTTTTCCCCAAAAAACTTGAAAATTTTATAACTTATAGTAGACATATAACTTCATCTTTGAAAAATAAATTAAAACTTTTTCATTCATATCTAGTTGCAAAAGGGTAAATGATCAACTACTGGTGCTTCAATCTACCTCAGGTGCAATTCTGTACAAAGTTGATAGGGAGTGTATGGTTTGTCAATAAGCTAAACTAAGGTAAAACAGCCCATTGCAGTCAAATGACCCATTGCAATCGCCTAGGAAATGACCCATTGTGGGTTTTTTATCAGTATGTAAGATGTAGACCACAATGCATGTCTTATATGACAGTAATGGAGTGAATACTAACCTCATTAGGAACTTCTGGTTTTTCAGTGTGAAGTTCATTGTAAAAATTGACTTTTTGGGCTTTTCATAATAGAAAATATTTTGACTACATTAGGTAGTGAGATGAGCATTACAGATTCAGTTTTTTGTTGGTTATGAGGTGGTCTACAAATTCTTTTGGGCTGAACACTTTAGAAATTCCTAGTGAATTCATACATTATCAAAAAAAATTAATTTCAATTGCACTTGCTGTTTCTCACACTTGTACTAATGTGGGAAAAAAATTGAAAAATTTCAGTAACAAGATGATGTCAAACTCCTCATTCTGACCACAGTGGATTGGTTTACCTTGTTCAATACGGAGTAAAGTAGCTAACCCATTTCCAACCACTTAAGCAATTATGCATATTTGGAGCGCAGGTTTTTTGAGTGTGGAATTTTTTCCATGCACAGAAATAGAGTTTGGAAGAATTGTATGTTTTTTGAGAATTTTATTATACAAAATATAATTATTATGAATTTTTTAGTAAAAGATTCTCTTTGACCTGAAATAGGCTGATAGCTACACTTCAGAAATTCCTTTCAATTTCCGACCATAGGCTGATAGCAAAACTGACCAAGGGCTGATTGCAATATTGATAGCCTTACAGTCAATCAGAATGCGCCACAACTGCTCCTCGAACTTCACCACAACTTCACGGAAAGAAAGCACAACTTCATGGAAAGAAAGCAGCCTATAGATTGGAATAGGAGTGACGGTTGGAAATAGGTCAGCTACTATAGTAGGGCGTACATGGAGTCCCAGAGCTCATAACTTAACATATGTGACTCTGACGCAAGTTTGGTGTAAGTCAATTTCTATCAAGTAACTTAAGTTAAATGCTTTCAAGGAGACTGACACGATTTTTCAGAGTGGCAAGTTTGGTACGCTTACCTTTCAGTTGCCATCAATGCTGTTGGCCCATGGTCATGGTCTGATTAGAATTGCCCACCTACTACCTACCTTATTTAATTTGAAAGAGCTACAGTAGGTGAAAGCTCAAATATTTCTACAGGAGGGAGAAACAAATCTCAATATTTTATAAACTATGAACTTGTAAATAACAAGTTTATATACTTGCTGCATTTTTCGTTTTTCAAAATTTGAATGTGAATAGTGTTATCAAACTTTATTTAGGAAATGTGGTTTAAGTAAAAAAAGGGAGCAATTACAATATTTTTTTCAATGAAAGGAATAGTTGGGATGGGAAAAAAACAACCAAAAAAACATTTTCTTAGACATTTTTAGTCTTTATTTTCCCACTAAAACTATGTCTGTAGATTCTTTTTTCAACTTTTTATTTTTAGCAATTTTAAAAATAAAAGATTCAATCTTGTGTGATTCAAAACATAAAATGATTAGATGAGCTTCACATCCACATGCAAAACAAATTCAAAGTAGGACAATTCATTGAAAACCTCCATTGCCAAAAAGTTGTTGGGCCTTGGGGGGGTAAAAAGATAGGGTTAGTAGAGTGTATTATTCTTGATCATCATTTGTTTGGAACTAATTTTCTAATCTATAGTGACGAACGAAATTGAGTATGGATTTGGAATTTTTTCATTCTTAACCCTCGAAGGACCTGAAATGCCTTTGCGGCTATATAGTATATTTTGCATTTGGTAGTATTTGATAAAAAAAAATTGATCAAATATTTTTCAATACAAAGTATACTACAATGATCGTGATAGTACATAAACAATGATGTATCACAATTCATATATTAAACTACAATTGAATAGAGTCATGAGGTTAAATACGTGTTGTACAAAGGGACCTCAAGGGCCTTTCAAGGTTTAACCCCTAAAAGCTCAAGGGGTTCAAACAAAATACAAATGTGTTATAAAATATAAATTCTATATTTTTTTTGAATTTTGCATAAAAAAATAACATGAAGCATGAAAATTAGAAGGTATCTATATGGTCAAAATTATAAAATTATTTTTAAATTCTCTTCAAATGAATTTTGAAGACATGACTTCAAAATTAATAAAAAATAAAAAATTTATCTTTAGCATTTGGATTTTTTTGATTGGTCAAAATTATAGTTTCTATTAATTTGTGAAAAATGCATAAGATCTAGTAATGAAAACACCGACACTTTTTCTAAATAGTAAATCTTTGAACACTAGGTAAATTTCAATTATTTTGTGCTATTTCTCTTATAATTTTTGTTTGAATATAGTGATCTTAGTTTTGAACATAAATATTGAAAGACAACATGATATTTATAAAATTAAATTAAAAAATTAAAAATCTTTTTTTGCCCAAAAATGTTGTCTAAAGTCACACAACAACTTAAAATGGTTGCTTGAGTGCTTAGGGGTTAAAACAACCATACCATTAGCATCAATGGGCAAAGTCCAAAAGTAAATATACAAAAGTTATATTATGTGACATGTAACACATTACTAAAGAAGGTTGAAGAAAAAATTAGTTGTGACATCAAGAAAATCTAATTTCAAAGTTAGCCCTATTATAACACGGATTTGTACACTATAATTTTCAATTACTTTCTATTTTGTCAAAAAAACTTTTAGAACTCGAAAAAGAAACTATACCTTTGTATGTTGGTATACATCATTTCATATTGTTGTATGCAAAAATTGAAGGAAATCAACATTTATAGAATGTAAAATATTTACAATTTGACAAACATCCATGATATTTGAATATTTTTTTTGAATTGAGAGCATTGAATAGGGACTTCTGAATATAAATAAAGTAAATGCAAATGAAGTTTGAAAAAGTGGTAATAGGTTTGTTTTTTGAGTGATGTTCTCTAGTTGATGTAGAAGTCTTGCAAATGCAAATTCATTATAGTGGAATTTAGAGGTGTATGTTGACCAACACCTAGTACTAAATCCTATATTCATCAATACAAAAACCTTAAAGATCCGGCCTCCATTTATTGCCTCATAAACCTTTCAACTCCCATATTTTTTTTGTAAAATTTCAAATTCTTTCCACCTTTGTTCTATAGATTATTTGAACCCCAAAGATTTTCATCAGGTCCCTAAATTTTTTTTAAACTCCTTCAATTGAAAAGACACTATAGGCTTCATTTTTAGTATTGTGAATTCAAAATTTTATTATTTTCATCTTGGCTGTATTTCACCATTTTGTTTATTGCTTCAATTTTAGTCATAGCTTCAAAGGCACCTTGTAATTGCAAAGTGAATCCTATATATGTAAATGTAAAAATCCCAAAGTTCACTCTAAAAATCGGTTAAACCATTTCCAACCTAAAGATCATGAATGGAATAATCACAATATAGACTAATTGAAAAGCAGAAGCCTATTATAGCAATCATAGCCTCTTTTGGCATTTAAAGTAGGTAAGTCCACCAAACTCATCCAAATTTATTCACTTTTATGACAAAATCAATGCATTTATGCCACAAGGCGTAACATGTCAATGCTTCATTGGTGAATTCTTAAGTGCTAATAGATACATGAAAAAGCAGTTATGGGTAGTTAGTAGGACGTTTATAACTTCATGCAGTTTCATAATTTCAGGACAAACCACTTTAAAAATTCATAGAAATTACAATTTAAATCTGAAAATTATAATTCCATTTAGGTTTGATTTGTGAAACAAGCGCACCCCTCTGAAAAATATGTGTTGCAGTTCACCCCAACATATTCAGATTGTAAATCCGGGTGGTAATAGGCTTGTCTACCTTACATAGAAGCCATGGAGGCAGTAAGCTGACTGCAGGTCATATGAGGAAGTTCACAGGAAGTGAGTCCTGGGACCTGGACAGTGGAACTGGCAGTTAGAGGGTGACTGGGAACTTAGCGGGAACGTACTGGGAGCGCGATTGATTCTTTGGGCAGTTCTGGAGTTTCATTGAAAATTTCAATAGTCTTTTTTTACTGCAATCAATTGTATTGTAGTAAGTTAGGTCTCACTAAATGTTATCAAGCTCTCGTTTCAAATTTCAGAATTCACTCAAATTTTGTACTACATAGCTTTTAAGTCATGTCGAAGGGTCTCTTGTACAGTTGGGTATTGAAACCTTACAAACTGTCTTTTGGAGCCATTCAAAGATTTGTATGTATTAATATGGAATAAAGTTGTTGGATGTTTTTCACTTAATTCTTATCCAATCTCAATCAAGCATACCAAATTTTAATTTCAAAAAAGTAAAATTTAAATTTTTATGAATTTTTAAAGTCAATTTTTGTGGTTTTACATAATATTTTATTGAATACAATTGGTGATGAATTTTTTAAATTTGATTGATGGATATGTAGGGAACATCTATGCACACATCTTTCATATTAAAAAACACTCCCTTAAGTACAAAAATATGATCAATAGAAAGTGTCGTATGACCAAACTTAAAGAAATGAATATCTTTATATTTTAACTTGATTTTGACAAAGTAATTGTACCATCATGTTCAAACGTACAAAATTAGTTACCATTTGAGGTGCAAATACAAAAATCTAATCACAATAAAAAAAAGATTTATTTTACAAAATTTGGATACGGTCACCCCAACATTGAAATCTCTATAGATAGATTTTTGAAGCTTTTTTGGAGATGCTTGTGGGAAGGAAAGATGTGCATATAGATGCTTCCTACATACCTACGCAATCAAAATTCAAAAGTTCATCACCAATGATTTTCAATCAATGATAATGTAAATCAAGAATTTTAAATGAAATAATTCACCAAAAATAAAATTTTGGTTTTTTGAAATGGAAATTTGGATATGCTTGATTGAGACTTGTGTAAAGATGTAGTATAATTATGCTTACAAAAGAAGAACAATTTTAACATCTACATTGTACAAAAAAAATTGAATGGCTCCAATAGGCAGTTTGTAAGCTTTCACTACCCAATTGTACTATTCTAAGTCAATTGCATCAAACACTTGCAAATTTAGTTAGAAATCTAAAGTAAGGTGAAAACATCCAAAAATGTCAATTCATCGTAGTTTGGAGGCACCTTTTCTTAAGTAGAAACATTTTTGTAGTATCAACAATTGAAAATCATGGATTTAATCAAATTAAAAATTAGATAAGATATATAGTTACTAAGAATTTTCAAAGTGAAAGCTCCCTAGACAATTGAAAATATCACATAGACTTGTCATAAAAACAAAATTTAGGAAATCAATAGTCCACCAATTACAATTAAATATGGCAATATGGTTTATTTGCTCTTTGGAAGACACTTTCAAAAGAAGTCTACTTATGGGAAATGGTTCCATGGATGGTGGATTTCTGACCTTAGGTGATTGGATAAGGGAGTTTTTGGATTTCTAGAAATCCCTTGAATTTTTTTATTTGGGAGATTTTTGGAGCTCTCCTAGTTGATTTTGTTCATCCTATAGAAATGGACTATTTTTTTTCAATGGTTACAAGATGCATCTTCTCAATTGCAAAATCTATTGGTTAATTTCTTGCAATATCAATTCTTCACCAACCAATTTCTTCCAAATTAAAATTGATATTGGCTAAAAAAACAATTTCAAACTAATGCAAGGATCCTATGCCTAAAACCAAGGATGTAATATGCCATTTGTTAATGTTTTGCTTGTCATGGTCATCAATTTTGTACAAGCAAACAATTTGAGCCCTCCATCCCATTTGTCAATACCTAACCCACCTCATCTAGATAGCCTATCCTACCTAGTTATTAGCTACTAATTATTATCTTGTGGCATCTAAACTTTGCCAAGTGTAGAAAGGAGGTAATGAAAACATCCTTTTGTTTCTGGAGGACACCGATTCTTTTAAAGTTCACATACTTTATTTTCAAAATAAAAGCAATTTTCTTCCTAATTTCACCGGCTAGCTTTGAACCAGCCACCCATTTTTCCCACCCATTGTTTCCACGATATACTGTACATGATTACTCTCATATTTTTATGGGGCTCTCAATGTTTAGTTATGACCATCCAAAGTATGCGGGCAGGTTGAAAATTTCTGAAAAAATCTGGTAGTTGCACTTAATCAAACATTACGGTGTTCTTGTTTTGTTTTATTTTGTCCGATTGCAAAAAAAACACAACGGATTCCAGAGATAAAAACAAAATCTGTGAGTCTTCAGTTCACTCCCCATGTACGGCCATATACAGAAGTAAGCTCTCGGCTATGGACCTCTTTGATCCAAGACCACTCTTAAACACAGAATTCTAGTGAGTAATTTGGGGTATAACTGTAACTGCGAATGCGAATGCAAAATACAAATCATTCAAGGAGAGCAACTAGAGCGCAAAATGCAAGAGTGCCAGAGTGATTACTTCTGCTTCAATGGAGGCAGTTTGGAAGCACAATTTGAATTCTCTACATGGGCCGGGGCCTAGACAAAAGTTTTCGCGGTTTAAAATCACGGAGGATCAGATTTGGAAACAAAAGACTGAGCTAAATTTTTTGCAAACTGACACTCCTTTCGTGCCTTTTGATAAATGACTAAATCAAAATATATTCCACACAAAAACCGGAACGAATTTAGCTAATATTTATGTGTTGTTCTCAAATTCAATCAAGCGGAGACTTTCACATACTCCTCAAACTTGACCATCACGTCCGGTTGCAAATGCAGGCTGACGTTGAGTCCCCCATCTTGCTTGGGCGAGGGCAAGAGCACCACGAATTCCACCATGGGCGACACGGCGGGTCCTGCAAACACCGGCTTGCCCCACCCGAAGTCGATGGAATAGAACGGCATTTTCTGCCAGGAACTGATGAGGATGCCACTGGTGACGGCTGGAATGCCTCGGTACACTTCCCACCAATCGATCCCCGACCTTCACCATCAGTCCACACCACAATGAAGTCATTAATTTGATAACGAGAAATGATAGAAAATCAACTATCAAACGTAACCCTGTAACGCGTCTTCTAGAATACAAGAGGCAACCAGTCAGTCAAGAAGAATTGGAATATAAGCCATAACCTGTGGATCTTCAAAGAGTTACTTGTTTTCATAGAGTTCATGTTAGGTCACTCAATAATCTAGACCTCGGATATGCAAAGGTACATGTCTTGGCTGCTTGCGCAACTCAACAAATTAAAAAAAATCTCAAGCAACTCTAGATTTGAATTTCCTAGCACACATCACTCTGGCCGTATATGGATATAACGAAACTAAGCCTTACAGCACCGAAGAATTGTGGGTCACGACACTGAAGAGTTGTGACATGGTCTTACAGAATGTACTCATTGGTGACCCTTTTGTTGGCCTTCTGGATCAGCTGCACACAGAACGACAAAGGCCCACTTCGAACCTCCTCGCAAGTGGCTCGAGCACAAGCCGAGTAAATAGCGTTCCCCATGAAGCCTTTGGGCAGCGGAGGGTCCAGCCGATCCCGAATGTCCACAGCGTACAGAAGCTGCGCAATCTGGGTGGGCTCCACATCCATGGCCTTGGTGCGAGCTTGCCAAATGTGTGCGGAGAGCGCATCGAACGTGCTGGCTTTCGTCACCACGCCTCCTTCCAAGGCTCTGTTCTTTAGAGTGGCTAAATCCTCCGCTGTGAAACGAATAATCTGTCCATCACCATGTCTCGAAGTTCAACACCATGCAATTGATCGAATGACACAATTCTCACCACTTTTAGGTGTCGAACCCAGAACATAATTACATCTCGAGATATCCAGTATGTTGACAATGTACAACGGTAGTATATATGCCAGTGAAATGGAGCCTGTGATGTATAAAATATGTACCTGCACCTTAGTAAAGAACAACAGGATCCACCTACTAACATCTTTCCAATGCATCACAACAACATTTCAAGTGTTATTCCAGAATCTTACAACCTCATGGTTCCAATGTTGATCGAAGTTACTAAAGCCATTTAAAAGGCTTCGGAGGAAATGAAAGCTGGGATGCAGAAAACTGACCTTGTTGACATGCTTGGTGGAAGCAGCGAGTTCCACGTACTCGGACTTGGCGGCCTCGGTGGTTGTGAAAGAGCCCTTGGTGGAGGTGGGAGGAAGCTCATCCAGTTTGAGATACTCCGGGTGATCGAACGTCGGCGTGGGAGGATCCCGGGCTTTGAACATCCCTCGGTCAGGTTTGGGTTGAAAGAGTAAAGGACCGCCTTGCGCCAGGGACATCAGGTTGAAGAGAAACTCCACCACGCCGTGACCGTCCCACACTAGGTGGCTCATTCCGAACCCGATCACGTGCGCGCCACATTTCAGGGTCGTCACCTAATTCAACAACCAAAATTGAATATGAAAAAAAGTAAGAAGATGTATAAGGTCAGTGGAACGTGAAGCTTACTTATGGACACGGCACGTACATGTTTGAGGTGCACTAGTGGCGCAATTGAGGCTCAAGATTTTTAGAGACGATTTACAAATTTAAGCTCGGAATTCTAATTAACTGGCATATTCTCAACGATTGCAACTCGTTCTTGCTTGCAGAGTATACTTACGAATTGTAAACTAAGTGTTTGCATAGAAAGTTGAAAGAAATGAGCTGAGTTTCAGAATCGAAAGCTAAGAGAACAGGAAGCGTCTCAATCAGTCTCCTCTTTTCAAATGGCTGACTAGCCACCTCGACATGAGCATGAAAGTAACCACGAAATAGAGCCTTATTGTGTGAAACAGGTCAAGATATGGGAGTGCTGAGGCAAGATATATTCTAGGGCAAGCTTTTCCTTTCACATTATTAAACATAACCTAAAAACATAACCTGTGGGTTCTCTCGATTTAGGGTATTTAAAATGGTCGCCCAAAAGCTGAAAGATGAGTACGAGATATTGCGGTTGTTGGGCATAATGATAAATTATACCCTTCAAAGTATTAAAGTACAAAAGCGCACTTTTGTCATTAACTCCAGACCTGAATCATCATCAAGGGAATGTCAGCGATGGTGGTGGCGTTGTGGGCCTGTGGCACAAACTTCCGGAAGAGCGCATTGGGTTGCGTTACATCCCCGAGCTCCGCCATGGTCAGATCGCAGGTCGCCGTGGCCACTTGCGCCCCCGCGTAGTTGCGGTCAATCTCCATCCGCATGAGCTCCTCGTTCAACCTCACTCGCCCTGCTAAGAAGTCGTAGTGCACTAACATCCTGCTCAGGGCTTCTTTGAGCGTATCGGCCACTGTGTCGCTCGGCTTGTCCGGGTTCGCAGCGTAGAAGTACAATGTCTCCACTGTGAATGCCAACATCTGCACCCAAAAACACAAACGGAGTTACAACTGGAACTGCATGTTACTGTCAGTCTACGCATTACAGTGACACCCACTTCTAGTTAAAGGCTGCACTCCTGTGAATGCTTCTACTACTGAGCTAGCAAAATCAATGTATACACTTGCAAGATTGATCACACGGAAGCTATTGGGAAGTGGGATGCAGACCTGGTCGATGTTAGTGAGGAAGAAGGGGCTGGTATTAGCTTCGCAGTTCGGATCCGCAGGCTTCACGTAGACGGGATCGTCGAGCTTCACGTGGAGCTCGGTCAAGGGGGCCATCGCCGCTTCAGTCGAGGCCATTGCCCTGGAATGACGTACTAGAAACTCTGCAACCGAGTGACAATGTTAGAGAGGCATGGTTTGAAAGATCAACTTTCCACGGCTGGGTCGTCTCTCCACAAAGGTAAGGTGGGACACTTATACTGATGGCTTCACTTTAAAGAGAGTAAAACCGTCATGGCGCATAGGCTTGCACGCTTGTATGCCGTCACATGCCATAGCCATAACCGTAGACTGAAACCCAGACGTGTGGGCGGCACTCTTGTTCACGATGTTGCGAGACGTCTGTGTCAGTTGTTCCTACGGAGCCACTTGAAGAATAGTACATCGACATTTCTTGCTACAGCTGAGCCCCCATGTCGTGCAAGCTCATGGGACTCAGACATCGCCAACCTAGCTAGCTGCTGGCTCACTTCCCTAAAGTCGAAACAGCAATGCAGCTCTATGCGGAAACTTCCAACATTCCTCTAGAGCTGAAAACAACAGTACATCACACTGGAAGCTTAAGGGTTCTCCTCTCGACATTCTGATCGAAGAAGCCTCGTACACCAACCAGTCAGGAATTTTAACTAAGTTCAGTCTCACCAGCTCGTCCGATCGTCGTGGTGTCCGTCAGTACCGACTCCACAGTTGAACTACTGTCGCAAATCCTACTCACTACTCATCAGCGCTCCAGTTGCAGCCAGCCTTGATCGAAGCAACTACCAGAACATGGAACACACCCAGTAAATGCCCCCAAAACCGTCGCTGCGCAAGGAACTAAGGGAGTCATAAAACCGACCCCCATCACGCCAGGCAGTTCGCATTAGGTCGATTATTGATGGTCCAAACGCCTGAAATGCCAATATTTGCTGATAGTAACGGCGGCAGATAGGGTCGGAATTTCAACAACCACCACTATTAATGAAAAAAAGGAAATTGAAAGCAAAGTTAGATGATCAATTATGATCACGGGCACTGCGGGATCCACCTGCTAAGACCGTATCATACTATGGCATGTACCTGGGTGGCAATTATGAAGGGTCGCTTTCCTGAACACAAAGCACCGGACACAAGCACTTAGGTTCCACAGCACACGAGCAAATTACAAACTCATTCAGAGTCTCGTGAACAAGGCAATCGGTTACTAAAAATTTCACATGCACTTTGGCACAGTGAGCAGCGGAGCCTGAGCGATTGGTAGAGATCTTTGAGAGCCTTAATTTTTGCAATACGGCAGGAGATTGAGTGGTTGTGATTTACAAAAAGTGACCGATTCCGATGAGAGCGACGCAGCGCTCTGCACACAGACCACGAGGAAATTGGGGGAGCAGCGAAATGGATTATTGTGGAAGCGACGGTGGACATGTCAATAGTGTGCCGGGCAGAGCAGCGTCGATGGAGACATCCATTTGTTTGCCATAAATCCTCATGAGAACGGCATTGTCCGACCTAAACCGCCAACGGGAAGTGCATAAACGAATGACAATTGAGCAGATGTTGTGCAAATTATTTATGCATGAGGACAGATGAAAATTCATAATTCTTGGGTCCAAGGTTTTTCCTAGTTCACAAGGGATTATAGAAAATAATTTGCAGCCAAAATGAATGACTCATTTCATGGTGGTGGTTTATGAAATGAAACCCTTCAATGTCATTTAGGTTTGTCACTTCAAGTGGCAAGACGGTAGTCACGTTGACATGGCCAAGATGAGACTCAATCTCAACAAGTATAGTGAAGAGTGTGTGAGCTTAAGAGATGTAAGGTTCTTATTAAATTAGCAAGATACATACCATGGACAATAATTCTACAAACAAATACCTCCAAGCATGCATGCAACCAATTGGCTAAAAATGGTAGAAATGCAATCTCAAGTGTCTACGGGTCATCTTTGAGACTAGTATATTCCAAGTAGGTCTTGGTTTAGGAAGTCTTGGAGATTTACTAACCATTCTACAAAAATGAGTAAATTTTGCTTATACAAAATTCCAATCTGAAGAAGGAGCAACAAAATCTATGACTAGAGGCCCCAAGGAGGCATCTTTGACTATAAGAGCACTTGTGAAGTTCAACAATGTAATCAAAGTGCCAAAATTCCTTGTCGAGCAAAAGATGTAATACAACTTACTGAAAATAAGGTAACCACTGACATACATCTTTGTTTATAAGTGCAAAGTAAGAAAATGAGCTTGCACTTCACAATTTATTGGGTGCAACAATAGGTTAGTCTTCAAGAAAACCAATTATTGCACCCAACTATGGTAAAATTCTAAAAAATATCTAGAATTGTAGTAAATTTCAAAAAATCAAGATAGAAGTTTTGAGCGATAAATTCTCCCTAGCAAGTTTCATAAAGTTTTGATAGTGACACGACTTGAGTGGACAACTCTAACAATTACCAGTTAGTTTTTAAGTAGAATAGGTCATTGATGAACATTTAGGAAGCATCCAACATCCAAATATTAAGAGCAATGTATGATATTTTTTTACTCCAACAATCCTATGAGACAACTCAAGCAAGTCAAAATCTTTGAGAAAAAAAATCTTTTAGAATTTTCATCATTTTAGGTTGGGTAGATGTAGCAAATGCTTGCATTTGCATGGGTATGGATAGATTTTATCATCCAAACAACATTGACTGGTTATAACCTCTACATTTGTTGGTGGTAGCAGAGAACCTTGTTTTCCAAATCATAGATTCTAAATGGGCCTTGCTCTACTACAATAGTGATGCATCTAATTTAATTTGTAGAGTTTATCAAATCTAATTGTACACTTTGAATCCAACAACAAATAGCAATTAGACACATTTGATTTGGAGTAACAACTTCTAAGATCAAAGATAGCTAAACTACAAAGAATAAAGGGGTATTATGAGGGATCTTGCAAGATTAATTTCCAACCTATACAATTGGCATCCTAGGTATGATCAAAGTATATAGGGTCATTGCAAGAAACACTTGTCTTTATCTTTGTCCCCTTAGACAAATGTTTTTTGCTCATTACTTTTGCATTATATGTCTGTTTTCTATTTTTTAAAAATTTGAAATGAAGCTACATGTAATAGTTTTAGACATTGAGTAATTTTTCCCAATTTTTTAAAATTATTTTATTATTTTTAAAATGCCCCCAATTGGATGTCTACCTTGGCATTAAGGGAGATTTTACTGTTGTTTCCAATCCAAAAATGTGAATTTGAAGGTGAAATTTAAGATGCAAAGATTCCTACTAAAGTTATATAAGTCTACAAAAGATTTTTTTAAATAGTAAAGTTTCCACCTTCCACATGTGCTCAAAGTGCACTTCCTTTGTGCTTATGCATAGAACACAATTTTTTTCTATGGATGCAAATGATTAAGAAGAAGCATCTTCAATCAAGTTAGAAAAAATGGATTTAATAAAAATTACAATTTTCTAAAAATAAACTCCAAAGTATCTATTTTCCATTTTCATCACTCTTTTTTGTGCATAATTTTTAAAGATCATTTTTCTATGCCGAAATTTCCACACACTTACTATTTGGGATGTTTTACAAATTATCCATATTTTAATTCATTTTCAAAAGTTTTATTCCAAAAGTCATAGTACTCGAGAGGCAATTTTGAGCCAAAAATTGCAAGTTTTCTTGCAATTATCCATTGTTGCATCATTAATCTTTTACTTTTAAAGATATACTATTTTTGCCAAACATGAGTGAATTGAATTAGTGCACATAGTTGAGAAAAAAACAAATTCTATTAAACAGTTAACTAGAAGACAAGTTTGGTACATAGAGTTGATCTTATCCAAATTTGTCAAATGTAATTTCTATGCAATCATTCATTTTGTAGATTTAGGACTCTAGAAGATATAGTATGTAGATATGGACTCTAACAATTGAAGTTCATTTATTGTTAGTAGAATAAACCAAAGTAGCTTATCATTTGCGTTAGATCAAATTTGGCTTGCATAATAATTTTCTATTGAAGGAGTATTTCTCACCAAAAAAACACAAGCAAGATGTTATTGAGTATGATTTACAATCATAATCCTTAATCTCTAATTGAATAACCATATATAGTATCCAAAATTTTGTGGTGTTTATTTGACTTGTTTAGAAGATGAGGGCTCCATGTTTCACATCTCACAACAATTTTGGATCTACTTATTTGCACAAATAGGTTTGAGGGACCCATTGTGGCTTCTCCATGTCATTCTTCACTTCATTGGATCTCAAGATAGATGCTTCAATGTCAAATTCTATCAAAATATTCAATTGTACCAATGATAAGGGTCTCATTTTTGTTTATTGACAAAAAATTCACATTATATATATATATATATATATATATATATATATATATATATATATATATATATATATATATATATATATTTTATTTATTTATTTATTTATTTATTTATTTATTTATTTATTTTTTTTGCACAAGAGAAGTATGAGGCTCTATTGTATGAGAAAAAAAGATAACCAATTACAAATATATGAAAGCTAGTTATAAACATTGTTACCTCTTTTCGTCATTGTGTAGAGGGGTCATATAATACAAAATAATTTTCTCACGAGGATAGAATAGCTAATAATGTAAGACACCAAAGTTTTATTTTTTTTAAGGTGCAAATAAAAGGAAAAATTTATTGCAAATTAAAGGAGTGTAAAACCAAATACAAGCCAAAAATGTTTACATCCAAAGGCTAGGCATACAAGATTGCAATGTTCAAAGGCAAATCAAGAGTAGGCTTGTGCCAACTTCCATCAATGTTTGAATTGTAGATTCTTTTGATAGATTATCTAGGTCATATTGTAACTTAGTGAAGACCTTGTTGGTTAAATGCTTAGGATCCAAAAGCACTTCAATAAAATAGAGTAATTTTGCAGAGTTACTAAATTAAATTAATGGGAGATTAATATTCTTGCGATCTAATAGCCATCATTAGAAAGCAAATGAAGCTTAAGGTTCATAAGTTCTCTACACGTTTCCAAAGTCAAGATCTCTATGGAGGTTAAATATCCAATATGAAAAAATGAATGTTTTATGACTGCAAAATAAGACTGCAGTGAGTCACAAAATCAAAAACTGTGACTCAAACAAAAATCACTATAAATGGTCGGGATATGACTAGGATGAGTCATGGCTGAGTCATTCACTTTCAGTCATATGACTGGTGAGTCATATTTCCAGTCATATGGATTTGGAAGTATAATAAATCATTTTTAGACGTATTTTGCCAACATGGCGTATATGTTGACCACCCTTGGAGGCTTGACTTTCTCATGAGCTACCCGAACAATAAAAACAACCATATGTGGCATGTGACTGTACCTAGTCATATTTTGGCTGACATGGAATGTCACTGTGGTAAGTTATATTTTGAGTGACGTGCAATACGACTATAGAGAGTTATATTCTAAAGAATATGGAATATAACCGTGGTGAGTCATATTTTAAATCATATTTTAAGTGATATGGAGTATGATTGCGGTGAGTCATATATCGAGTCATATTTTAAATGATATAGAGTATAACTATTGTGAGTCATATTTTGGTTGATGCAGCATATGACTATCGGGAGTTATATTTTGGTTGATGAAGCATATGACTATTGTGAGTCATTTTTTGTTCAAGTTAGTATTAAAAGATAGTAAGAAGTAAAAGCTAAGGTATAACAAGAGGCAACAAAAACTAAAATTAAAAACCAATAAGAAGTAAGAATAAGACAAGTGAAGATGCAATAAAAGATTAGCAACAACTATAAAGCAACAACAAATTAATAACTATAAAACAACAACAAACTAACAACAAATAAGATGTAAGAAGCAACAATAGATTAGTAACAGCTAAGAAACAACAACTAAAACCTCAATAATTAAACAACAACAACCAAAGCACAACAACACAACAATTAGTACTTCAAAAAGCAAAAGGAAGAAGAAACAAGAGTTAGAAAGCAACAATACAACAATTAATACTTCAAAAAACAAATAGAAGAAGAAACAAGAGTTCAAAAGCAACAACAACACAACAACACAACAACACAACAACACAACAACACAACAATTAGTACTTCAAAAAAAAAAAAAAAAGAGTTAGAAAGCAACAATACAACAACCAAAGTACAACAACACAATAATTAGAACTTCAAAAAACAAAAGGAGGAAGAAGAAACAAGAATTAAAAAGCAACAACTAAACAACAACAAATAAAATACAACAACACAACAATTAGAACTTCAAAAAATAAAAGGAAGAAGAAGAAACAAGAGTTGAAAAACAAAAAGATGAAGCACATGAAGTGGCGGCTGAGGTTTTGAAACCCTAAAAAATGATGGCTAGGATTTCAAGATACTCAAAAAACAACAGCTATGATTTTACAATTTTGAGCAATAATTTATTTACATTTTTTTACGTTGCCCAAATTTTTAGGGGGCTGCCCGAAAAAAAACTTCAAAAAAAATGTGAACTTACAAAAATGTGACTATAAAATATGACTGCATGTTGTCATATATGCAAAAATATGATTGACAAATATGACTGGTGTTTTCGTAATACATTCCGTACGGTTCCCTAAAAAGTATTTTGCCGTTCCCCATGCATGTATACTATACACCCATGATGTACAAAGGCAAAATATGACTGGCAGTCACATTTGCAATCATGTTTTTTTCCAACGTTGTAGGATTCAAAAATATGACTGCGAGTAGTTGCTAGTCATCCTCAATCATATTTTTGCAGTCATAAAATACTGAAATCCTAGTAGTGATCTGAAGCACACATACAACGTCAAGTTAGATAATATTATTTAATTAAATTTCAATTTTTAATTAATTTCAATTATTTAATATTCTAACCAATAGTGTGCTAATTTATAGCTTTGAAAACAACCTTAAAACAACCCTCCCATAGTTACATTTCTATGGGAGGACCACAAAGCCATCTACAAAGTCTAATGAAGCTTAAGCTTTGAATGAAGAGGACCATGGATCATGATGAAAGTTACTACAACACTATACTTTTAATTTGGGTGACCCTCATTACATGTGTACTTGCACCATATAATAGATCAAGTCATATGCATTCTTGATTGTTTTCATCTACTCATGTATTTTTAATTGTATTAGGCACTCTATTAAATGCAACAATTCGGTTTAATACAAACATGTTTTTCTTGTTTTCTTGAGTTAGATGATGTAATATTAGCTTGGAGCTTATATCCAACTTCAGAAACTACATTTGAACCACACTAAAATATTGTAGAAGACAATTTTGCAATTGCATTGATTGACATTGATTATTACAAGTCATATGTTGTAGTGAATAAGTTCATCCAAATGAAACATATATGGATACCAAATTTTCTCTTTTAAAGTAAATTTTCCTCTTTCCATTTGTTCTCAAAAAAGAAAAAAAGAAAGAAGAGAAACCAAAAGAGAAAGAAATTGAAGTAGAGGTGTGTAATGTGGATTTTGCCTATTCAACCAAACTCCAAGAGAATGGATTTTAGGGGTTATTTTCCTAGGGAAAGGTCAGTAAGTCTAACGTTTTGTGACTAAGGTCACTTTGTTTTGTAAAAAGGATACTTATCTAAGTCGTTTTAGAATTTATTTTATAAAATAAACCTAAGGAAATATTCCTAATGTCAATTTGTCACAATCAAATTCCCAATGCTATATCATAAACACAAATGTATGATGTTCCAATCTTGTCTAATGTGTGGCTCATGTCAAATCTCAAGTCAATTTGTAGGGAATTGTCAAGTTGTCATTATGCATGCTCAAACTACTTAATTATAATATATTTATTTATATTTATAAACACCATAAGCTTTTAAATTCACAATCTATTCAATAAATCTTCTTTTCTTTTATTCTTGTCTAAACAGTATTTGCCTTTTTGGCAATTTTATTTATATAAATGAATTATGTATTTCTATCTCGCATTAACCAAATAAGGTTTTAAGGAATAGATTTATTCTTTCTTGTTGTTTGGTTAACGAATTTGCTCCAACTTTCTTAAAGTCAATTTATCTTGGTTCTTTAATTTGAACAAAGTTGGGTTAATTAGCTTTGTTATTGGCTTGGAACCACATGATAATTGGACTTGGTCCTATATCCATCCTATTGTCCACTTGTTGTGACGCAGTTGACTAGCCACCTACCTCTGGTTACACTGTCGACTTGACTTCTATTATAGACTTTTCCATGGAATTGATTTTGCAATAACAAAAGCAAATCTCAACTATTGGATATGTTCTATATGTGATTCAACATAATTGACAAATTTCATATGTAAAATTTAACACGGATCCCTTTTTGTATGTGAAGACTTAATGTAATCTACAATTAATTTTGTCAATTCACTTCACAAAGTATCTGTATTGCAATTACACCATGTCAATTTGGGAATGACAAGTAGGAGTTATCTTGTTTCCTGTCAATTAGATTTCACTAGAAGAAACCCGCGTTTAACTTGACGTATTTTTTTGCGCATCATGTTACAATTTCATGTTTTTATGTCAAAAATTATGTCCAATGTAACATGAGGTAGGTGGCCAATGTGACAATTTTGTGGAATGGGTTCTAGGGACGAGGATTTGGGGGGGATGTGCTCAGGAAGGTTGTGCAGGCTGCTTTCCTTGCTTGGACAGCCGAAAAGAAGGCTAAGAAGACCATGCGCTTGTACTTTTAGTCCAACCGAGGTTCTAATGGAGGACAACCTCTACAAATAGTATTTGATGGGGGTGTTGTTGGATGTCCTAGGGGCGGAGCCCAATTTGTAGGAAGATTACTCAAGCCTAGATCATGATCATGGTGGATGTAGCTAGGCTTCGGCAACAAGCACATCTTCCTACATTGTTGCCGACATTCTTCTTGGGTCTTCGGCCGGGTCATCCTCTAGCTCCATTGATATGAGAGTTTTGAATTGCAAGTCTCTACTGATCAACATTTCATCGGAGTTTGAGAATGTGGACCATGCAATTTTACGTGAAGTGTCACATGATTTTGAGGGTTCGGAAGAGGACTCAGACTTTTAGTCTCCTCTAAAAAAGCACAATGCTATAAAACAAACCAAGTCACAGAGCCATAGATCATGTGATTAGAAACAATATGATCGGCATAAAAAGTTTTAGATTGTATGGGCGGCAAAACTGTCGTAGGTGGAGGGCATCATGGCCTCGGATGACATTCTCTAGATGGTTAAATTGGGGGTTAAATGCAAAGTTTGCACTGCTTTCGACAAAAAACCATGTATCATGGCAGTGAAATCGAACACACTGTTCAAACATGATGGGAAGCGAATTGCTCATAAAGATATGCCACAATTCAATGTGAAGAAAGGAGAGAGTTATGTGGCGACTCAGTGCAAGCATTGTAAAATCTCTACCTATACATTGCAAAGCCATTACCAACCATACTTCAACAGGTTAATCAATGCACCAATATCGAGTCAAGGAAGAAGCAGGTCCAATTCGCCAAGTCCTTACTGATGGTCGTCCTATGGTTGAGTACAAGTCCTAAATCTATTTCTACAAGTTTCTCAATGTTCCTAATTTGTCGTCTACACACTGGTGCGACAATTTTGGTTGGGTCATGGCAAGCTATATGTATCAATAGGTGGTTTTTGAGATATAGAGGTTCATATAAAATGCTCGTTTTATTGCTATCACAGTTAACGAGGTAACTATTGTAGACAATAGCAACTAGCTATCTATTCATGTTTATATTGTCAAGGACTAGTTGTGGATCTTGCTTCTAGTTTCTTTGTAGTGTGTTGAGTGCTCACCAACTGTTGAAAATTTCATGAAGTTGATAATGGAAGTTGTGGCTACTAGAGGTGGTCTAGATAACAAGGGCATTGTGAATAAACTTTTGAGCTTTGGCGTAGATGGAGCTTCCACCTGACAGGGACGTAGATCAGGAGTGACCTTATAAATGAAAGAGAAATATGCCCCGTTCATGGTAGGTGTTCATTGCGTAGCACATTGGTGCAACTTGGCATTTAAGGCACTCTCAAAATTTGGCATTTTTAGTGTGATCAAGAAACTGCTCTTTGTGATCTATACGTACTTCACTACTTCTACAAAAAGTCCTAAATGGTTGGAGGAGTTTCGACAGCTAGTAGACTTAATGGAAACGAACGGTTGAAGCTTCTGAAGAACGTGCAAATCCATTGGGTGAGCTTGATCAAGATATTGAGGAGGTTGCTATCGGAGTATCAGACACTCCTTTACAAAATGACCATTGACTTATATAACAATGCAAAAGCTGAGGTAAGCTTTTTGAAGTTCTTCATTCATTTTTGTGATATGCAAGATAGACAAGTACTATATACATGCAATTTTCTTTCCTACTTCTAGCTCACGAGTTGCTCTTGACAGAGCACTAATTGTTTCCAATTCTTTTTCGGTTGCAAGCAATAGGTTTAGTTTTGCTTTAAGTGCATTGCTTGTAGGTAGTTTCTTCTCATTTACGTACAATAATTTCTTATTGGTTCTAGTATTCTTGTTGCAATTGAAGTCATGTTATGGTTGTCATCTAATTCATTGCTTGTATGTGTAAGTGGGCCTTGTGCGACTCTTGGACCCGTATACTCAGTTGGGTATGTGTGCCCTTTTGCCTTTGCTAGAGGCCATTGATACATTGGTGATGTTTGCCTAGAAGAGAGATGTATACATATGTGACTTTGTGGCAATTGTAAAGGTTTGCTAGAGCTCACTATACCACATGTATGAGGATAAAGCAATATCATTCAGTTTCGATGAATTCTGGAGTTTTAACAATTTATTTGTTTGTTCTCAAAAACAAATTCACATCAAGTGGTTGACTAACTTGAATGACAATTCTGCTATCATTTCTTTTGTTTGTCACAGTAAACAAATTCATATAGAGCATAAAGGAAAACTTGTGGACTATGATGTGTAGGCATTCCTGCTTGCAAAAGTAAAAAATGAATGCACAAGTGAGGTGGGCTTTACTTTCCTGGCTTCTTGGTTGATGCATGTCAGTATCACATTTCCTTTGCCATTTGTATATATTTCATCCATCTAATTGTACATTTGCTTGTTGAGGTACAACTGCGGCAAAGATGTTGGTACACAAATTGGATGACCGATTCCCCGCTCACCATGTTTTGATTTTTGAACGCCTTTGACATCCTTTACTCGCAGTATTGGTGCCAAGTTTTGTTAGAGGAGACGTTTGACAAACATCTATACATTCTAATGAAGACTTATGGGCATGACAAAATCTTGGGAGAAGAGAATAAATTGTTGGTAAAACCACTCCTTAATCGCGATGCACTCATCTCAAGACTTGAATGAAGTCTAATTCACGCACTGCCATGCTCCCCCCTTTCGATATTAATCCATTGACAAAAATTTGGAGGGTGTTGGATAGTAACAATAGCTTGACCCAAAACTTTGGTGAATATATGAAGTTGGCCAAAATGGCTTTGATCCATATCATTGGCTCAGTTGAAGATGAATGCCTCTTCTTTATTGTGGGGTTCTTGAAGTCCAAGCTTCAAAACAATCTCAATGAACACATCCAAGTGGTTGTCGATGAAGATGTTTAATCCATGAATCACCCTTGTAGTATATTTTGGCTACTTTTTGTTCTATACTCTTGATGCGAATTTTAGCTGTAAAAATGATATTTTTTTGAGTTTTTGTTCATCCAATGAGATGTAATCTATCTAGTGCAACTTTTTACTTTAGTTGATAAATTCTTAAAATTTTATGTAGGTCAAAAGTTTTTATATTGATTTGGTGACTTTGGTTTATACCATGATATCATAAACTACAATATATGCCTATGATTTTTTTATTTTTGAGCAAATTTTGTATTTGATATGAATTTCCTTCACTTTTTATTTAAAGAATTAACAATAATTTTAAATTTTCACAAAAAAATTCCAAAATTTTAAGACTCAGAAATCATGTGATTCTATCTTTGAAAAATAAAATTAAAAAATTTCATTCATATATAATTGCAAAATGGCAGCAAATAGAATAATGATTGGAAGGACTGAAGTCACTGAAGCCCTTGTGGCCATGGGCTCATCCATTCACTATATAAGGAGCTTGGCAAGAAGAAATTAAAGTAATATGCTCTAAAAACGACCATTTAAGGGTTGGTCCCCCTTTTTTTTATAGATTTCAATGAATAGAAATATTTTTGGATCATTATTCAGAGAAAGAAAAATGGATGCGGAACCTTGCACAAGTGGTTTCATATTTTTTGAATTATTTATGAATTTTCAAAAAAACCTATTGTAGGCACCTATATGTGACCTTAGATCTTCCAAAATCCAACCACTTGCAACTTCTAAAGTGATTTGAGTAAATGAAGACCAACAATTGGTTCTTGCAATAAATAATGTTTTTCTCTTGATTCTCTCAATGGCTTAAGAGGTCCATTTAAGGACCACCTACTATCCATTTTAGACCTAAATATAGGGGCAATTCGAAGAGGCCGCTTGCTTTTAGAGTAGACTACCTTACTAAAAGCTTTCATTTCATTCGGTTTTGCTCTCTTCTTTCAAAAAAGAAAAGAAAAAAACAAGAAAAAACAAGAAGATGGGTTGATTCTTCATAATCAATTGTTGACTTTTCAACGCTAATGTGGTACCGTCCCATTGGCAACATGTCACCTTTGCTATTACAAGTTGCAACTTATAACCTTTTTTTCTTTTAATTTGCTTCCTACACTCTTGGATCATGAAGATCAAAGATTGTGATTGCAAAATGTAATGTAGAAGCACCCATTTAAGTCCATGTATCCATTGATTCATTGTAGAGTTTCCTTAACCCCAAAAGGTTTTTGACTACGTTTTCACCAAAAATGCTTCAAAACTACCATTTTTAGTAGAAGTACCAAATTTATAAAAAAATAAATTTAAATGGACACATATAACCATAGTATCTTGAAGTACATTAGTTTGAGAAGATGTGGAATTTAAAAAAAAATTCCACCATGTGGATTGCAAGATATTAGTATTTGAAGTGACAAAATCTTTTTTTTGGCCCTATGAAAAACTAGGTAGTTGCACTTCACAAGGTCACATTTGTATGAAAAAATGTACAATATGGTGGTTACTCTTTGGATTCATTCTTTAAGGCAAGTTGGCTACATGCTTGAAAATTTCAAATCATTTGGAATTGTATAACATATAAGAAAAAAAATACGTAGAAAGAAATAGGGAATGATTCAAAATATTAAATTGTTAATAATTTACTTATGGAATTGAAAAATTCCAATCTCAATGGTTTTAATGTTGAAATAAATAATCTACGCCTAATGTTTTTATTTTTTTCCAAATATATTGAAAATTGAGTTAATTCAAGGATTTCAAAGTCTATCTTAGAATAGAAATTCCCATAATTACCTACAAACTACCTGCAAACTAAAACTCCTCATAACTTTCATCTCATTAATCAAAATAGAATGATTCATAGCTTTCTACATATACATAAATCTAGAGAACCAATTTCAAATTTTTATTTCTTAAAATAGTGATTTTCAAAGAAGTTTTTTTACTACCCCGCCTACTAGTCCAACAATGAAAATTACACATCATACTATAACTTTTTTTTATCATATAGTCAAAAGTTATGAAGATTGTTGAGCCATAAAGCTACTCCTTAGGCACATGTTGTGTGAAAAATTCAAATTCAAATAAATAAAAATTCCATTTGTAGTGAGCTATCCAAAATTATTATGTTGCCAAAAATGCAATTTAGGGCTTTAGGGATTAAAGTGTCTCCAAAAGTACCTTGAAACTGTCTCCATGTTAAATTGTGGTTTAGGTTATAAGATTTCTGTATCAAAATCAAGGCAACTTTACCAAAGTGTTGTTTTAGGTGCCCTAAGAAACTCTCTTTTGAAAATTCACAAGAAATAGATGCTTCATCCAATTCTATTTTATTTTTTAAAATTCATGATTTTCAATTGCTGATACTGCAAAAATATTTTTTCTACCTTAAATCTAGTTATGTATAATAACCAATTTGTTGCTAGCTTAGCTTGTCAATTATCTAATACTACCTCCATCCCAAAATAATCTTCTTGTTGGACAAAGTGTTTAGGAATTAGGCTAAAAATAATATTTTAAAAACCAATTTTAGACTACAAGTAGAGTTTGGTGCACTTCTAGTATTCTAGAAACGTTGAGTTTTAGAGCCCTTTTCAAAGTTTAGTTTTAAAATATTAAAAAATAAATTTGGGGGGGCATTTTCAAAAAGCACCACTAATCAATTACCCCCTAAAGGACCAAAGAGCCCACTTTGGGCTTTTTGAGAATTTGGCAAGCTCTATTGACTTCATAATTTGAAATTTTTGCACAAATTTTGGAGAATGAATGCTTCTCATCATAATCTACTTGTGAAGCTTTGTTTCATGTCATTTTGATAAATATTGCAAAAGTTTTTTTTTATTTCAACGTCAAACTAGGCAACAAAAAATATATTCTAAAAAATATTAATTATTATTTTTAAATTGTGTAGATTGATACCTACTTAAAAAAAATTTAACCACTAAATTCCAAATAATGAGGTAAGAATTATGACAAGTTTTATTTTATGGGCAATAAAGGTAGAAAAAACATATGAACTCATCTTTTGCTCTCAATTTTGAAAATTTTCAAATAAAAATAAAAATAAAGGATATTAATTTTTTACTAGAGCATTCTCACCATTGGGATTAACAATTCTCAAATTCTTCCAAAAGTTATTAGCATATTAGTCATATCTTTCACTCAACAACACCTTCCACTTTACAATTTAAAAAAAATGAATATCAAAGTTTTTTGAGTTAATTTTTTTAACATATATTTTCAAATCATTTTCCAACTTAATTGACTAAAATGCACAAGTTATAGGACATACTTGTTTCTTGCTAAAAATGTTGAAAGACAAAACTTCACCTTTTGGAAGGACTAGAAAGCCTATGTTTTAAAGTTCGGGCACATTGAATTTGCAATCAATGGGGATATTCACTCTAAAATTTTGGAACAATGTACTTGAACAAGTTAACCAAAAGATCATATGGTCTATTTTGTTAAAAAATGAATATTGATGAAGATTTTGACCTTGCCTTTGGGGACAAGTATTTTGAACTTTTTTTGGGTCTTTAAACACAATGGTCCTTTAGAAGTTAATTGTTGAATGTGAGGTTGTCATTTTGTAAACATTTAATATATGTCCAAGTCCACATGTGACCCATTGTTTCGCCTCCTAGAGTTTCATCCCCTTCAATTGGGCAATATGCATAGAGCTGCAAAAAATATGAATGAACAATGTTGATTGACTTTTAAAGTTATTTCATTCATCTTTTAATTGATGGTTGCATGGATAGATGAGAATTATTACTTGGAGTTGTTTTATTGGTCCAAAGTAGCAATCGAAAACCAAATCTGACCAATTCACAACTTTACAAAGTACAACAGGAAGATCATTTTGGGACAAAAAATTAAGGCCAATAGAAAGATCATTTTGGGAAGGAGGGAGTACTTATCCAAACTCCGCAAACGAAAGCGCAAACAAAAGCACATGCAAAAAGCAAAAGACGGAGGAGAGTATCTTCTCGTTACCCAAGCCCGTGGGAACGCCCCAAATTTGTGCCCAGCTGCCCCACAAGGGCAGTGGCGGAGACCTAGGTGGCGGGGTAGATAAGATAGGCAGCCAAAAGGCGTGAGCCAAGTGGGATCTCAAACTGCCACCTCAGCCCAAAGGATCAGTGCTCAAGGCTGGCGGGCTCCCTCTCGACGGGGAGCTGCTTTCTTTAGATCGTCATCGTTGTGGTGCTGGTCGTGCGTCCCTCATCAATTTTCTCGATCGGATGCTCAATTCCCAGTCTCACGCTTGCCGCTCGATTCTCTCCCCCGAGCCCAATTCGTGGTGGCAGATAAGGCCGGCGTCCCATTTTGCCCACAACACTGCTCTTACAAGTGCCAGGGACTCTCTGTTTCTTCTCAATTAGCCGCGGAGCAACGCTTGGTCCGTCTCTCGACCCGATCTGAGCACTTTCGGTAAGATTATTGAGTCGGTACGACCCCTGAAGTATATACAGGCACCCCCATTAAGGATGTTTTTTTGGTAGGACAGTCTGCAGTGATGGATCCCGATTCTGCATGTATCCCGAGTTTTCGTACTGGGTGATGTTTCGAGGGTCTTTTGGGTACGGTGTCTGTCGAAATTGTTGTTTGATTGATCCGACGGGTGGGGATTTCAGGCTGGTTCTACACTTTCTTCCTCGGGTTTTGGTTGTGTTGTATCTTTGTTCTTCACAATTTTTGTTCCGTGAATTGCATTGCTGATGTTGGTGGTAGGAGAAAGAAACTGTGGGTGCGTGATTTGAGTCACCTTGCAAGGAGTTGCGAGAGAGTTTTCGGTGAGAATGTTGAATCGGGGACCTCCCCCGCAGTATACACAGGCACCCGATGTTTTTGCTCTAGACATTCTGCAGTGGAGGATCCCGATTTGACATGTGTCCCGAGTTTTCATGTTGGGTGGTGTTTCGGGGGTTTTCTTCATTTTGGGTTCTGTCGAACTGATGTTGTGTTGATCGCAAGGGTAGGGATTGCAGGATTCCTGTACTCTTTGTTTGTCGGGGTTTGATTTGGTTGTGTTACATCGTTGATGTTGGTGGTAGGGTAAAAAAACTGTAGGTGCGTGCAACTTGAATCACCATGCAAGGCGTTGCTAGGCGTGCGGGGCGAGCTCTGTCGGGGACTGTGTTGCAGCACATCCGAGTTGGGGGATCGGCGGTGGGGGTGATCCACACGCGGAAGGAGTCTTCGCAGCCGGAGAAGCGAGAGAGTTTGGAGGAGCACGGGTTCGAGAGCACCACCATTGCCGATATTCTCAAGGAGAAGGGGAGCAAGGCTGATGGGTCGTGGTTGTGGTGCAGTGTGGACGATACCGTGTTCGATGCCGTGAAATCGGTGAGCATCAAGCTGACGTGTGGCACTGGGACTCTTCTTGCTTTTGCGCGCGAATAATGGGGACTTGTTGTTCTATGTCACTTTTTCTAAATTTGTCTCTTAAAAGCATATTATTACATGCCTGAAATCCCGTTTGCCCGAATGCCCGATCAGACGGAATTGTAATATCCTGTCTGACTGACTCCGCCATTTGGTCGTTTTGGCAGATGACTGCACACAATGTGGGGGCGCTGTTGGTGGTGAAGTCAGGGGAAGGGAAAAAGCTCGCTGGCATTATTACTGAGAGAGGTTAGTTTTAAGTCTAAAACTTTCTGCAACACTGCATGTACAGATTAATAGCAGCATGTCGGTTTTGAAGAATTTTTTCCATGTCAACCTCATTCGTTTTTCTAGGAATGGTGATAAGCTTCCTATCTGGTGCAGGATATTGTTTGTATCATTTTTTTAAGTAATTTATCATACCGTATGTAGGAGCGTGATTTTTGGGAGATCACTTACATCTGTGGAGATATTCTTGGATACAAGATCCAAATCTGTTGAGATCAATTGTTTTTCACTATGTATGAATTTTAAGTGCACTTTCGAAGTGGGAGGTTGTAAGCCACTATGTGTAACAATCCCATTCCCATTCAAAGATGAGTGGCCATCGACATTGAGCCAATTCATGTTCGCACCACTTGCTATTAGGTTCAACAAAGTCTATTGCGGAGTAATAAATACGTTGCTGATGGTAAAGGGGTCAGTTTAGGCGACTGATGTTTTAGTATCCTCTTCGTCATGGGCCTCTGTTTTTTAGGGTTGTTCTGTGAATAAATAGTAATGTGGTGGTTTGTCTTTTTTCTCAGATTATCTCAGAAAGATCATTGTACAGGGCAGATCGTCCAAGACGACCAAGGTCGGGGACATCATGACTGAAGAGGTAATCAGTGTTCTTGTGAATTGCATTTAGCCTAGTTGAAATTCTGTGCTTGTATTCCAATTTGTACTTAAAATGTAAGGTGATGTAAACGCCTACATAATGTGGTGTTTCTCTTCCAGAATAAGCTCATCACAGTGAAGCCGGACACGAAAGTTCTGCACGCTATGGAGCTGATGACCGGTAAGCACTAAGCACTGCTTAACTTTACCACATTTGAACGATCTTGCACTTTAGGGTTTTGCCCTGCTCATTTGAAAGGGGTTATGTCACATCATTATTTAACATTCTTAACCAGTTCTAGCGCGTCTGTAAGCGGCACGAGAAAATTCGGACTCCAACTCCACAATTGGAATGAGGTGTCAGTGGCCATTTTTATTAAAATTCCTCTCCAAGAAGATATTCCATCCATTATGTGAAGGCCTCAAGGGAGAAATCTCTGGACTGTAGAATGTAATGTACTCATGATTTGCCATGTGATTTGAAGTGTGAAATTTTTGAGATTCATGCAGATAATCGCATTCGGCACATTCCCGTGGTGGAGGAATCGGGAATGAAGGGGATGGTGTCGATTGGTGACGTGGTGCGTGCAGTGGTGGGTGAACACCGTGAGGAGCTTCAGCGCCTCAACTCCTACATTCAGGGTGGCTACTAGCTTTTCTCAGGGTCCTTCCTGAGTTTTATATTGACGAAGACGTTTGTTGCACTCGGTTGGCAGGACCACAAGTAAGCATGTCTTGGGACTAGCGGATAAGCTCAGGCTTATGAGATATGCGTAGCAATGTATATAGAAAGAAAGGTCCAAGCAGTGAGTGCACAGTTAGGAAAATTGCAGATGAATGTGCCGTGCAATTGGAGCAACTCACATTAAACTTGTTGATGGTGATTTGGCGTATATTCAGTTTGTACATATTTGTTATCGAGCGACTCGAGTCCACTTGGTATGAATGCTTATGCATGTGACGTATAAATAAATAAAGTAAGCATCCGAGGGTGAAATGAGCTTGTTGTTGCTTTGTCATGTTTCAAGCTTCGAGTTTATGTTTACGAAATGGCACTTTGGAGCAAACAAGACTTTTCAGCGTTTAGTGTCACTATATTTCTAAAATGAAGAGTTTGAAGTGAAATTTTGTTTCCTTGGTGACTTGCAAGGCAACTCTTAGGAAAGGAGACTTGCTAGATATCTTTTAATGTAATGAGGTGATGGAAGAAATCTCATTCATGAAATTGTTGAAAGGCTGTAAACTAAAAAATTCAGAAAATTGACTCATTGAAACACTTGCGAGTACAAGAGGATGATCACAGAGAGGGAGTCTCTCAATGAGTTGCATTGTGCTATTTTAGATTCCCATATGATGTTTGAAATTTCCGGAAGCATGTCAGTATGACACTGTGATCTAGATAGTTAAACTATGATCTTCAGCAAACATTTCTTTTGCATTTGTTTTGGGCCAAAATTAATCCTCTTCTTGAAACTTTCTAACTCCACTGAAATTATGTCGAGTAGTCGGGAGAGTAGTTAACTACAATTTCTGGTACAATTTGAGAGTTTTACATAAGCACGAGGAAGATTTACAAACATCTCATTCAAATCTGTAACTTGCTGTATTCGTTGCTGAGATCGCTTCGTTGGACTGTTTCATACCCTATGGGCCATCCAGGCACATTGGCAACGATTTACATAATATCAAAAGAATTGCATATTCATCTCCACAATTTATTTGAAATGAATTTCCGATAGGTTCTTGGAAGACTTGCAAAATCCATTTCGACTCCAGTCGATTGAATGTACAAAATTTCACAAAAGTGTGCACGACATCACCACATTGCAGGAAGAAGGGTAGTGCTCGTTTGAAGCCAGCGTGCGTGAAGAGTTTGTTGGCAATGAAGGATATTCACCTACATCTGCGTTTCCTCTTGGAGATAGACTTGCATTGCGAAATCTCATGAACTATACAAAATCTGACTGACTAGTAGAATTCTAGTACCTTCCTACACAGATCTCACAGCCGTGTGTTCATGAGAGAAATATAATACAACTTCAGATAGGATCTAAGCGGACAATCTGAACAAGCAGAACTGCACCTATACTTACTCTTAAACATCTGCACGGAATGATGAATCTCTGCTAGACTTGTTGGTCATCGCTGTGCTGGTCTTGTTTGGATTGACGTTTGGATCCTTTGCCTGGAATCTTATGTATGGCAGCCTCTCTAAGAAGAGGTACAGAAAGGCTAGGATTCCAACATTGATACCCCAGAGCACGTACGATGCCTGCGATTCAAAAAATGGTTTCAGTCACTTTGTGATGTAACTTTCGTATAGAGAATGTTGACAGCAACATTGCAACAAAAGTTCAGTAGGAAATTGAAAGTTCAAGGCTCACCTTCCTCTCTCCACCACTGGGCCAACTCTGCACATACACGTCCAAGCCTTTGAAAATATTGAACCATGCGAGGATGATTGCCGCCGTGCCGAACAGCCAGTGGACCACAAACCAAGCTGGCCTGACTGCCGTTCCCCTGAAAGGACATACAATCATGATTACCCAAGTGCTTGAATCTGCTAATGGAGTGTTCCTTAAAAGTCGAGCACTTTTCAGATTTGTGATTGAACCACCAAAAAAACTTGCCAACACCTATCCAATCACAAATGACATTATTCATTCGATTCACTGAAACAGTGTCTGCACCCCCACTTTGAATGCGTTTAGGAACAGCCCTTTTGCTTACTCCTCCTTTAATTTACAATAAAAATTGAATGAAACACATCGGAATTCAACACGTTTGAATTGGTACTGCTCTCCAAATGGTGTCTATATACCTTCGAGGCCTGATGAGAGCCGAGAGAGGTTGCAACCACACCAGGACCATGATAGCCAACCCCAGCTTCACATGTGTGTTGTCCCAAGTATCAACTTCAAATTTTGTGGCAGCAATGACGAATGCAATTGTGGAAAGGATCACTCCTGTCACCTGCACATACGTACACACAATCGTCAATTTCGATCATTAAATTGGAGAGATCTCGGCCCCCAAAGTTGTGACACTCATCTGCGCCAAGTTCTAATAGCTAGATCAGGTTTCAGTTTGCGTGCCCTCCAAGAAGTTGTGGAATTCTTCAAATAAAAAAAACGTCGGTCACAACAGTCAACTGTCAATTCCATGAATACTGCAATCAACAGGCAGGCTAGTGGCTGATCTCTTGGAAGCAGATCCGACGAGTAGTACCTGAAGAGAGATGTGCGCCCACAACCACTGTGAGAAGTAGATCTGTCCGAATCTGGAAACCAGCACTCCAAGGGGCAGGAAGATCCCAAATGCAAGCCACATGAGCCATCCGTGAGCTCGAAACCATCCAATGGAACTCGGGTTGCCCTCGTTGGGGTCAGTTCCGGCAGCAGGTGCATCAGCTTGCGCATTTGCAGCACTCATCCAACTCATCATGAGAGCCACCTCCAGCGCAACACCAGCAGCTCGACAGTACTGTCCATTGCTGGTAGGAACTCGACGTGCTGCAACCATCTTCAACCTACTCCCCAAGTGTAACTGATTGCTGAGCACAGAAATGCTGCCCAGGAAGCTCAAGTTCGTTAGACTCGATCCACTGGAAGAGGAAATTTACGACTGACACAACTTCTGTTGGTTTGCCACACCGGACTTCAGTTGAAAGTAATATAGTGTCGATGCCGGCTTGGAGAGCGGCTGAAAGCTAGTGATGTAACAGTGGCGAGCAGATGTGGACTCGTGGCTACCACGCGCTTCAGGATTTGAAAAAGTGCAAAGGGAGAATGACTCAGCTGGGGAAGAAGAGTTGGGGACTTGTCTGCTTGGTTGATGTGGTCTGATTAATTGTGGATCCACTTTATTTACTCCATGTGGATGTTCAGAAGCAGCAGATTCTAAATCGAGTTTGCAGCCTGTCTGTCGTCACAGATGAGCTAGGGAAATGGAAAGCGTTTCGCGGAAGACGTCTTCGATCGAGTGAAGCCTCCACTACCAAGCCCTGTACGGCTAGCTGGTAATCCCATCAAAGCGTTCACTTGCATTCACTTGTATGACTGAGCGGAGGTTCACTTAAGTTAAGTCAGGACGGAGTTTTCGATACAACTGTAATTGCGCAATCCTCGCAGAAGTCCCGTAATCAATGTGTCCAGTTTAGAGTGTGCCAAATGTCATCAAGTTTTAAATGCATGATCGCCAGTAATTCTCCGAAATGGCCACGTGCGCATACGCCATCGTACAGACGTTTCATCTTCGATTCATCCTCTAATCGTGCCGCCCACAGCAACACCGGCCATATTATTTTTGTTTCCATCACGGCGTGAACCACGGGAAGAAAATGTCCCGTTCATTTAGGACAGGTTCAGTGTCGTAACCAGAGGCGCAATGCTCGATTGTGCGGGCGTAATTGGTCATCACGCATTTTTCATTCCAATTGTTTATGTTCAGTATGTATTTCATCCAAATTTTCTTCCTGCAGTTTCTGGCAGGCAAAGCTTCTCGTAGTTGGGCATTGCGGGATGAACATAACATTGCTAACTGGGCTCCCTACCTACCTGACACATTAGCTATAATTCCCCCCAAGATGCCGGGGGGTGAATTTAATTAAAATGCAGAATGTAGATTGGCTTACGGTTCAGTGTTGGCCTGTAGTACCACATCAACTCTCACCACGTAGCTCTTTCAAGAAGCTTCCTTGCTGGGGGCTCCCACTCCCTGCGGAAGCAAAAGGGAAGTCCCCTAGTCTGGTATACAATGTTATGAAAGCATGGACAAGTTACTATTCATTTCTTGTCTTGTAGGATGAGTTACTATTCATCAAATGTACTTCTCAAGTACATTTGATGAATAGTAACTCATCCTACAAGACAAGAAATGAATAGTAACTTGTTTAGTATGACAATCATGGATGAAAGAACCTCCTGGTCAGACTTCGTCCTCCTTTTAGGCTCTTTCCATCACACAATGCCTCCTTGAGCATTGTCCTATACATAACATTGTATAACCAGTCAATGATCCTAGTCATATTGTGAAGGTATCATGCTTTGTTACATGCGTGGGAGGGACCTATCAGTTAATTCAAGGATTGGAATTGGTAGAGGAGCCATATAAGACAATTTTTGTTCATTGTGGAGGGTTACCTTTTCAAGGATACAAAAGAATCCTTGCCTCATTGATAAACAATGTTATAGGAAGCATTAGAAGTTTACTAAATGATTTAGTCCTAATAATTGGAGAATTAGGGGAGAGAGGCAAATATGCTAAATCTAATGTCAAAAAAATTCCCTATTGGTATACTATAAACCAAGAATGGCAATCCCAAAACCATTGAGAGATGAGACAATCAATCTCCATGTCTCAAATAATGTAACCTTATTAACCAACCTTTACTATTCCCCCTTGAAGATTGGAATAATCCCTCCATGGATCCCTCCCTAGACTGAATTCAATTTAATGTACAAAGAGCCATTGACTAGTTGGGAAGTTGTAATGTTGGGACTCCAGTTTACGATGGGGCAAAAAGGCCCCCACATTGGTTAACTCTTGAAGGATGAGCTTGTGACCATGGAAATCATCCCTTTTGACATTGTGTAAATAGTTGGTTAAAAAAATCTAAAAGCACTCATTAAAAGTCAAACTACTATACAAGACCTCCCCTTTTCTTGCAAAATTTCAAAGATGAATAGTTGCACTTCTTTCCTACAGACAAAGATTCTCTATCATTATCTCCTACAGAAAAAGATTCTCTGTCATTCATCGACCTGAAGAATGGCTACAGCGTCATTTATGGGTGAATGTTATGTAACCGTGGGTTCAATCCATGCAGTCTTGGGGTTTGAAGTAGTGGAACGGAACCTCCAGTGACTGGAGCCATGCCATTTCTAACTTAGAGACTGGAACTGCCGAGGTTATTCAGGTGTGCGATCGAGCAACTTCGGTGGGAGTCTCTCGAGGCGCGAATCCAGTGAAGGAAATGCAACAACTGAACGAAGAAGCTGGCGGGGTGCTTTGGCAAGGGCTATCAGTCACAGTCGAGGAGGCGCTTCTGGGCACTACGGCGACTTCTGTGCTTCGGACTTCGCTGCCTTGTTATGATGAGAAACAAGCTTTTAACCCCTAAAGTCAAAGGTCTTTTTTTCATCAAAACCTACTTTAAATTGCCATTTCTATTGCAAAGAGAAAAAAAATTCAAAATTTGGTTTTTTTTGGACACCTAACCATAGGATCTTGTACTAAACTAGTATAAAAATGTTGTGGAAAAAATTCAGAAACTTTGAACACATAGCTTGCAAGATATTTGCATTTGAAGTAAGGAAAAACAAGTTTATTTAACACCTTGATTGGCTATATTTTTTGGCTTTGAATCTTCATAACTTAAAATTTTAGCACAACTGATTTTGATTTTATAATATTTTATATTGAAGAATTGAGTTGAGAATCTATGGAAAAAAATTCAACAAAGAAATATTTAGTTTTCACTCATTAAAAATTTATTAAGTAGAAGTAGGTTCAAGATTGAAGGGATAACTATGAGTAGGTTCAAAAATAAATTCCTAAAGGTAGAGTTTGAAGTCTAGGAGGTAAAATACTTCTAATCAGAAACTAAAATTTCCCTAAGAAATCCAATTGCAAGATTCCTTAAGTACAACTCCCATACATCATATCAATGAACCAATAATTTAGGATCACTTATCATCAATTCAATTGGCTTTGGCTTTCTATCTTTTGCTCTAATTATTTTTCACTCCAATAACACTCCTCATTAAATTCTTTTCTTCAAAATACTCCACCTTGCTATTTAGCTTTAGCTTTTCTCCAATTGACTCCTGCTCCAAAGAATAATCAGCAGCTTTCAACTTTCAAATCCAATTGATCTTTTATTTTATACACCATGACTATTGTCAACATCAATCTTTTCGATTGATTTCTCATAGCAACTCCCTAATTCGCATCAGTGTTTATAATTAGTTGGCCCTTCAAATTCTTTTAATCCCGATTGATCTCTCTCAAATTTAACTCCAATTATCTCACAATCACATTTTCCATATTAAATTCCAATCGTCTAATCTTCACTCTTTTACAGCTTTTGGTTCTCACCGTCTCTCAATTTTAATTGATTTAACTCTTAATTTCAAATTGAATGCCTCTACATTTTTAGTCTCTCATTCAACATTCATTTCAATCTGGTTCTTATATTATTAAATTCACAATTAAATATACTCTTACAATCTATTGATTTCTTCCAATCGGTCTTCAATTCAGTAATTCACACAAATTCTCCCTATCAGTATTTACATACAATTCTCACTTTCACACACGCAAGATACAACATATCTTCACAAACATTTCTATAATCAGTTTTTCTCCAAAGTCCTCACTTACATGTAGATCACGTAGTCTTTCCAATTTATAATTTCACATACACAATTTTGCAATTGGTCTCACACATACACAAATACAATTCACAAATAACTCTACATAATCACTCCCACAATTGCTTCACACACACAATTACTCATCACGCAATTTCACACATTATACATACACAATTGGTAAACAAACACTAAACTTATATTCACAAACACAAAAATTACACAACAATTGTTTTACTTCCGGCTATGGATCGAAGGAGTCCCTGCTTCACTGAGGTCAACTGAAATACACAATTGGAAATCCAAAGCTAAGTACCGAAATCCAACAATCATGGCTACCAATCGGCCACAACATCTTTTGAAATCCCAACTCCAAATACAATCGGTAAATACTAAGTATTATCCGCCAAACTATACTCCCAATTGGTAAAACTACATGTTTAACTAAAAAACTACCAATCAGTTGAAAAAGATAATATGTCAATAGACTACAATAACTAAACCATCAATAGCTCTAAGATGGAATGGAAACACAATAATCCCAACAATGAAATTGTTCTAGCAAGCAAATTTAACCCTGCTTAACAATTTTTTGAAAAATTGTAAAAATTGCATTCAAAAATGGATTCTACAAGTTATTTTTTCAAGAGCTTAAATTGCCCCCCAAAATAAGATTGTCCATAACTTTCTCATCACTAGTCCAAATAGAATAAATCAAAGCTTCAAATGTGGACAAAAATTTAATCTTTGAGAAAAAAAATTAAAAATTAAAGAAAATTCAACTTTTTGTGATTTTTTTGGACTACCCCTTGAGTTGCTTTTTGGACTTATGGTGCCATAACTTTTGTTCCAAGCATTGATTGAAATAAAAATTATTTTTTCAAAAAGTTAATCCAATTTCCTATCTTCAAAAAAAGTTTCAAAAAATTATGTCAAAAATTGAGATCACATAAGCCTACCCAAAATCCCAAGAGTCCCCTATAGGGACTTTGGGACTTTAGGGGTCAAGGTACTGAAAAAATCACCCAAGAGAGTCTTACATCAATCTATAGGAGACTTTTGCTAGTAAATGAGATTAGGACTTCATTAAGTTGATTAGTGGCCAAAATCAATGTCTTAAGTGATGTTGATGGAGTTTTTTATTTTTATTTTTTAGGGGAATGGTGTGCATTAAAAAAACAAAAGGGGAATACAATTAGTCTAGCTCAAGCAAATCGGTGGCAACTAAGAGATAGATGCCATTGAAGCTTGTAAAAGCTACCTGAATAGAACAAGTCATTTTTACATGGTTATGGAGTTATTAGTGACTTTGAAGTGTGATACCTAATTGGTCCAAAATTCATACTTTATTAAAAAAAACTCAATTGCTCTCTCCATTTCTCATGTTTGTCTTTATATAGAAAAAAATTATTATTTTTTAAAATGTCAATAAGGCAAACTAGCCATTCTGCATGTCATAAGGTGGTTTACTTCAAACACTTAATGTGAGAGGAGAAAGATTATAACCAATAATTTTTTTCCATTAGTTTTAGGCACCACACTTTTACAGACTTCTCACAACAATCCGCAACTTCAAATAGCAATGAAAAGCAATAAAAACACAAATAGATTTATTAACAACAACAAGAGCTCAAACCACCTGACCATAGAGAAAGATCAATCTCCAAAGGAGAACCATCTCCTCATCCCCCAACTTTTTCATATAATGGAGACTATCAATAAAGACTATCAATCTTTAAGATAGACTAAGACTACTCTTCTATCTTTATCTTCTATCTTTGGTTCTGTCTAGAATCATCCACTAAGATAAAAGTCCTAGTTACCTTTTCCAATTATATCCTATCAAATCATATCTTATCCAATCATCTCTTTTCCAAATCTTCCTCTTCTACTTGGAGTTATCTAACTCCAAGTTCCACAACAATTGTGTTTATCCAGTGCACTCGTCATCCAAGTGGAGTTGTCTAACTCCATTGCTTACATCCATCATTTGCAGATATCTATCCGTGCACTTCAATGCCTTTGTCATCCAATTGGAGTTGTCTAACTCCAATGCATAAATCCGCCGTTTGAAAACATCCATCTCCCAACAATCTCTGCTTATCCACTAGTGCACATTTCATCATGAATTAGTTCATGATCATCCATCAATGCATTCATCCAAAAGGTCATGACACAATCATCCATTCTTTCATCTATCAATGCATTTATCCATCCAAGATTGTGACAAGGGTCTTGACACACACAAAGAAATGTATTATATAGACTTAGCATGGTGAAACTATTAACATCCATGGACATAGATGAAACATGCAAGATGTGAATGAAATTGCATGTATTCATCCCAAAGTATGTAAAGTCATTTATAATAGAGCAATATTGTCAATTAGATTATGTAGCAATTGAGAAATTTCATTCCTTAAAAAGAAGCAAATATATTGCTCAATATTCGTTCAAATAAAATTTATATTATTTTTAAAAGATAGATCATCCCCCAAAAGAACATTGATCGTAACAAGCAACTAATTGGCAATAGTTACACCACAATTCTTATGCAAATCCCAATCAAGCATACCAAATTTGTGTTTCAAAAAAACAAAGTTCTATTTTGGATGAATTGTTTCATTTAATAGTAGTGGTTTCACGTGATAATTGATTGAAAAACATTGGTGATGAATTTTCTTAATCAATTGCATAGATATATAGGAAACATCCATTTGCACAGCTTCATATTTAAAAACAATTCATTACATAACAAAATATTATCTATGAAAAATTCAATGTGAAGTGTGGTATGACCAAACTTTGTAAAATAGATATCTCTATATTTTAACTAGATTTTGGCAAAGTAATTGTACCATCATACTCAAAGTAACAAATTTTAAGTCCGAAGATGTGTAGATAGATGTTTCCTACATATCTATGAAATCGAATTAAGAAAATTCATTGCCAAAGCTAGTCAAAATATAGAAATATATATTTTACAAAATTTGGTCATAGGCAACACTTCACATTGAATTCTTCATAGATAATATTTTGTTATGTAATGAATTATTTTTAAATATGAAGCTGTGCATATGGATGTTTCCTATGTATCTATGCAATCAAATTGAGAAAATTTATCATCAATATTTTTCAATCAATCATCATATAAAATCACTACTATTAAATGAAACTATTTACCAAAAATAGAACTTTGGTTTTTCAAAATTCAAAATTGATATGTTTGATTAAGATTGTATAAAAATTGAATGTTAATTATGCAAGACAAAACATGCGAATTGAATTTTATATTATGCAAAATTCTTTAAATGGCACTATAGGCAATTTGTAAGATTATTGCACGCCATTGTATAATACACAACTTTTCAAAGTAAATATGAGTGAAGGAGGTTGTTTTTGCTCACTTAAAGTGAATTTGAATTAAACCAGTAATTTTTGTACCTTAATACCTTAGAAAGTGAAGCTAGTTGTTTTTGAAAAATTTAGATCTCCTAAATTTGCTTTGGACTTGTTGTTTTTAGATACCTCCAATTTTCCACTAACTTAAGGTAGAAACATCCATTCCAAATTTACCTTGTATCCTAAATCAATCTTGAAAATATATAGATATAGAAGGTCCAAACTATATAGTTTGCATACATGAATGCAAAAAAAGTTGGGGGTACATTCTATATTTGAACTTTATAAATTTATAAAATTTTCATATATATTCTAAAACCTATCAATTTATTTTTGAAAATTCATGATTTTCAATTTCTTGATATGTTAAAAATAATCTCTTCTATTGATACCACCTCAAAGTATGTGAAATTACTTAAAGTGTTTTGGGTTTAAATGCTTCTTCCTTAATGCTTTGAAGGAAATTTTCATCCATGAGCAAAGAGAAATAACAATGATCTAATTTTGGTTGTCTTTAACTAAAAATCTATTCATGTGATGCATGATCTCTTGTTGAGGCTCCAAAATCACGCTCAAGTGATATCTATACTATATATACAATATGTAGTTTTCAAGACCAAAAGAATTGTTGGGGGGAGAATGGAGGCTTATTTGAATTTGTTGCAAGGCTAGATTGGGAAGTTTTGTGCAATATGAGAGTCGTAGAGGAACCACAAGATGAAATTGGGAATTTATACCTAACTCCAATTGCAAATTATAGATTGTTTGTGGTAGTCCTCCAACTTAAATTCCATAAAAAAAATCTCCAAATTCTATTTCAACCTTCATTTTTATATTTTATTTTTGTTACATTTATATTTAAATGTTTGTATATTCATGTTTTTTTTAAGTGTATCCAAGTTTTAAATTCTCTAATTTACAAAGCAAGCATTGATTTTTTTGGAAGTTTCCAAAATATTGTATAAGTATTTATTGGGGATGATCAACATTGAAATTCAATTATTACAAAATTTCAACAAATGCTTTTGACTTTATGAATTGATATTATTTTCCAAATTTTTCATTATGCCATATTCAATAACTAACATATTGAAATTTTTGGATTTGATTTGCAAATGAATATGGTTGGGTATGAAGAGATTTGAATAAAAATCATCTTCAAATATACCACATGAGATGTTTTTCAGGCCCCTAAGAAATTGTTTTGGGATTATTTCTTATGCTATGAATCATTGCAGTGTAGTCAGATTACAAAATTTAAAAATTTAAAAAAATTTAAAAAAATTTAAAAGTTTAAAAGAATTTTTAAAATTTTAAAATTTTAAATACTAAAAAAATAATTTATTATTATTATTTGATGTGAAGTCACATGACTATGTTAGACTGTTGTTGTGGCTAAGTTCCCATAGTTTAGGAACTATGGAGAACTCTCAATCTTGGTGAATAGGTGAATCTCAATATACTATATTTGATGGTTAAGGGTCAACATCTCCTAGCAAAAATTTAATTCTTTCCCTAAAATATAAGGTTTACAATGACAAAAGAGGCAAACACAACCTTGTGATTAATACATGCTTGGCACCCCTATCAAAAATCCACAACCATCATATCAAGCAAGGAAAAATTCAATCTCCCACATGGACTCACCCTAGACATTATTAAATTTCTTCTTGGAAAATTTGAGTTGTCAATCTTGAAGTCAAAAAATTTGGACCCCCCATCCATGCCATCAATCTTGATATAAATGCAATTACGATTATGATTATAGAATGCCTACAAAAATACATGGAAATCATATAAATATATGTGTGGAATACATATGAATTCATACGAAGTATGAATACAAATTGATGTACATACAAAATACATATGGCAATCCCATATATACTACATCAAATGCAGTCCCAACTGTACTTCCTAAAAAATACAAATAGGAGGGGGGGTAATTTAACAAATATAGTTAATGAATTGTGCTCATTATTTTAAACAAAAATTTATTTTGAGCTCATTTTCATTGTAACAATTTATCACACAATGACAATGAGCTAAAAAGAAGCAATAACTTCCTTTTACAACATTAGGTTGAATATAAGGTAAAAATAGAAATTTTCTACTATTATAAGACAATCATAATTTCATCAAAATTTTCGTATGTATATTCTTCATTAAAAAAAATTTGTCAACCTTAACCTTAAGTACTAAGTATGGTATAAGACTTTTTCACCACAATACCCAAAAAACCCTTGTAGAGTTGGTTGGTGGAAGTTGAATGAGACCCTAATGCCTTCCAAGCAATGGATTGCTAGATAATTTACTATTTTAAAAACTCAGCCCTAAGTGCGCTTCTCCAACACAAATTTATGTCATACCAAAATCTTCTTCAAATTCAAAAATAGGGCATTTGAAATGGGTGAATTTGAGGCCCAAAGAGGAATTATAGCACACCAAACTCACACCAAACACACCAATTCAAGCATGCATTAAATCAATTGCACTCCTCTTAAGATTCCATAGTCTTAATTAATTTGGTTGTCAAATTTTTTCCACTAGTCAACCTAGCTCCCATGCCAAAATCTCCTTCCAAAATCAAAACTAGGGCATTGACTAGTCACTAATTGAGTCCTAACAAAGAATTCTAGCATACTACCTCCCACACAACACACTCAAAGGACAATAATCACAAGTCTAATTTACAATCTAATTCTCCTTGAAACACTACAAGAAAAGTGATGTTTTATTAAGAGTATAGTCCTAATAATAATGACTTTTATAAGAGATTATTTTTTAGTAAAATTTTATTAAAAATATCTTGAAAAGGTGATTATTGTGAGGACTATACTCCTATGACAATATTTAAAACACCCCTTTCTCTTGTAGTGAAATGTCCCACAATTTCGTAATTCATCATACATTTATGGATTCATTCACTATTTTCTACTAAATATTTTCAAGACATTTAGTTGAATATACCCCATGTGAGCTTACTTACAATTAGGGTCATTCCTAACCCAAGTGTAAAATCATGCAACCCAAGATTCAAGACCATAAATCCTTTGAGAGCTTAGGTGGAGAAGAAATAACAATATTTTGCATTGAGTTTTTAGTGAATAAATCACTTTTGAAGGTTTGGTGACTATGGAAAAAACTTAATTAACACCACAATTCCTAAACAATTGTGAACATCCTCATAGGATTACACATCCAAAAGAGGAAGGGGAAAAAGAATACGAACTATTGCTATGATGGCGGCTAACATCCTCGCACGAATATAGTTGTTCAGCTTCATCATTAGGAAAAAATGAGCTTCAAAAGGTTTGTGAGTTTCTAGATAGCAAGGAACGATAATGGAAAATTTAATTTAATTTAAAAAAATAATTTTGAAAAAAAAAATCAACTAACAAATTATAGGCAAATTAGTATGGAATAATTCAATTCAATAATTACAAAATTAAAAACATTAATATTAAAATAATTTTTAAAAATTAGAATTTGATGTGGCACAAGTGTAACTATGTCAAATTATTTTTTAAATGATTTAAATGATTTAAAATTAGTTTTTATTGTAATTTTTAATTTTTAATTATTTTACATTTATTTATATATTTTTTGAAAAAAAATTAGTGGCCACTGTTTATCATCAAAGATAAACAATGGCTACAATTTTTCAAAGGGATTGTGAATTCCATTGAAGGGGACTCCTTATAGGAAAACAACCCCTTTGAAGATTGTTTTTTTTCTAATGGTTCCATCTTCATCCTTTGAATTTGGCAAGCCTTAGCTCTAAACTATCTCTTTCCAAAAATTCCACTTGATCTGCTTTAGAGTTTTCCCAATCTTGTTTGCCAAAGTGGGCCATCTCATTTGAAGGTGGCACCAAATTGGCCGTCCCATCTTTGTCCTTTCTTTAAATTGAACGACTTCAACTTTTTCGAAAGTTAACTTGCTAAGCTACATACTTTTAAAAATTTAGATTGTTCCACTTCACCATTTGTCCAATATTTTTTGCTAAAGTTAACACTCCCACTTGGAGTAGTTAAGTTCCTACCCTCATCTCTCCTCAAAATCCTTCACCCATTTTTCTCATAAATAGGTAAAAACCTACTTGAAAATTGTTCTAACATTATATTTTTATTTAATCTCTAACAATTCATGCTAGAAAATGCCAATAATTCACAAACTATCATAAAAAAAAAATTCTACACACAAAACACACTAAAAATCGGAAGGGAGAGAGAACTCCTAACCCTCATTGTATATCAATCCAATCAATGTTGTAAAGTTCACTTTCATCTTATATTAATTTATTATTAATATTCTAAATTATTATAAAATATCCTAAATTAGCATAAATTCCACTAACTTATTGTTTGTTTTTTCTATTTTAGTATTCCTATTACTATGTTGGTATTTTGGTAGTTGATTTGATTCCACTAATTACTTTTATATTTTTATTTTATTTTATTATTTGTTGATTATTGTCTAATGTCATTTTCTATTTTTATTATTTTTTAATTTAATTTTGTGTTTTTTGGATTTGTAACTTTTTTTGTTTACAATTTAGTGATCTAGTCTTAATGTTTGTAGAAGGAGGATAATGGCCTATTTGGAAAATATCTAAAATCAACTTAAATATCTAAAATATCTAAAATATCTAAAATATTTAATAATTCAACTTGGAAATCCATAGCAAAAAATATTACTACAACAACATTGCATTCATACACTTACTATAAGAAAAAGGGATGTTTTAAGTATAGTCCTAGGAGTATAGTCCTAATAATGATGACCTTTATTGAAGATTTTTAGTAAAAATTTACTGACAATACATATATTTATAGTAAAATTTTACTAAAAATCTCTTTTAAAGGTCATTATTGTTAGGACTATACTTAAAACACCCCTTTCTCTTGTAGCACTCTGGAATCACAATTTGTACTTAGTCATTAAATTAAGACTCACACAACCAACTCACACCATAATTTAATTTCAACTTGAATTGCTATTTAGCAACCATAAACAAACATACACAACCTCTAATTAGGCTCACAAATCACTCCTTCACAATTTCAATCAATTTTAACATTCACAAATATCCATACACATCATAAAGACACCAATTTAGTTGAGAAGATTTTTATATTATTATTCCAAATTGGTAAAAAAATCACCATTACAATTTGTCATAGATTTTCACATCCAACTAGCTTTCCACTCTCTACATCAGTACCAACTTATAACTTTGCATTTCACTACAACACTCACACACATCACACTCCCCAAAATAACAAAAAACACACAACCAACTTGGGCTGCGACTCTCATTGAACATGTTTGATAGTGGGTCTAGAAGCAAAAATGAACATCATAGCCTCATAGGAAGCAAGATGGTGGGTGAATAGCCACACCACCAAGGCAAACTACCAAATTGGAACTACAACCACCAATGCCAAATGGCTTCCAACTTGCCAATCACCAACTTGATAGTTGGCAACATTGTCACTTGTCACATCCAACCTACAAATCTAACTTGACACTACAACTATTAATCTCTTCCAAATTGGTGAACTAACATGCCAAATCACCTACTTTCACCACAAAATTAACAATTAAGTTACCAACTACTCTAAAAGAACAACCAAATACAATAAAAATACTACCATAAAAGTCCAACTAAGAATTCTACAATGTCATTTCCTACTAGTAGTATTTTGTTTTCATTTTCTCAACATCTTTATGTTTACCTAATTTGGTTACTTTACCAAATCTTATTTAAAGTCTTTTTCATTCCCCCTTGTTTTTTCTAGAATTTTTATTCCATTTTTTCCTAATTGAATTTCCTAATTTAGGCCCAAAGTTCCCACTGCAATCTAACTAGGAGCCCATTACTTAATTGTTATAGATTAATTATTCTCATTACTACTTCCTAACTTGTAATTTCCCATTTCACTGGAGTTGCTTAAATTTTTCACTATCTATAATTGTGAGCCAATGTGGTCGCTCACATACTAAATTCAAAGTAGCATATTCTAGAAGTAAATATCTATATAAATATCATATCTTCATAGACTATAGTGTACCTTGTGTTGTTGCCACAATCAAAACAAAAATTATTTTTTCTAATTTTTTACTCATAAAAACTTTGAAATTCAATAACTTTCACATTGTAGATCCAAATGCTACAAAATTAAGCCTTTGTACCCTTCCTCACCAAGGGCTTTCTAATGATATTGAGTATGTGACTGGGAAACTTACGGTCAAGGAAATCTCATCGTAACAAACAAATAAATAAACAAATATAAAAGTAAAAATAAAAGTAAAAATAACTAAAAAAGCCATAGCCATAGTCAAAATAAAAGTAAAAATTTTTAAAAAAATTTTTAGTTCATAAAAACTTCAAAATTCAATATCTTTTCCATTGTAGGTCCAAACGGCATGAAACAAAGCCCGTGCACCCCTCCTTGTTGAGGACTTTTTGATGGTATCAAGAACATGGCCGGAGAATGCACAGTTGAGGAGATCTCAATGTAACAACCAAACCAAACCAAACTAACTAGCTATCTTAATGGTCTAGTGTATCTTGTGTTGTTGCCATGGTCAAAAAAGTAATTTTCTAATTTTTTTAACTCGTAAAAATTTCAAAATTCAATAATTTTTACATTGTGGGTCCGAACACCATGGAACAAAGCTTGTGTACCCTTCTTTGTCAAGGGCTTTCTAACGGTATCAAGCATATTATCGGAGATGCATGGTTTGAGAGATTTCAATGTATCAAATAAAACAAAACAAAATAAACAAATAAACAACCTATCTTAATGGATGGACTAGCATGCTTGATACATGTTGCCACAGTCAAAATAAAATAAAAATAATTTTTTAATTTTTAAAAATTAAAAATAATTTAGAAATTCATAACTTTCCCACCGTATGTGCAAATGTGACGAAACCAAACCCATGCATCCCTCCTCCTTATTGAAGACTTTCTAATGGTACCAAGGACCCAACTAGGGACACACCCTCTACAAGATCTCACTGTATCAAACAAAACAAAAAGATAGCCTAATGTAATGGATGAATGAATGGATGGTGGGTGTTGGTAGATTATGCTGATGTAGGGGTTGGAGAAGCAAATCTTGCTGGTTGTCGTAGATTCGAGAATCTTCAATATTGAAAATTATAGCTCAGCTCTCCAGACAGGCACCGGCCAACTGCTCTTGGAACGAAGCATGGCCATCTATGGAAGCTGTCTGTGCTTACGAATTTGGTCGACGCCTGATCGGAGCATGATCAAGCATCGACAGTAGCATTTGCTTTCCAGCGTTTCCACCATGTGAGCAATCCATTGCTGCAGTAGAGTCCCATCTTGGCAGCTATGGCGGATTGCGGAGGAGCGGAAGCTGTGCTCAATTTGCTTTGGTCGGGGGCCCCTCTGCCGGAGTCCTTCGTGGCGACGGCTGCTGCCATCGCGCCCTTCCTGCCCGCGATAGCACTGGCTGCGCACGATTCCGCGGCCGTCGACCCTCGCCTGCTGGCCGCACTCGCCTGCCACCCGGACACGCCCTGCGCTTTTGCCTACGCGGAGCTCGACCTGGGAGAGTCCTTTCTTTCCCGCATTCGGGAAACCCTAGCGTGCTCGGAGGGAACAAGCTCTCGGAGGGAGGACGACGAGTGGACGTGGAGCGAGGAGGGCGAGAACGGAGGGGTGGATGAGTGCGACGCGTTTCAACAGGGAGACGAGGTGATGTGCGTGGATTGTAACGATCTTTTGATAATTTTTGACTTTCAATAGGAATTTACGCTTATAAGGTCATGATTGGTAATCTTTTGGAAGTCGAATTGCCGTTTCTAGTAAGCTGTGCATTTTTAGATCAATTGGCGAGGGTTGAAGAGTTAGTATGGAAAAGACAAATATTCTCTTCCCAGCACATTATTGAATTTGGAGGATGGATTTGAGCACTGCGTCTCTTTGGAGGACCATGGCGTGAAGCTCGCTGCCTGATAATTATATGTCTAAGAAATCTTGAGGTTTGTTTAATGCGAGAGATTACGCCCTTCACTAGCTTTGTCGGAGATATGAGTTTGTCCAAGAATTTGAGAAAACGCAGAAGCACGGTTGATTAGCGGTGACTTGGTGTTCAGTATTTGTCTGAGTGGGTTGGTGGATGTTAATCAGGGAGCATTGCCGTTTTTTAGTGGTTTGGGTTTAAGATTGAACTGGAAGTTTGTGCTGGTGGTGGTTTTAGTTGGCACTTAAAACTTAGCAACTAGTTGTTCTTATCGTAGTCTGCACTTGGCCTGCTACCATCTTGAAGCATTTTGTGGACTTTAGACTTAGGGGTCAGATAGTTTGTAGGGCAAAGCGTGGCAACAAGCTATGGTTATCAAGTTGTATGTTGAGAGAAGCCGTTCTAAACGAGGTTTGTGTCTGTTCATAATGCATAGGCAGAGCGTGTCAATGTGGCAGTCATTTCTGTGCATCGGCGTGCTGCCTTGTTCGACGCGAGATGGTTACATGGCGAAGCTGTAGAGGAAGGAAAATTTGCAGACCCAGAAGAGGACAACGAAGGCAGCATATGGAGCAATGAGGCTTGCTTGCGGGAGCTGTCGCATCTCTTACCCATCGTGACTTCTCGATGCCCTACTCTTTTGCCTCCGGGTATCAACCTTTTCACCACCCTTAACCCTGGCCTGTTTCCCATTTGGACTGCTTGAGATCCTCGATGCTTTTTTTGTACGATGTAATCGGGTAATAACGGAATGAAGAATGAAGAGTTTCTAATTGAGCATACTTCTGAGTTGTCTATGCTCGCATTTGGACAAGGATGAGGATGTAATTGCATGTTACCATTTGCAAGCGCGTGGTCTACGCGAACAGTCTTGCTGATTGCTGTTCATTCTGACGCAGAGGTATTGACCAAGGGTTTGCTGCCAGCCCGAAATGGTTGTCTCTTGCTTGTCTCCACGTTGGCGAACAATCCCAACCTTGTTGATCGCGGAGCCCATTTCCTCTGCCACATTCTTAGAATGCATGCGGATCTTTCCGAATTTCAACCCAGTAGTCCCCATTTCCAAGATAACGCTGCCAAAAGTTTAACAGGTTCGTGTTGAGACGAAAGTTTCTGACCCACATTTTTAATACTGCTACGATTCCAACTTGAGAGCTCTATTGGTTGAAGAGGATATAGATCAATCTAGTGTACCTCTGTAATGTTTTTGGACGAAAAGAATAATGCCAGGAGATAACTGATAGGCACATGTGGGAGATCTTGGGCCTGCTTCTACAAAAGGTCCCTCTCTTCGGTATTTTGTTTTTTTGTTTCAGTTACTACCGTTTCCGAATTTCGGTGATTGGATTTGTCTCTCATCAGAGGTTGGGGAGGTGTGGTCTTGAAGATCCTCTGTATTGTCAAACACTCAATTCAGTTCTCTCTTGCTCGTCTACAGGTCTTCCCCGGCAACAGACTGCACCAATTCCTTCTCAGATACCATTTCAATATACTGAGCATACTGATTCTGATGCAGCAGCGTTGATACTCATGAAGTTGTGTCAAATCGCACCATCAATAGCATCAGTATGTCGTGAGGCACTTGTCAATACAAGATCTCTAGTCGAACTGGCTTTGCATATCACCATTGAGATCCTTCACGATGAATTAGAATTCTTGTCCAGGTTAATTTTTTCTGGAGAGACAACTTCGCAATGGATCTTGCATCATGTAGGAGCCAAACAGAAGTCTGGCGAGTCCCTAGCTGTAGGTGAGCACAAACCTGCTCGTTGGGGTGTCAGTGACTCCAGTCGATATAAAGAGAAGGAAGGGTTTGTAGCCCGTATTCGGGATTCTTTGCTTGCAGACGCGAGGCGCGTTTGGCAGGAAGATGGGTGGGGAGGTCGTCTTCATGCCCATTTGAGGTTGTATTGTGTCCTTGTCCGTGTAGGGGAATTATCGCCAACTCATGAAGAGGTATGTTCGTTACGGACTGTCGTGTTTTTTTCGTATATCCCATTATCTTTACGTTGTCTGGAAGTTCAGATTTCACCTGTAGCAGATTCTGTGTTGAGTTATATGGATAAATAATATCTGATACCTTTCTTCAATCTGTTGCTGAAGGTGGTGTTTCATGATTTGGCAATGTTTTGATTTTCTTACTTGCCTAGTGCAGGTCGACTTTTGGCTTAAAGCCTTAGGGAATAGCTTAAAGGACACAGAATTCGTCAGCATTCGTACGCTTCAGCTTGGAATGGCTTTTGTTTGTTTGGTATCTGGACTCGCAGGACCATCGACCAAAAACCTTTTTCACTCAGCCATGGGTTGCTTATTAAAAGCGGCTACCGTTACAACCACGCCTGCCTGCACCCCTGCTAATGTTGAGCTTGCTGTTTGGTTGGCTGTCCAATTACTGCTCCGGAAGTTCCCAGAAATTGCAATGGTACTACAAATCTACGTCTCTCAACTCTTTGTCCTGAAATATTGTTGAAATTGTTTTTTCCTGAGAAATGGCCTCCAATGTGCCTTCTACTAAGTTGCAAAGTTGAGGTAAGAGGAATAGTAATTTTTCTGCAGTCACTGATATTAGTCTTACCTGCAGCTTGTCCGAGAAGCGGTGGGAATGCATGTTACGGTCCAGAATTCATTGATACGTGATGTTGCTGAGGCTGCTTCAAGTGCTGGGATCATTACTGATGCCTCTCTTGTTGCAACTGTTGTGGCTAACCTCCGTTCAAGTACACCAATACTAGCCAACAAGTAAGTGGCCATCTTTGGTCCGCCCTCCTTGAATGTTGAAAAATGGTCCTTGTGCAGAAATTCTGTTTTAATTTAGAGTTTGAGTCGATCTGTAAGCACACTTCTGGTCATACTGGTCACAATTTAGTATTTTGCTAATGAATACCCCATTTGAAGTTGTTCCATTCTCTCAACTTGTTCGGGGTGGGGGAAACAGGAAGCAATCGGACTTGGCTCTGAAATGTATTGACCAGTTGATGAACACGAGCACCTTCAACTTCTCACGTTATGGGGTGGACATCTCGGATACACTCATGCACTGCCTTAGTTTGGCACAGACACCTATCCACCCTGTACGCCCTTTCGCCCTTGTGTGAACTTCACTTGCTGTAATTTCTCTCTGACATCAGTGTGTTCCACACTTCTATTACTCACGACCTGGTTAGATGAGACCATTATTTTGACCTTTTCTCAGCATTGATGTTGTCTTGATCTTTGGTTAGGTCGCCATCATGTTGGAGAGCGTATGCTTGTACATTGTGTTACGCTACGTTGGGCTAATCAATTGACATTAATGTATAATAGCTTAGCTTGAACATGTGGTCCTTATTCTCTCTTCTTTCTTTTTTGACTGAGCTAGCTGGAGGATTGTTTCGACTTGTTGGTGGTGTTACATGCATCTCTGCAATATAGCATTTGCTGTTATGTTGATTTTCTGCTTTTCCTATGTCGGCTCATGCAGGTGTTACCTCAGCTTGTCCAAGCGTTTGCAGACATGTCTGCAACAGCTCCTCGAGCAAGGGGAGCAGTACAGCCATTCAAGATGCGACCTTTTCCAAGAGATTGGTTGGTTGCAGCTATTGCTCCTACTGGCATTCTATTGAGTGGTGTGATAACGTCAGCTAATGTTAAGTCACCCCAGGTTCGTTACACGAGGCATAAAGTGAGGATCTCCAAAATTGTTGGAACTCAAGCATCAGAAGAGACTCAGAGTGATTCCAGAGATGGGGCCACCATGGCAGCAATTGGAGACCCGTTGGCCACAGCAGCATTGGCAGTGTACTATATTCTATGTCGGGAGCAGGTATTTAGGAATATGGGGATTGATGGTGGTTTGCATGGTTGGGATGGCTCACAAAGCGATGCTGGGGAAGAAGGCAATTGGACAGAGTTGCTTGCGTGCCTGCCGTTGATGCCCCTCATCAGGCATATGGAAGATCAATGGCTATCCTACGAGAACCTATTACCGCAGGTAGCAACGGCGTTGAGACTTTGTGTGGTAGGATGTTCTTGTTTACAGATTCTTACCAGCCAATGTTTTCTTAATACTCTTCTTGAGCGTATTTTGGAGGATGGGTGATTTCATGTACTCTGCAACACGGTAGGGGGTGGGGGGTGGGGGGGTGCACACCCGGCCCTCCTCCGGGTCGCCCCGGTCTAGGACCTGCCCGACTTTCGAAATGGGAGGTGGAAGGCGCTGGGTCTGGTCCTGTCGGCTTCGGTCAAGACAGGTCGGGCAGGAACTGACCCGGTAAGGGGCGACCCAGAGAAGGGGCGGGTGTTAACAACCCTTATACCATGTTTCCCATGTACTCTTCCTCACTGAGATGTTAGATAGCCTGCGGCCGTTATGAAAATGAACCCAAGTATTCAGTGATTTGTAATAGTTTCAGTATCTAGCTTTGAGTTTTCTGGGGTGCTCATTCAGAGAGTTGAATATTTTACTTCGATGGGCATTGGTCTTGCAGGTGCTTGCTGTTGCCTCTGTGGTTCTTCCTGAGAGGTTTTTGGCATCAACGCTTCTTGATGACTTTGAGGTTCGAGGATCTACCTTCACCCCATTTATTGAGGGTGTAGCAGCTACTTCGGATCTGACCTGGGCTGCGCCTTTTGATAATAATATCACCAAATCTCCCATTGAGGACCTACACAGCACTGATGCCAATATAGTAGACCTTCCATTTACGGATGCGATGGTCAGTGTGCAAGAAGACATCGAAATGACAGTCGATGCTGTGGTCATAACCATGAAGAGTGCTTTGAGTGTGCCATTGCCTGCACTAAGAGTCTTACTGGCTCTGAATAGAACCTCAACGGGATTGGGAGGGGTCAATACTAATGAAAACCAGCTAGGACTAGGTGCGAAAGTGTGGGACAAAGAAGCAGGTGTAGTTAGAGAGCTTGTTCCCCTCCTTTTGGATTTCAAGTGTTCGCGCCTCTTACAAAAGTCATTTTGCTCATGGTGGCGATCGCTACCAGCAGCTGCTAAGGAGTACCTCACACCTTTGCTTGTGATTAGCCTACGAGATCCTACAGGAATTTCTAATGGCCTAACCACTTTTGGAAGCAAGAAGAGTGCATTGTATTCCCAGAAAGTCAAAGACCCTCAACTTCTCTCTCTCTCTGCAAGCGGCCTGCAACTAGAGCCTCTCAGCCTATTGGCTTGTAGCCCTAAAGTGTTCAGGACACCGATACTTGGAATAGTGCTCGACTTGCTGCTGGAGCTCTTGACAGCAAGCAGAAGAATATGTTTGGCAGCTACTACGGAAGGAGGAAGGGATGGCGGCATTAAGAGAGAGGAAGTTGCTGTAGCTCTCGCAGCACAGGACAGGTAAACCAACTGACGCTTTGATAAATGATGAGACATTATAATTGTTTTCATGTTTTGGCTGTTGAGCGGAATGCTGTGCCACATGGGTCCTAAGCTGGAGTATTCTTAATCATACTGATGGTTTACTCATCTGCTATCTTTGTAGTGCTGCTTGCCAAATTTTACTGGAGGCTTGTCTTCCAGATACCGAAATGGGAGATGACACGGAACCGAGGCCTCTTTTGGAGGCACGAAGTCTAATATGTGCAACAATTTCCTCTCTAATACATAGCACTCCTTTACTTCTCAAGCTGTTACATTTCCAGGTAATTGTGTTTTTTTCAGTCCGCTGAGACCCTTCTTGACGTGGATATAGACCGATTGCCAGATATTACTCTTCAACTTCCTAGTCAAATTGGATCACCTCTTTCAAGCTAACAAGGTGCTGAAATTTTTTGTATCTGATAGTTCTGCATTTTCTGTTTATATGATTTACAGGGTTACGAACCTTCTTTGGTACCAATGATGGTGGAAGGTGTGCCTAGTATGGTTCAGTGTCTAGAGTTTGTAGGAGAGCTTATGCAGCAGTCATCACAGCAGTGCCAGGTGTTTGCGGTTATTCTGACCTCGCACATTGTCTGTTCCCACTCTGCACTTCCGCAAAGTCTTAACGCAGCGCAGCAGGTAAGCAACATGTTGGTCATGGAGAGACACAAGACCTTGGTGGTATTGGCAACAAAGATGACTCATTTCATGCTCATTTATTAATGCTGATTGTAAATTGCTTAATTGATCTTGTACTTTATTTTCCTATGCAGGTTGTGGCACATGTGTCCCACGTACGAAGCAAAGTAGCAGGGTGTGCCCCATTTTTACAAGAGGTTTTGAACCCACTGGCTCTCTGTGCAGTAGCCTTTCCGCAACTGATCCCTCCTGTTGTTACCATCCTTCAAAGCTGTGCCCAGGCTGGGGGTCCTCTTATCAAATCTGGACCAGCTAGGGACCCTGATCTTCAGGCCTCAGCAATTGCAGCTTTCAAGCAACTTATCCACCGCAAGCTTCTGCATGGACGACCACGTCCCTTGCCAACTGCCTTCTCTTGATGACAGGATGTTTTGGAGCTGCTAGTTTGGTTGTACCACTCGGTATTCGATGCTAGAAGTGGTCTCCTTATGGTCAGGGAGTGGCCTCGCAAACTGAAATTCATGTTATCCTCCAGAGGCCAATTTGGAAATAGTTGAAAAGGATCTCAACCCATAGATAATCTCAGTTATGGAATTGAATGAGTCCTCTTCTTTCCAAGTTGGAGCAGGAGCCAACTACTCTTCTGGACGCTGCACCAAGGGTATGAAATGGGAGCTACTGAGCTGTCCTTTATCTTTGCGAATGTGCCGCTTTCCTGATAAACTTTCCTGATAGTGGAAATTTGGAAGCCTTGCAATGCAGTGGCAACTATCGAGGAGGGTGTACTAGCGGTGCTTCCAGCAAGCTAATCAAGGCCTTTGGGACTACAGTACCGCAAGTAGAATTATTTTCGGGGAGTAATATGTGTTTCTCTGACCTTGAACAGATGTGGCCAATGACCCAATGCCCAATTGAGATGGGTATGAAGAGGTGACTTGAATGATCGGCTACAATGTGACATACTTCGAGGGATTTCTCGAGTCTCTTTGGAGTGAATATTGAGATTCCACTGCAGTAAGTTCTAGTCGAAGGGCAATCGTGTCTCTAATTTTGAGATTCCATTGGGCTGTGACTCTGGTTTACTGTTTTATACCATTAACGTTTTGTTGGACCGATATGACCATACTCAATTTGGGTTTCATTGCTTTGGTTATCTTGGCAAGTCTGAAGTGTTTTCATATGATCATTGATCTTCCGTTGAAAGAGCCTATACGGTAGTAGGAAGCCCATATTCTACACCCTAACACAAGTGGAGGTATCTGTTTCAGTGTTGGAGGCGCCTTCGCATTCCAGAATCATGTGCTCAATCAAATACATTGAGAAAAGTTACTGGGCTTTGAAAGTGCGGTTCTGCAAACTTGGGGCGATAATTATCCATTTGATTTAAGAAAATCAGAACACAGGAGAGACAATCGGGGCGAGAGAGACTGTCGACCTCATGGGTTCTCTTTCTTAGCTTTGAGACCTACATGCTAGCCAACTGCTCCACCGCTACGGATTAGTGACAAATTTTAAATCAATCGATTTTCAACTGCCGGGTACCCTCCACCCCTACATCATGAAATTATTCCTCATCTTATTCTTGATTTTGCAGTCACCCACGCTTCCAGTAGAGAAGGTAAGCTTCACTGTGTCTGCAAAATTAGCACTTCTTCGAAATAACAACCTTGGCCATCGATCTCAAGGTATCCTCAACGGATTTTATCATACGAGAGCTCTCTCCAATTCAACGTTGAGAAAGCTCTTTGCAAGAACTACCGCGCGCAACAAACGTTTTATTCAGGCCGAGTCGGTGTCTTTTGCTCCCAAACTTGCAACCTAAACAGTCTGTCTCCGTAACTAACAAATTAGAGTAGACGCAACTTACAAATCAAAGTCGATACAAATCAAGTCGCATCGCATCATACACTGGATTGATAGTGATACCATCATGCACGTGAGTGGCTCCTAATGCACTTTCTATCACCGAAGTGCATTAAGAGAAATCCAAAATGTCCACAGAGTCAATTCCATAGTGGAACGATGGAAATTCACAGCTTCAGTATGGAATAGATCTAGCGAGGAATTCCATACTCAAGATGTGAAAGCCCAGAGTTGCTCTTTGGAAATGGGTCAAAAAATTTTGAATTTCTCTGGTGCTAAGACCAGTCTCAAGGTAAGCAATGACCACCTTTTTCGTGCAGACTCCAATCCAACACCGTTTCTGCATTCAAACTCACCACAAAGAAGCACTGAACGTGAACGTGAATTCTGTTTAAATTAGTAAAGAGATCATTCCGACTGGGAAGATTTGCACTGTCATGTGTCGTTCAGATTTGGCTGAGAACGAGTTCGGATGGCGCGTGAAGTGTTCGGCAACTGAAGGTCCCTGCGGCATGCGACCGATTTGGGGAGAGATCGGCACTTGTTGTACTTGAGGTTTAATTAAGCTGGAGAGAGATTTTGAAGGTTTGAGGAATGCTCATGTATTCGTTCTTCTGGTATCCGTTCTGGTGAAAGATGGCTTAAAAAGCCGTGTACACGAGCTCGAAATGTGAGAACCTAAATCGAAATGGAGCCCTTCGTGAATCACGAAATGGAAGCTGCTGCTGGAATTGACCATTCTTTGCTGTTGTTAAGCAGGGGAGTGAAACAGCAAGCTCGGAGGCGGAAGGATGACTTTTCACAAGTACTTGGAGCCACGAGTTTTTCAAGTGCATACCTAATAACTTATTTACATGTATGTGATGTGCTCTACAAGCTTAGGTGAACTGGCTGATTTTCTTTACTCGCACCTCAGAGTCATGTCGTGTAAGGTGTTCTTGTAAGAAAAATACTGACTTTTCTATAATACTACACTTTTCTGCGCAATTACTGTGGACAAACACTGAAGTTTACAACAAATATTTGAATGTATCATTCATGACGTTATGCTAACACATGGCCAGTCTGCTTAAATAAGTTCGGAACAAGTAAGTTTAATTACTTCTGATTCAAAATTGGATGTCGAAATAAAAAATACCCTTTCGACGGGCTTTGGCCCACCGAAATCGCTCATGAAAGTGCAGTTTTCAAGTTGCTGTTTTGTTAGGTGCTCTGGCTTCCTGCAGGGGCTCCAAGTGAAGCGTTAAGCCACTGGAGCCTGAAATTTATTTATTTTTGACTTGAAACGGAATCTCATGTCCACTCTAACGGAACATGAGATTCTGCATGCTGTCCCGCACAAACTCTTCGGTGAGAGTCCGCCATAGCTATGAATATTTCAAGCTCATGGAGCTTCATCTCCGTGCTATAGCGTTCCCGGAATCGCTGTTCTCATTGGTCAAAGTTGCGGTTCAGGGTAGAATGAAGTTCAGGACTTGTTTCGAGAGGCTCCTTACGCCATACATTTCAGGGGGTGATGTTTCTCTTACCAATTTTTAGAATGTTGCAGGCAAAAAAAAGACTTTGGTCATGTCACACCAATTCGACTGGCATCATGGTCTCATTGCGTACAGACAGACTGCTAATAGTTCGACAATCTTTTCAACAAGGGAGAGAGATAGCTTACAGGCATATTTAAGACTAGCTGGTGATGTTCTACTCCATCAGCGTCGCAGTGGCACTCGAAGTGGGAAGCTCCAAGTACGAGTCTGGAGCTCCGGATGCCTTCAAATATCCTTTGTCACACCTGCAGAGCTCCTGAACGCTAATGCTGCGTAGCTAGTTCACCTGCACATTGGATGCCAGAGCTACAGAGCACGATTGGCTTGTGGGCAGGTGGGGGGGGTCCAGTGTATGCGCACTAACTTAAATAGAGGCCATGTAAAATCCAACTGAGTAGGATCACCCTAGGGCGGCTGTACAAGAATCTCGCAGGATTTTGACCAGGTTGGTGCCAAGAGTTTGCTTTGAAGTTCGTGACTTTGCAGGCGATTATTTTAGAGTATTTGCGAACAGTGGCACTTTGGCAGGTGTTTTTCACCCGATGTGCAAGTATTACAGTATTCGAGACCTGGAATACATTGTAATGTTACAGAGCATTCTTTTTCCGCTCCAGTCTGCTACAACAGTTCCAGTAAATACCATTATTCAAGTATTTTTCTTTATGTCCTTCATTTGCAGGATGTTCTCAGTATTAAGTACTGGCATTGCTATTTTATGACGTAAATTCGAAGTTATTTACTCGTGTGTGATGGTTAGGAGTTCCAGTGGTATCGCTCTAATGCAGGGAATGTGTGTGAAGCTTCTGTCAGTTTTAACGGCCAAACGGAACTTAACTTACAGAAGCTAAACCCCTGTTGGCTCCAAAGCTTAAGACATCGTTCATGCACAACCTTCTTGCTTGGGGCTCTTTGATTTTACGATGTGTTGGAATTTCAAACCAGACATAAGAGTTGGAGGATTTCCGTTTCCTCTTCAGTCTCGTTTTCTAAGTTATGTACTATTCATTTACTTGAGCTCATCTCTGACCCTGCTCTGTCACCCAAGCGTGTACGACCTACGATTGGTTCTTGGGATTCTTCACGAATAATCCAAGCTGAAGTTTTATCTGGCCTGTCCGTGTCAAATTAATCTCCAAAGGGAAATCAATCATGGTAAATCAGGGGTTTTAGACCATAAAGAGTTAGTTGATGTAACTGTCTGGGCTGTACATGCATTAGCTGTCTTCCTTCAACCTGTCACTACAGTAATCAGAGCTAGACAAGGACGGGCTCTGCATTGCTAGACACTAGGACACCGCCATTAACTTCTCCATTAACGCCACCTGCAGTTGCATTAGGGCATTTGCGAAGTGGTTTGGGAGCTTGCGAAAAGACAACGGGTGAAGACGGTTATGGGCGCCAATGCACTAAATGGCTGCTTTTTTCACTTGCTGTGGAACTAACTTAAAGCTGGATGGCTGTCACCCTTGCCTGCCGAATCCTGATCCAAATGTTCAGGACTACTAGATCGTCTGTAGCAAGTTATTTGGCATGTCTTAAACTTTGAGCCTCTTCACGCCCCCCTAAGCTATTCGGCGCGTTCAGTTGACAGACCTGCATAGCCATCCAGGCTCCAGATTGGGAATTATCAAATAGATGATGGAGAATCAGTGCCCTCGATGACCGCAAAATCATGAACCCGTGATGGCAATTCACCAAACTTATGCCTTTCTCTGCTTCCTTAATTATAATCCCAAGTCCTGCAACAATTGTAAAGAAAACTGGAACGAACGGGTCCCGAGACGGAGTGGGATAGAAACACCCATATCCAGTTCTCCACAAACACCACTGCATAGAGTCGATCCAGTGCAGCAGGTCCAATTATTGCTCTATTAGTTACAAAAATGTATTCATAATGATGGGATGAAAGCAGTTAGTACCTCAACTTCAATGCAAAGAATTAAGCTTTAGCCCAAGGTCTAATGAAACTGAGGCATTAGGTTCAATGTATTGAGCAAGGCGTTCGTACTGAGATATAAGGGCTGATCTTCACATCAGGCCGGTGACAACTGGTCAGAAGCAGACCTGACTACCTGAGTGAAGGAGCAGCTGAGTTGCCACTGGCATGCACCGTCGTCCTCATCGTCGCCGTCAGCGCATTGCCGTTGCCTGCCGTAACCTGCCGTTGCTCCCGTCAGTGGCCGTTGCCAGCAGGCTCCCAAGTCCCAACGCTCTAAAGCTTGCAGCTGCTGACACTTGCAGCCTACCCTCACCGAATGATAATCCAATTGAGACTGCTGCGGTTGTCTCATCAACTGCTAGCTGCTTCATATCCCCGCTACGTAGCTTCAGTGGGGTATATCGCGTTAGACTATTGGAAATTTCGTTGGTGATCTATGTCCACCATTTCGACTGTGACGTTCCTACTGTTGGTGTTGGCATCCCGACCACAGATGCTTTGAAAGGTACAGCCGCTTCTTCGCTTCCTTCCCACGTCATTTCGCGTGATCACGACGTAACTTAGTGGGTAGTTCCATGGCACGATGTCGTAGAGACTAGTTTAATGTGCTGTACCTATGGACAAGCATGGTCGAACATGATGCAGATGGGAAGCACACTTTCAAGTGGTGTAAAGGAGATGGTCAGCTCTTTCATTGTGTGCTCCCTTCAATGTTGGTGTGCCAACTTTAATGCTGCTCTGGGAGCAGTATGTTGAAACTGTTTACACTGTAGTTCTCTGTTCCATTATAGAGGTGATGTCACTGTTCATGCTGCGCATACTGAATTGTAGAACATAATAACTTGAACCACTTTCTTTTGATTGTAGCAGGCGGCCATTCTCCTTGCATAGAGGAGTTTGTGACGATCTGGAGATTTCACCAGAAGCTTGGGGAGATTGTGTCAAGGCAACGACATCGTCTGGTATTTCGCTTCAATCTTGACCAATAATTTTCATCTGATTTCTTGTTTTGAAAGGCCTGCCTTTCGGTTTTGCTCTAGTCCTCGTGGTCGTTCGGAAACCATCATCTCTAACTTCTTGTCTATGGTGTAGGCTATGGCCACTTAAGTTACATAAACACACACCTGAAGTCTGACTGAGCGTTTTCTGTCTCCTAATTGATCTACACTCACGTAATTCTTTGTCGTCAATTGCATCTGTTAGAGTCTCATGTCGGTTGGCCTCCCCTGCTCCACTTCAACAGTAACCTGTTTGGCCCGCTTTCACACATTGTAGTTTCGCCGTTACGCACGCTTGCCGGAGGCGCTTCGGTATTATATTTCACTATCACTCTTGGACTCATTGTTCGGAGTCCTCCCCTTAATACAACCAATCTATTGTTTGTCTGTGTTTGCAGCAGGTATGGCCGCTCCATTAGGACTCACAAGGATATTCGTTAACACCATCGTCCTGATATGCTGCTCCCAAATTCTGTTCTCAGCTAACGCCGGGTGGACTGGGTAAGTGCACACCTCAACACTCAAACCTCTTCATACTTACCACCCTCGGTTCCATTTCTTCACAACGACAAAGTTTGAGAGCGAGAACGGTGTGCATTCTATGTCAGTGCAAGAAATGTGCAGGATATTCTAAAGTGTCACACTAGAGAAGGGCATAAGAGAGAGGTGTTTAGTGTACTTTGCTTCGATGTTTGAAAGTGCGACATTGGTGCTGCATTGAAGTCCGTGTGTCGAGCTCCATGTGCAGTATACTCTCGAATATCACCGTACAGAAAAGCATGACGAAAGAGCTAGTTTTCAGAGCGTAGTGTTTCTATGGTGTTTGAAATGGGAAATTCTTCGCAAACAGAATTCCAAGTTCATTAGACATTGCGATCTCACTGCATGTTGCTCTTGATTTGAATTTGCAGTCCAACGACAGCTCCAGCATGGACGCCATACTACCCTCCCAAGGCACCCTCCCCTCACTACGCCCCGTACTCTCCTCCTGAAGATACCGTCCCTCCGACATGGGCACCCTACACACCGCCAGAAGCTCCCACGCCTTGGACCCCTCCCGCTGCACCAGCGCCAGTTTACGCTCCGTGGAAAGCCCCCGTTGGTCCCGCTCCTTACCAAGCTCCTGGTCCCTGGACAGACGCTGGTCCAGCTCCGTATTACGCTCCTGGTCCCTGGACGGCGTCTGGTCCTGCACCGGAACAAGGCCCTGTGGGTTCGCCTGTCTATGAACCAGTGTCTGCGCCTGCTTACGCTCCATTCGTAGCTCCTGTTGCTCCTGTGTACGCTCCTTGGACGTCTCCTGTTGCCGCTCCAACTCCTACACCGACACTGGCTCCAACTCCAACGCCAACGCCAACGCCAGCGCCAACACCAGTATACGTCCCATCGCCCACGCCTGGTATTTATACATCATTTAACTCTTGCTCAGTATCTTATGCATTAATATTTAAGGCTGTCGATCTTCGGCAGTTGTGGCAATGAATCAGTGCTTTCACATATGTATAGGTGCTCCGAAGGTCGATTCAGTTGCAGTAATTTCAGCCTTGTTATGAGAACGAATGTGTTGGGATGCGGATATTATTTCTGTAACGAGGCTGTACTTTTGTGTCACTGATTGAATTAACCTCAGTAGTTGGATCTTGTCAAATTTACGGATTGAATTGGAAAGCTACAGTGGTCACCATCTCATGATTAAGAGACACAAGCATGCCGAGCATATCCAATGCTTGGTGGCCACTTATATTGACATGGGCTCCGGTGAGGATATGTGTTGAAGGTTTACTGTAGTGCACTGTTTTGAGTATGAGACATTAAAGGTGCAAGAGCATAGATCTTGCGTCTGTTTCAACCAGTGTGTGGATCTGCTATTTGGGTAGATGCATAGAGCAGAGGATAGATCGCTTCACAGCTCTATGCAATTTTTTGAGACGGAAATCCTCTGATTTTGTCTGATTCTTGTGCTTTTTTAAGTGGGAGCTGGTCATCAGCGTAAGTAATCGTTGGAGACCCCATTTTGATTCAGAGATCACTATTGATATCCAGCAGAGTCATGCGTACACCATGTAGTTGCTAGTCGAAGGCCAACCAGCTGAATGAGCGCTCAAAGGGATCAGCTTGTATTTTCAAACAGGGGTCGGTACAGGAGACGGTATGATGGTTTCACTTGGTATCCTGTACGTTGCATGTACCTGATGAGATTTTGTTGGATTGTGCTTTGCAGTGCCATCCCCTGCAGAAACACCTGTACCGGCACCCTACGCTTATGCACCAGTGGCGTCCCCACCTGCTCCCACGGCGTTCTCTCCTGGGTCAGACGTACCGTTTTCCAGCGAACCGGAATCATCTCCTGCTACTAACACGGTACGTCTGTCTATGGTTCGCTTCCAGAATCCACCATTAACCAGGTTTTTAGTAGGTTAGGATAATGAATGTGAATCTTTCAATTTTATTCACTTTTCGACCAACTCTCTCTAAGATCTTCATTGATTCTGGAGATGTAATGAATTGGTCCATCTGAATTGCATCTTTCCCAATATGATCAATTGAACTGGCCATTCCTTGGTCCTTCGATTCTTACTCACCTTTCCTTCCGTTACTATGTTGTGTTGAATTCCAGCATTTGTGCTCATGAAACGGTTCTCATTTTTGTGGTTTTGCAGGGCGTCCGATCAAGACTCGCGCAACCGTGGAGGCTGTTTGCAATGACCATGGCTACTTGCCTGATTGTGGCATTTACTCTATTATGAAGAGTTTGGTAGTATTAGTTTCCCCTCTTGATTAGCTTTACATTTTTATTTGCAGCTAATGATTTCCCCGCACTTCACATTTAGGGTCTGGAAGTTTTTTAGTTAGCATTTTTTGAGATACTAGACACTCTTATAAAGAATTTGCACCATTCTGATTGAGCTCCTAACTATCAAATTGACCCATGAGTTTAATCCAATCCGTTTGCACCAGTTCTGCTATCATGTTATTAGACTTGATCACGTCAGGATTTGCTTTCCCAGTGGAGATATGGCACTCATGCGATGCGAAGCTTACATCATTAATACATGTGTAGTGGACCACTGTGGGGACGATTGTCTGTCAGTTGTCACTCAATTAGCACTAACGTAAATCATTTATCTTAAATGCTTTGGCCAAATTGAGTATACAGTAGCTAGAAGAGGAGCCTACCAGTTTAAATATGTTAGTCACTTAAGTAACAAAGTCAGCACATCGTCTGATTCAGTTATATGCTTATGTTGTACCGAACCATTTACTTACGCAATGCAAATGCTTTTAATCTCCTCGCAACTTTCCGTTTCGTTGGTTTCGGAAAAAGGGAAACAAACTAAAAAAAAGGTCCGACGAACTATCGACTTGTCTTTTATATACCTTCTTGTAACAGTGACATGCTGCGAGTACCACTAGAAGATTTTCGGAAGCCATTATTAATCAAGTGAAAAAATCTGTGACATCTTCATGCACGAGAAAAACAAACTGGAAATGGGACAAGACATGTTAGCACAAACGCATATTTAGCTCTAGTCTGAATGCAATTTCTTGAGTACTTTCAGCTGTGTAATTCCGTGTCATGCCAAGGCAGAGATTGTTCACAGAGATCTGTACAATGTTAAAAGCATAGATTAACACAAATGCCACTGCATCAATTGAATTGTGACTGTCCTCACCTATGTCATATACTTGAATACTAGTTGTCAACATCTCTGAATATCAACAATATCCCATGTCCTTGCTGGATGCGTGACTGGGATGTGAAACTTTCAACTTTAACAGGCTTACTGTTTCTGATCTTCCCACACTTAATGCACTGTAAAGAGGCAGTAACTGCCTGCTATTCAGTAAGGATGCACCTATTATGTGAACATGGAATATTGGAATAAGTACACTGCACCTCATAGTCCCATCTGGATACTTTCCTAAAATGTACTGTACACTCTCTACATATGAGACTGTAGGGTCTATCTGAAAGTGCTCCTATTTAAAGCACTTAAAAAATTCATAGTTATTTCATTAGTAGTTCATATAATGTATTCCAAGGGAATCTACAATCTCTTTTTTACTACCAGCAAGATCCAACAAAAGCGTTCTCCATTCAATACAAGCCGCTCTCAGACCCTTATTTGGTGTGCTCTCACAATCAAGGTATTTTGCAACCTTTGATTTCCCAGATTTCAGTTTTACCACCGACGAGACTGCTGTCTGCTTATATATGTACGTGTGTAGATGTCACCTTCCACATGGACGAAAAGATTTTCAGGAAATGTACAAGATATGTCACACACCCCTCACACTTCACCCTTGGGAAAGTGTCTCCGTCCTCCTCAGTCGTCTAATAAATGTGATGTCTTGTATTGCTTGTATTTTCAATTATTTGAGGCCCTGATCGACGGTGTAACTTAATGTTTGTCGCTTGTTTGCACGGTGGAGCGCTTTGGAAGTCTTCACACTGCTGCATAGTCAATCCTCATAATTAATTTCATTGAATTTTCCAACACTCCACAACATCAACATAAATTGTAGTGTGACAGACTTTTACCACTGTTGAATATGGTGTCACGCGGCTCACTCACTCGCAGTCGCGCCCACTCCTCAACGACGAGTATCCTGCTGTACCAGTGCATGTACCGGTATTGAACTCCCGATTTTCATGGGAGTAAAAAAGAAAAGAGGAGAAAAGAAGTGGCTGCGAACTCCCCGCAAAGCTGGGTTAGAACTTACGTAAGCTACTAAACTGAACTCTGGAAGAAGCATGAGCTGAGAGCCGCAGGCGAAGGGACAAGTGGACCCCTGCTTCCACCTGGTATGCTGGCTTCCACCTGGACCACAGGAGGAGCCAACTGGACTGAATCTAATCGATGAAAAAGCCGCATTTTCGCTTCAATCTCATTCATCCATTCCATATCGCGCTACTTCGTCCGTCCGCCGCGTCCCAAGTCTTGCAAACCGCGCGCCACTCCCAGTTTGCCGTGCAGTTAAGACCAAACTGCGGCGATGCAGCCTCCACAGCCCCGGTTCGCTTCAGATTGTTGACTCGCAAAATTTTTTGTGAAGTGCGGCAGATTAAGAGCATCCCCTACGGCCCTTCAAATTTTGGCCCTCCAAAGTCCAAACTGATTGGTGTTTCAGGCATGCACGAGAACAATGCAACTCAAATGTCACAACACCTCATTCTACAAAACGGAGACGTACAAAGGGAGGAGGGTCAATTCTATAGTAAAAGAAAATCAACGTGCAATCATGGCAATATTTTGTTTTGTCTTTTACTTTTGAAGGCTCGTTGAAGAGAGCCCACAATCATCAAAATTCAACACACCCATGACAATGGTGCGCTTGTTAGCTACGGGCAAGGGATCTACTTTCTTGTCAAAATGTGTTAAACCTTCAAAGTAGCGCACCAAGCAACCATTTGAAGGACCATGGGGAATGATCTAAGGTTTGAATCCTTGTATTTTCTATATTGTTAGCTTTGGTGAAAGTGTTGAGAGAGAAAAGCGTCACAATTTGTAACATTAGACACTAGTTTAGTGGTTGCGTTGATGGTAAGGGATTTATAAGAATTTTTTACATTGCCAATTTGGATTCTTTTTGTTAACCCTAGAAGGCCCAAGGTCGGGTATGAAAACATCCTTGCTTTTCAACCCTTATAAGTTTATATTTTGCTAAGGTATGAAAATCTCAACTATACAATCTTGTAGTGTACATATTGTAGATGAAGATGATGTGGATCAAATTTGGAGTCATTTGACCGCATGGATTGAAAGATTATAATGTTTTAGTGTTGAAAAAAGATGCTGAAATTTTCCTAAAAACACATTTGGAGGTGAAATTTGGTTTCTAAACCTACTCACATGAAAAAATCTTAAACTAAAATGTGCTTTCAAATCAACATACAAACTCATGGGTGGAAAAAAAATTCAAGAAATTGACTCATTGTGTTTGCAAAATGACTTTGAAATGTCAAAAAAATAGCCAAAAAGGGTGCAAAAAACACATCTAAGGTTGAACCTACTTCTACTAAAATGCTTCTTAGTCACTCCTTACTTCTTTGATTAACACAAAATTTTAGCCACACAAACTAGGCAAGTATGCGCAACTTTCCCAAAAAAAATTTGAAAATGGACACAGTATGAAGAAGTAACAAGCCGCCAAAGTGCATACTAACCAAAAAATATTAGGGTTTTGAACTTCAAATTGCTTCCAAGCATTCAAAGCAACTTGGATTGCTATGAAAATTTTACCACAATAACTAGACTTCTAGAGGAACAATATCCAACAAATTTTATTGAAAACAAACATTGGATGAAGGAGATACAAGCCTTCAAAGTTGCAGCCATGACAATGCAGTGTGTTGAACTCAAACTGAACCTATGAACTTTGAATGGCTTTTCACAAACTCATGAACTTTCATCTTGTATTGATCTGAAAATTCTACGATACAAACTAGACTAGTATGCGCAACTTTTCCAACAAGTTTTACTAAATTTGGTCATTGGATGCAAAAGTTACAGCACTTTGAACTGTACTTCCAAACTATGAATGGCCATAATCTGTCCCCTTGGGCGGTCTAGGGTTAAAGCCTAGGTTAAAGGCAACCAGTTGGCAAGTAGAAAGTAAATTCCAAGTGTTACTACAAGGAAAAAACAACATATCATTTAATAGTGTCCAAATAGGAATCCAAGGAATATCTCTTGTAGTTTCCAAACACTATTAGAAAATTGAGATTTTCTGTTGATTTGGACATGTTGATCATCAACACTTTTCTGTTGATTTGTCCAAAACGATAGAATACTATTCAAATCAATAGAAAAGTGTTGATGATCAACACGTCCAAATCAACAGAAAATTTGAATTTTGTAGTAGTGAAATCAATTTTATTTCACGTTGTTTCAATTGCTTAAGATCTTGATCTTCCAATTCAATTGGCACCATAGCTATAAGAATATGACTATCTTGTGTAATTTGTTGTTTTTTGAATGGAATTTGTGGTTCCAATTGTATATGATTTTGTATTAATGCAAATTGTCAATGTTCCCTATTCATTTGGAAAGATGGTTTGATGTTAGTGTATGTGTATATTTTTGTATTTGGTTGTATGTAAGTGTGGGTGTGTGCCAAGTTGGAATTAATTTAATTTTTGATTGTGTTAAATGTAATCTAAGTGGTGATTAACAGTTGGATTTATGTTCAATTAGAATTCATTATTGAATGTTTGACTACTTATTCTAATAAAAAAAAGCTAGCAAGTAACCAAATCAACTTCTGAATCTATCTATATTATAGAAGACTAGTAGATTGGTAAATCTTGTGTTTGTTTATGGGTGTTCCAAAACTATGATTTTGTGAATTAATTGAGTATTTGACTTGGGGTATTTGATTGGAAGTTGTCATAGTATTGAATGTATATGTTAAACCAAATAGGCCAAAATTCAAATTATAAAGTGTTTGAGAGATTACCAAATAAAAAAGTGAATTTATATGCATGTCTATCCAATTTGAAAATTTTGGTTGTATGTATTTGATTAAATCTTATATTTGTTGAAGATGAGAATTAAAGAAATTAGAACTTACTTTGCAATGGAATAATAAGTAGACTATTTGAAAATTTTGAAATCAAAATTGGAACATGAATTTATGAGTTAAATCATAATCTCCATTTGACCCACCAATACTACAAAACAAGACAAAAACTCACTATCAAAAATATATCAATACACACTTCTACTAACTACAAATCAAAGACAAAAGATATACTCAACCATCAATATCCCTATCACAAATACATATCAACACAACAAAAACTAATCTAGACAAAGATATACAAATCAAATACTCTACTATCCATCTACAATACTAAAATGCACATCAACATGATGAAAATACTAAATACTTCATTACAATAACCAAAACATGATTACAACCAATAGCCCATATATAGACAACAATTTTCTATCACTGTACCACCCATCCAGTCATTTAAAACAGAAATACTATGGCTATAGCAATGATACAAATATAAAATATAAAATACAAAAACACTACAAAACCACACCACAGTCCTTCAACACCTCCTACAATACATTTTATATTTTAACATTATTCACTCATATTTCTCCTCACTATACACTTGTTCCACACAATTACAATGCTACTATTCTCTACACAAACAAGACAACTTTTTTTGGCTCCCTTGGCTCCACATTCACTCACAAATGGAAAGGAAATGGCACAACACACTCACATGACATATAAGACATCCAAAATCATTCATTGGGCATGCCTAGCTACACAAACACATCACAATAACCTCACAATCCTTATACTACTTAATTCCCACTAGTATAACAACTACCTACTAAACAAACCACCATTTAACAACACACATGTATTATTATATTTTCCACTAGATTCCATGCCTACTATGAACCAACAAAAATTAGTACTTCAACTAACATTGACAAAAAGAAAAATATGTTCTTCACATCCTATGTTCATAACACAAATCACACCCTACATGCAACCAAATTGTATTTGCTAAGAGCTAGTCTCCATTGGGAGATCAAAGCTCTAGCTACTAGAGGGATCCATTTGTTCTATTAGAGGTCCCCCGTCTGTCCTAGAGCTTGTCATTATGGTGAAACATGCAAGCCCTATGGTCCTATAGCAAGACCTTTGAACAAATGCCGTAACAAGACCAAGTAACCTACGGAATTCATAAAAGCACAATCTCTTGTAGCCACTTTATTTTAATGTCTAGTTTAAAAAAGGAAGGTCCAGTCTATCTTCTAGGACTTCTAGGCCTACATTTTTGTTTTGCATGGATGAGAGGTTGAATGGGTGGCTAGACCTATAATACTACATGACAACCACAACCATTATACAACATTGTATTAACTCTCAAATATCTATTTTAATTATAGTTCCTATATAGATGGTTCATTCATACCACTACAAGAAATTCCTCTTTGGTTCAAATAACTAGATTGTTCAAGAAATTGCATACAAAACTTATGACTTGGTGATTATAAGAAACACTTGTCTTTTTACTAGTAGAAAAACAGTGACCACCATAACAAAAAATTAACAAAAAAATATTGATGTAGTTTGTATTCTCTGTTGCATTGTCTTGGATAGTACCTAACAAAAAAACTGTTGTCTATTTTGTTATGGTGGTCAAGAAAAAAATAATAATATCAATTCATTTATAAATTTGCTCAATGAATGTCCACCACCTGGCAAGCCAAAAATCGACCTAGTACAAATTGCCACATAGGAAAAAAACCACACATACATAGAACTATAAATCAGACTTTCTAATTTAATTTTAAAAAATTAAAACTTTATAATTTATTTAGAAGAAAGAAGACCAATTTCTCATAACTTGGAGATTGGTGATAGAAGAAAGGTGACTTTGGTTATAGAAGAGAAGACAAAAGAAGACAAGCTCTTTATACAAATGGGGTAGTAGAAGGTAGAACAAATCATATGGGATATGCGAATTAAGATTATGAGTGATTCACATATTCCATATAGTTTGTTTGACTTTTTATCACCCCATTTGTATAAAGAATTTATCTTCTCCTCTCTTATATCATCAAAGTCACTTCTTTTTATCACCAACTAGTGAGAGGCATGTCTTGTTCCTTCTAATTAAATTGATTTTTTGACATAGCATTCCATTGATGGTGATTTAAATATTGTTCAAATAATAAAAACTTATTTGAAACTTTTGAAATTTAAAATTAACAAAAAATTGTTAACTTATTTGTTGATTTGGACGTTGTACTATCTAAATTAACAAAAATTCAATAACCATTTTATTAACTTGTACCACATCAACAAAAAAACTGTTAAAATGGTCAATACAATATTCCAATCAACAAAAAATTGTTAAATTTTTGTTGATTGGACACCATTTTCTAATAGTGTTTTTTTGTCCTCTTAGCCTTGGACATGTAGTTTTGGCTCATAACTTTTGCATTGTATGTCTACTTTCTATGAGATTTGAAAGGAAGGTATATATAGGAGTTGTTGACACTTGACACTAAATAATTTTTTATAATTTCTTAAAATTAATTTATTATTTTAAAATTGCCCCAATTAGATGTCTATCTTAGCCATTTTAAAATTTTAGTACTATTTCTGGTCCAAAAAATGCAAATTTAATCGTCAAAATTGGACTTCAACTTCGACTAAAGTTGCACAAGTTTATAAATACATATTTTTTAATTAATAAAATTTCAATCTTCCACATGTGTTGAAAAGTATACTACCTTTATGCATGTACAGATAACACAATTGTTTTTTTTCTTGAAAATGCAAATGATTGAGAATAAGCATATTTAAGTTAGAAAAAACAGGAAATTTTAGTTTTTTTAAAAATATTTTTACTATTTTTTAAGAATCAAATTCCAAAGTATTTTTTTTTGTATTTTCCATGACTCTTCTTTTGTACATAACTTCTAGAGATAAAATTTTCTAGGCCTAAATTTTCAAACACTTACTATTTTGAATGCTTTACAAATTATCCATATTTTATTTTATTTTTAAAAATTATTCCAAAAGTCACAGTACTCATAGTACTAGGCCATCTTGACTCAAAAACAACAAATGTTTCTTCTAGTAGCCCAACAACACTAGAAAAAACAAACTTTCTAAATGACTATCAAGCCTCTCAAACATATTGCATGCAAAATTTACAATGATGAATAAATTACTACAAATCTTATTTCATAAACACAATTACAAACATGTACACATTCACAAATAGCCTCAACTCCATTTACTTCATCCTCAATCACATTAAACTTTCTAAATTTACAATACAATCACTTGGACAAAACCATGCTCACTTCAATAATTATCATGATCAAAGCTAAAAATTTTACACTTACTTGGTACAAGGTTAAAGCCCACTCAAATATGAAAGGCAATATGAAAGGCAACAACCAAGCCGATGCATTTGTTGTCGTTAAAAATACAAACCGACTATCCCAACTTCACTATAAAGAGGTTTATCCAACACCATTGTACTTCTATAGAAGCATATGGTCTTCACTTAAGTAAACACCATACAAAGGACCAATTTGATTTTTCAAATTATACTTGGCACATAAAGAATTACATATTAAAGTATCCTAATAATAATCCAATTCCTAAGCATCAATGTATGAATAGATAACTTCAACATACTTAATAAATTATCCAATAAATATGGAGAAATTCCGCTATTCCTAATGCAAATATTACACTTATTAAAATTCAGATATGGACAATACGTAGGCAACATCCACAAACTATTTTTTGTCCCTTCAAAAATATGATCTCTATGCACTCTTCAATATATTAACACATGGTTACATGTTGTATTATATTACAAAAAATCTGAACCTTGCAAAGGACCACTAACTTTTGATTTTCAACACTCCAGTAATACAAATACAAAATCATACTACTAAAATCATAACTCCCTCTGTAATATCACAAATACTACGATTAATACTAGGGGCTTGTGCTTGCTATGCTACGCATTCATTGTATCACATATTAGTAAAATTTTGATATATTTGAATAGAATGCATGATAATGATTTTGATAAGTCTTTAAAATATTTATTTTAATTATTTTGTAAAAATATTTTCAATCATGCATACATAGAAATCGTATTTTCACACAATGTGATATTACAGAAAATAGAGTAGTAGTTTGCAATCACTTTTGTAATATCACTTTTTACAAAGGGTGATATTACAAAAATAATATAGTCGTTGCAATTGAAGTGATATTAGAGAGGATCCATAGGATGATGTTATAGAGATAGCAAATCCATTGTTTTTCTACACTTCTTTTGCATTTCTATGATTTTGTGCTATTGTGAGCTTTCAGCTTTCATGATTTCAATTTTCTATTGCTACTACCAAACGAATTTGAGAAATTTATTCAATTGAAACGATTTTGGATTCCACAACAATTAAGTTGTTTACAAAGTTTTTGAAATTTATAAGTTTTTCTTTTCAATTCTTCAATTTGGGTTGCCATTTTTTGTAACCATGGAGTCAAATTTCTAATGCATTCTAATGTATGTGTATCTTTTATAGTATTTACCATTGCATATGTTTCATTCATCATTCAATAAATTTCTATTGTACATTTCAATAAATGCTTACTTATAAAAAAATTATACAAAGATTTTAGTCATTTTAATTTGAAGGTTTATTTAAATTTTTGTTCTGCATTCTATTCAATACATTAAAATTCTTATAAAATTCTAATGATAAATGCGTAACATAGCAAGCGCCAACTGCTAATAAATATTTTAAAAAATAAAAATTGCCAATATGACGTGTTGCTAACATGGCACCAATAGTGACACATCATATTTTTTTATAATTGCACCATGGGGTATTGAACTCACAACTTCTTTGAGGCCTAAAATTTTTTTTAATGTGATACTCAACCATATATTAAAGTCCTATGCATACAACGTTATAACAAAGCAGTCCAAAAAATTTATAAACCATTTCTATACAATAGCACCTCCCAATGCCTCATCCTAATGAATGATGAAACATTCAATAACAATCCTCTAGAGCAAATGGTTCCTTCATAGCTCTACCTACACACATGCAACACTCAAAATAACTACAATTGTACTATTCAACTTTACTCATAGCTACTTTGCAAAATTAGAACCACTCCCTTCCAAAGTCTACCTCCAAACACCATGAAAATCTAATACTTAGAATTCACCTTCTATAATAACCATTTTTATCCTAATGCCATCAAAATAAAAATTTATAAATACAAACCTCCTCTCCACCTCTTCAAGAAATTTAAACACTTGGTTAGACAATAAAATCCATTATAGTACTTCCTATAGGTGCTAGAGGCAAAACACATACATTATCAATAAACACAATTCATAATACATATCAATTCCTTATATAAACTATTAAACAAACATTCAACAATATTAGCATCTCCATCAAATAGTCCACATACGTCCTCCTCTATAAAAGATAATTGGAAAACAACCAACCCTTTCCAACCATATTCAACATGTAAAACACTTTAATCCCAATCCTATGCATCACTAATATCTATCTCGACACGCTACTATAGAGTATCCTTTATAACATAGGTATATAGTTATGGAGGCACATATCTTTGATCCTAGGATCTTTGCATGGGACACATGATGAATAGACTCTTAAGTCACACCAACTTGTACAAATAGATTATCCATAGATCTTTCTCCTTGCATAAGACACTATTAATAAGGAACCTGTGTTTTTTTAGATGTTTGACGATAGATGTGGATGTACTACAAAACATCAAGATGTCAAAGTAATGATGGCCCTAAAAGGTAGATTTTTATGGATGTTGCTTAGAATATTGGCAAATTATTGTAAGAACAAGTTAATGCTATCATTAATGTTGATGTTTTATTTGAAATGAACATAAATACAATGATGTTTTTGGAATGTCCAAAAACACATAATATTACCACATTAGCAAGTAGATCCTACATTGACTGCAAATAAGTCTATTAAAGTTATTAATAGTTGTAGTAAAATGTTGACTAGATGCAAAAATAAAGGAAGGACACTTAGGATAGTGACATGACAAACTTTGCAAAACAAGGGAAATGGATGGATGTACACTATAGATGAAAAGAGAAGTTTTTTATATAAGTGAGTGTTAGGAAGTAAAACAATCCATAAGGGATATATAAAGCAAGGATTGTGTTGAAAGTAAAATTTATGAAACAACGTCCAAAATAATACAATGGATTTTGCATTTGTTCAAAAAAAAAATCATCCAAATGTTTGAAATAATGTCTAGATGTCTTGTGGTCAAGCTCTCATCATCAATTATCCCATATAGTTTAAAGATTCATGACTAATAATGGATTTCATTATTAAACATTTTCTCCACCCTTCATTCTTACTAATTGTCAATGAAGTAATTTTTTTACTATGCCATCAAAAATTCTCTTGATGGTAGATGGTAAATTTTATAACTTTGGTTAAATTTGATAATCTTTCTTGTTTATTTATTTTTTGACTTTCTTTTAAATAATTATTTTTTGCCGGCCATGCCCCATAGGTATAGTATGCACCAATTGATGTCTCAAAAAACATTTAGATGTTTAAGTTGACGTCTCAAAAAATAGTAGTAAAACTCTCGAACAATGTGAAAAGTGTGTTGTCTAGGCAAGCCACATCATCCTCATGGGTTACCATGCCTCTTTTCTTGCCACTATGTTAAGTGCCACATCATTGATGAGCTAGATGAAAAAAAATTACCACATGGTTCTCCTTGCCTACATAGCGCTTACATGGTAGTAAGGTGGAAGCCACATAGTAAGATTTAAGCACCCTCAAAATCCATGTTTATATAAACATTAGTAGAAAAACATCTAACATTGGAGTGTTGTTTTGGATGTTTTTGCCTTGTCAATCTTGACACAATTTTTTGTACATCTAAGCTAATAGGTGTAGACATCACCCACAATGTCCACATGTTTGATTCTAGACATCCAAAAAAACAAGGGTTTCTTATAGTAAAGAACATTGGAATTTTCTTTTAATCCCTAAAGGATTGAAGCACATTTTTGACATAAATTGTCAAAAATTGCCACTTTTAGGTTAGTTTAAAAAAAAAGTTCAATTGTACAAATTTTCATTAGAATAACATGGGAAATTTTTTATGGAAAACATGTCAGAAACTTTAATCGCTTGAATTGAGCATTTGAAGTTAGGAAAAAAATTCAAACTCTATGAGAGACAGTCATAAGGTTTTAACTTCTCCTAGACTAAGATTTTTGTAGTATATAATTATGGTTTGTTTACAGACATTTGCATCTTATATTATAAGAATTACATATGTGCCAAATTTTAGAGGTAGATGTGGAATTTAGCAAAAGATCTCTAAATTGTCCGATTTGGGGGAATAGCCTAACTTTCAATTTAGGCACCTAATTAGAAAATAAATTACAATCCCACCTAGGGGGGACATGTTTACATCTCATGTCAAAATTTCAAGAATGTCCATTGAAAATTGACATCATAAGAACCTACCCAAATTTTCAATTGGTTGTTCAACAACCACTTGGTCTTGTAGCCATTAATTGCCAATAAAGTTCAATACAACCTAGATATGTTTAATAATAGTATCTACATTCAATTGTAATTAATATCAATTATAAGTATGCATACCTTACCTTATCCTTCATAATAGATCAACTTTGATAACATTACTCCCAACTCTTATTTGTGGCAATTTTTGCTCAATTGCTCAATTGGAAAATAAAATGTTGTTGTATTTGGAATGTTTTACAAAAAAATCTTCATTTTTGAATCACCAACATTCACTCAATTTTTTTCCCAAATAAGATGATTAGGATGAATGTGACTATGTTTGCTTGAATAATTGATGTTTCATCCATTATTTTCATATTTATCTGTATAAATATCATCATCATTCTTACTAGTGAAGATGACAAAATACATGTATTACTTGTCTTCTAAAATTGCAAAAAATCCCTCCCTACCTAAGGTAAACCATCAAGTGCAAGTCGACAGACCTGGGATGGGGCACATAATTGGAAGATGGTGTTTTTAATAATACTAATTTCTAAATAGTGTCTACAGTATTAACATGAGAATACTAGAATTGAGGGTTTAATTTCAAATTCAAATCATTTTTTATTTATTCTATCCTGACTGAGACAGCACATGCTGCTTTCCTTATCAAACTGTTGCGTCCATTTTACTTTATTTTTCATTTTAACCCTTAAACATTGAGGCCGATGTTTGGCGTCCGATGGATGACAAAGATTCTCTCCATGTAGGATAGAAGTGCAACTATTTGTCCTTGGAATTTTGTTTGGAAGGGGAAGATCTTCTATAGTATTTTGACTTCCAATGAGTGTTTTTTCAATTTTTTAAGCCAATGATTTACTCTGGAATGAAAACTGATGATTTCCAAGGTCACCCCATCGTCCTTTAAGGATAAACTTGAGAAGGGACCATGCATGTCGGTCTATCCTACATGCAAGTCAAGTTTGTAAATAACTAAGGGGAAATTTGAAGCATATCTAAAATATGAAAAATTGTACAACTATTTCTAAATATCTAAGAAATTTTTATTTATTGAAAATTCAAAATATTCAAAAATTATTCATGAGAAAATTTAGAAAAAAGAACACATTCATATATGTTTGAAAAAATAAAATCATTTCATGAAAGTGTTGAAAAATTAGGAAGAGCAACATGCTGAAAATTAGATCAAGATTATGAATTGTTCAAATGCCAAAATTCAATTATTTCAACACCACTAAGGTGCCAAATCTAACATTTATGTATGGTATTAAAACAAGAGAAGAGGGCCTAGGAGGGGTCACTAAGAGTGTCCATTAAAAACCACGTGTGAACAAAACTTTGGACCCCCTATATACTTTTTAAATTTTAAATAAAATTAAATGGAAAAAATATGAATAAATTTTTCTACGTTGAAAGTTTATGTTTTGAATTATTGATATTTTTTTGTTAATAGTAATTAGTTACAAATTTTGGAAGTAAAAAGATACACTGTAGAACTGAAAAATAACTTTCACACCCTATATTATATAAGAAAAAATTGTCTAAAAAATGAATAAAAAATTTCTAAAAATAACTCTCTATTGAAAACTCATTTTGAGTTGAATATTGATGCAATGGTCATCTAAATGTGTTCTCTAAAATATTTGAATTAAAAAATATGTCATTTTAGTGCATTTTTAACCTCTTCTAGAAATCATTCCATATTTTATTTGAGTTTGAAAATTTGGGAGTAGAATCCTAGTCATTAGTAAACAATGCTCAAAATTTGAAGTTAAAATTATAGTTTATTAAAAACCACTTGTTCACATGTGGTTTGTTGTAGTAGAACTAAGTGCACCCCCTAAGAGAGTTGCTTCACTTAATCCCTGAAATCTTGAACTAAAAGTAGTCAAATCTTTTTTTAAATGATAGTAAATAATTATAGCTATTAAAAATATCAATATCATTGATTAACATAAATTAAGTATTCTTTTTATTTTTCATTAACTCCTAAAAGCCAAAGAGACCATTTCCTAGTCATCTCACCTCTTTGATGGGTTGGCCAAATTTGAAAAATATATTTTTATAAAATAACAATCTTTAATGGTAGTTTGACAAGTTATCTTTCCATCACTAGAAAAACTTTTGATTTGGTCAAAAAATATATCTTGAGTGATTTTTCAAACTCAAACACTATAAGAAATAATAATTGCAATTTGTCTATCCATAGAGAAATTTAACCAATGAGAAGTCATTTCAAGAAAAAATATTTCATGCATCTTGCAAGTAGGTAAATAGTTGATTGGTTGAAGCAAATAATTGATGCAGAGGCTTGGTCAAGTAGAATCAATTAGTTTGGTTTTTCTAATGTACTTTTGTTGATTACAAGGGCTTTGTAAGTAATAATTTAATGCTCCAATACTTGTGAAAATTGACATGCATGTTTGAGCTACTTGTAATTGCATTTGTTAAAGAAAAATCCAAACTTTCCATTGTAATTTTTTTGAGATATGCCCCCCAAGTCATTTTGCTTGAGTTTTATAAAAAGTGTACTTTGATTGCAAATACATTTCAAAATTCATATAGCCACTCTCTTTGAAAATTTGAAGATTTAAAGTTGATTTTGTTAAAATGGTGATATTCCAATACTTTGACATTTTTTAAAAGCAAAGGTTCTCAAATATAAATCCATAACTATCCTATAATTTAAACCTCTATATACATATATGTCACAATTTTTGGCGCCAATAACACACCACTTTAAAGAAATTGACATTATTTACTATTTTGATAGTAATGAACAAGATTTAATTGTTGGATTTTTGGAAAATGATTTTAAGAAATGTATTTTTATTGATTTTTAAAAACAACAATTTATAAGTAATTTTTGAGGGAAGACTCCCCTTGAATTTTAGCGGTTACTATAAAACATGATTTTTCTTGAAGTTTTCCTACCAAATTTTAATAGGATGAAGTCTACAAAGTTTCTAAATTTTATTTCATCATCCATATACTAGTTGATCATTTAAGGATTAATGTCCTCTAAAGTTTTTTTAGGTTTAAAGCCTAAAACTACTTCAAATTACTCATATCTAAAGCAAGGCTAAAATTGCCAAACATATTTATTTTTTAACAAATTCAAATGCAAAATCCTTTGGTTAACTTGTTCAAGTATATTCTCCAATAATATTGGAATAAATATCCCCACCATTTGCAAGTTCAGTGTGCCTAAACTTCAAAATGTAGGCTTTTCTAGGCTTTTTTAAAGGGTGGAGTTTTGTTTTTTAATATTAAAACAAAATAAAACATATGTCCTATAATTTGTGCGTATTAGTGAATATGTTGAAAAATGAGCTGAGAGTTTATGTAGAAAAAATTAACCAAAACAACTTTTATATTTATCTTTAAATAATTATAAAGTAGAAGGGGTGTTGAATGAAAAAAAATCTAAACTTTGTACAAGAAATTGAGAATTATTAATCCTAATAGTGAGAATATTCAATACAATTGATATCATTTAGTTTTGTTTATATTTGAAAATTTTCAAAATTGAGTATAAAAGACAACTTTATATACATTTTTCTACCTTCATTTCCCACAAAATAAACTCTTTATAACTTTCACCTCATTAATCAAAACTTAATTATTCAATTATTTTTGAGTAGGTATCAATCTATAAAATCCAAAATTTTAATTAGTCTATTTTTAGAATACATCTTCTCTTCCTATTTTGACATTAGAATTGAAAAAATCCTTCTGAATTTTGTTATATTTATTGGAATTATATAAAATAAAGATTCAACTGTAGGTTAGGATAATTTATTGGCATCCATCCTACAAAATTTTTGCAAAAATTTCAAATAATGAAGTCAACAAAACATGCCTACATTCTCCCAAAACTCCAAAATAGTTTATTTAATCTTTTAGGGGTTAAATTTTACTTATATGTTAAAATAATATTAGCTAAGAGAATTTGAAATTTTCTTTCAATTGCCAACAAGATTCAACAAAAATAAGAGTTGTTTGTGATATCTTATAATTCTAATTCTAGTTTTCATGTTGTGCTATTTCTTTAAGTTCATAGGTAGGAAAAAGTGCATTTAACAATCAATGGAGTAAGTTTGTTCTAGATTAAATGAACTCATAAAAATTCAGATTTCTAATCAATTCAAACATTTGAGTTACAGAATAAGGGCTATAAAGGGCTTTTTTATTTTTTATGATACAAATAAATGGAACCTTTACCATAAGAAAAAGAGTGACAAGAACCACCGCAAGTGTCTTGGAAGGGCAAGTAACCAATACAAATAAGACCATAAATTACAAGAAGAGCACTGTCCATCAGGGTGTTAGTGGTTAAAACATGAAACTGGCCCTCGGGCTAGAGAGCATCCACCATAGCAAATCCTCAAACATTTCGGCAAACAAAACACTTGGGCTATGAAGATTTCAAGTTGACCATGATTCATCCATTCAACTTGGGAAATTGTATGAGACAAAGTGAAATGTACAATCCCGTTAGATAAGTTTTAATGTTGTCAATCAAATAAACATTCCTTCTAAAGGTGTTGGAGGCTTTTCTAATCCATCTTGTGATGGAAAAAAGAAGGTTGCATATGTATGAAGGTCAAATCTCCAATCAAATCAAGCCATTTTGGATTTCACACTTTGTTTTGTTCAATCTTCATCATTTAGTCAAAAAGACTCTGATATATTATGAAGGTTTTGAAATTCAACCTTGAATTTGAAGAGGTTGAATATGCTTAAATTTGCAAGGTTGAAACTAATATAATGGGATACATTTCACTTTGTTTCTTATACAATTTTCAAAGTTGAATGAACTCATAATCAACTTGAAACCTCCATATCTCTTATTTTTTACCTGCAACATAGGAATTGTTTAACAATTTGAATTTGAAGAGGTTCAAATAATATGAAATGAATTCAACCCATGGATTGTCAAATGCACTATAAGGTTAATAGAAAAATACAACATAAAAAATTAGAATTGGAATTTAAAAATATCCATAGGAATGATGATCAAATGTTCATTTGAAAAATTTAGGACTAAATACATGACTAAATAAGATAGAAGCGTCCAAAATGACCACTTATTCTACTCCAATTAGATAGATGGTAGCCTCTTCTAGTGAAATGTAACCTTGGTCATTTTATAATTTTGTAACATTTACACAATATTCTATAAATTTACAAAGTTGAAAGTTTAGGACTTTTTGGTGCCTATTTATGTCAGTAGATTCCCCTTTAGTATCCACCTTTGAAGCACAAAATGCTTATAACTCATGTAGATTGCCTCAAAGAGTAATTTAATTTTCATTATTTGCTCTTGAAATCTTATAATGGTTTGGAGGTTGATACCCAAAAATAAGTTAGCCAAATTAAAAAATGATGCTTTTAGTTTCACCTAATTTACCTTAATAAAGTTATTAAACTCTCTTTGTCTCTCGACTACTTGGCACAAATTATTATTTATCAAAAACTATCAATTTCTTTAAATTGATAGAATTTTTGGCAAAAAAATTGTAACTCTAGAAATCCAAACAAAGTCCTAAAGACTAAAACACCTGTAGATTTATATTTTAAGTCATATGTCCCAAAAGCGCCAAAGTTGTAGAATATGCCAATTTAACAATTTTGACTTTCAAAACTCTTGTAGAACAAACCAAATTCATTTATATTTCAAAATTGAATAGAAATAGACTTGAAAGAAGTATAAGTTGGAGTTAATTAATTAAGTAAGGTAGAACATTCTATTCTCGACCCCTATTTTTTCACCCAAAACAACCTCTTCATGTTCCAATTTGAGTAAGTCCACCTTTTGAGATATTAATGGATTGTCATGCCTTGAATTCCTACTTTTTTCAAGAACAATTTTAACACATGTTTGAGGACACTTATAGGTAATTACTACCTTCTACTTCAAATACTCATAGAAAATTCAAAAGAATTTTTTTTGAGATTAAAAAAATCCAATGAATTTTTCTCCAAAAAGCTAATCAATACAAATTAATCAATTAATTATGAATTGATGACTATTGATAAATGATATTAGAAAAAACTGAATTTTTTAACTTGTAAATGCTTAGGTACCATATTTTGATGTCAACTAAAATTTGAAGTTAAATATAAAATTTTCAAAGTATTTTTTTGGTATTTTTCTTGTAAATATCTTTTAAAGTCTATTTTAACCCCTAAAGTCCCAAGGCTTTTTGTCTTTCAAAAACCACTCAAAATTGCCATTTCTATTGCAAGGTGCAAAACTCTTGCAATTTTCATTTTGGGGGCATATCTAACCATAGGATCTTGCACTAGACTAGTATAAGAATGTGTAGCAAAAATTTCAAAAACATTGACCTTGTAGATTGTAAGATATTTGTGTTTAAGGTGAAGAAAACAAGTTTATTTGTACATTCCATGATTAGATTTTTAGGCTTTGAATCTCCTCATTTAAATTTTTTTGTACTATTGAGTTTTATTTATTTTTAAATTTGAAGATTTGAGTTGAGAGTGGAGGGAAAAAATTCAAAATTCAAAATATTTTATTTCCATTCATTAAAAAATCATTAAGTATAAGTAGGTTCAAGATTCAACAAAATACTAAATTATTAATAGCTCTAAGATGGAATTAAAACACTATAATTTCAATGGTGAGGTTGTTCTTGCAAGCAAATAATTTTTTTTAAAAAGAAAAAATTGCATTAAAAAATGAATTGTATAAGTTATTTTTTCAAAAAGATCCTTAGATTGCCTCCAAAATAAGATTGTTTATAACTTCTACATCACTAATCCAAATAAAATGAATCAAAGCTTCAAGTGTAGACAAAAATGAGATCTATAAGAGAGAAAAAAATTCAATTTTATTTCAAAATTTTGTAGATTTCTTTTTCTACTTGTCAAAGTGAAAATTATGTTTAAGATGGCATAACTTTTGACCCTAGGCACCAATTGAAATAAAAATCATATTTCCACGAAGTTAATGAATTTTCTAAACTTTTTAGAATTTTTTTTGAAATCCCCTAAAATTGAGGTTATAGTAACCTACCCAAACTCTCAAGTGTCCCCTAAGGGTACATTTGGGACTTTAGGGGTTAAGCATTAAAAAATCTACTTTTGAAAAAATTTATTTACGATTTTGTTATTGAAGATTTTATACATGGTATCCATTGCAAATCTTGATTTTTTTTAGTTTTAGAGGCTCTTAGAGTTGAGTCTCAAATACATTAGATTTTAAAGAAAAAATCTATACCTTAAGTTAAGCTGTTTGTTTTGTTTGTTTTATTTCATTCATATCTAACAATCTATGAGGCATCTAGTAGCATTCTCCATACAAATCAAAAGCTCTTTGGCAAAAAGGGATTCACGGAGTTTGTTTCATGGCATTTGGACCTATGGTACAAAAGTTATGGAATTTCAAAGTTTTTGTGAATTTGAAAATTGAAATAAATTATCTTTTATTTTGAAAAAATCATAACTTTCACGTCGCATGTCCAAATGCCACAATACAAAGCCTTTGGCCTCCTTTGTGCATAAAGCTTTCTATTTGTGTCAAATTTGTGGTGTTTAGACCTATGGTGTGAAAGTTACGGATTTTTTAAAATTAAAGTATCTTTTATTTTAGAGAAACTATAGCTTTCACATGGCATGTCCAACTCCTCAAAACAAAGCCCTTGCATTTCTACATTCATAAACCTTTCTATTCCTATAAAGAACGCAATCTTTACATTGCAACAATTCAACAAAGGCCTTGCACTCCTTTGTTCATAAATGATACTACCTCCGTCCAAAAATTATCTTCCTGTTGGACAAAATGTTCAGAATTAAGGCTAAAAATAATATTTTCAAGACTTGTTTCACAATGTAAGTAGAGTTCAATGCACTTTTAGCGTCCAAGAAGGTTTAAGCTTTATAGCCCTTTTCAAAGTGTAATTTTGGAGTATTGAAAAATAGAATTTTGGAGGCATTTTCAAAGAGTACCAATGGACACTTAATTGTTGAGCGTGAGGTTTTCATTTTATGGGCATTTAGTACATGCTCAAAATTATGTTTGGACCTCTATTTTGCCTCCCAAAGCTTTATCTCCTTCAATTGAGAAATACTCAAAGAGATGCAAAAAATAAGAACAAACAATCTTGCTAGATCTATACAATCATTTCATTTGTTTTTTGATTGGTGATCGCAGGGATGGACGGGAACTGCTACTTAAAATTGTTTTGTTAGTCCTCAAAATCAATCAAAAGACAAATTTGACCTATTCTAATGTCACAAAATGCAACAAGAAAATCGTTTTGGGACAAAAATTTAAGGCCAATAGGAAGATCATTATGGAACATAGGAAATAATAAATTTTAAAATAATTAAAAACTAAAAAACTAAAAAACTATTATAATTTTAAATTAGAAAATATTTTATTTTGACTATGGCAATAGTACAAGGTACACCAGTCATACTGAAATTTGAAAATTGATTAAAAAAAATTGCAGAATAAATTTTTAGAAGGATTATGGTTATACACGTTATATCGTTTAATCTCACATTATAAATTTGAAGTGTCATTGCCTCGTTTTAGTGGGAAGTTTAGTTTGATTTGTTGTGGTTTATCAAAAAAATTGTCTTTTAGTTTGCTTTCAATTAATACTATTTTATTTGGTCAATTTTCAAATTCAAATTTTATTGTGTTTATATAATGAGATTTTTAATATGTTTCCAATGATAGTAATCATAAATTCTAATTTTACACCAAGCAAAAGATTGTGAGATAATTTAGTAGGTTAGTTGTTTTTTTTGACACAAATGAAACGGAATTTCATTGCATTAGTGAGTAGTTTAGACAGTTGGGTTGATGATGCTATTAGTCAAGTTTACTTAACTTCAGGGATTTGACAAAATTTGAGTGCCAAATTTAATTCCTAAAGTCCCAAAGTCCCTATGGGGGGATTCTTGGGATTTGGGGTAGGCTAGTGTAATCTCAATTTTTGACATAATTTTTTTAAACTTCTTTTAAAGATAGGAAATCGGATTAGTTTTCTAGGCATACAATTTTTATTTTAATTAGTGCTTGGAAACAAAAGTTATGTCAACATAAGTCAAAAAGTAATTCAAGGAGCAGTCCAAAACACTTCACAAAAAGTTCAGTTTTCTTTAATTTTAATTTATTTTATCTCAAAGATTATATTTTTGTGTACATTTGAAGCTTTGATTCATTCCATTTGAACTAGTGATGAGAAAGTTATGGACAATCTTATTTTGGGGGCAATCTAAGCATTTTCTTAAAAAAATAACTTCATAGAATCTTTTTTTTAATGCAATTTTTATAATTTTTTCAAAAAAAAATGCTAGGTAGGATTAAATTTGTTTGCTAGAACAATCTCACCATTGAAATTATTGTATTTCAATTCCATCTAACCAGTTTAGTTATCCCTTCAATCTTGAACTTACTTCTATTTAATAATTATTTAATGAATAAAAATTAATTAAAAATTTTAAGCTTAGAAGATTCAAAGCCAAAAAATGTAGACAATCAAGGTATTAAAATAAACTTGTTTTCTTCACTATAAATGCAAATATCTTGATGGAGAATTTCATTAAAATAGCGATTATTCTGTGACTTTGGCATTCTCACAGTACAAACCAAGCAGTCTGAACTCTATTAGCGTCCTAGATTTTTGAAATCTATACCATTATTAGATATCTAAAATCTAAGAAATATGTATATTTTTAAATCGATTGGTTTGAAATCTACATCTTTCCTAGATTTAATACATCTAATAGCAGTATAGAGTTCACAAATCTAGGACACTAATAGATTTCAGACCGCCCGGTCTGAACTGTGGGAACGGCACATTGTGAAAATGACACATGGAATATCGCCATTTTAATGAAAATATGAAATTCCCCATGTAGCAATCTACACAGTCAAAGTTTCTAAAAAAAATTCCACCCATTTTTATACTAGTGTAGTACAACATCCTACAGTTAGATATGAAAAAGAAACAAATTTTCAATTTTTTTGCTTTCTGCAATGTAATTGGCAGTTTTGAGTAGGTTTTGATGGAAGAATGGCCTTGGGATTTGGGACTTTAGGGTTTAAATTTAAGTTATCAATCTCCGAGCCAGAATGGAGATTCACCGTAACTCAAATCTACATATTCCCGGAAGATTCTCGATCCAGATTCTGATCTAGGCATCTTGATGCCTGTTTAAAGTACGACAGTACAGAATGCATGCGATCCCTCACGCCTTACCGCATCATCCAAGCGCATCCATCTGCTTGTAAGTTATAATCCGAGTCACCACGGCACTTATCACCAGATTTCATTTCCCCGTCCACTCATCAGGTTTTTCTTGGCTGATCGACCCGACCTGAGTGGACCTCCAGCTAATCTACTTCAGCCCATTAAAACAACTCGGATACGAAAAATCAGAGGCTAGCAATGATGACAAGTTTGCAACCGCAACACGCAACGATCCCCTTGACAATCTTGGAATGGTGGCCTGGTGGGAATGTGGGATCCCATGGACAGTTTTATGTTTTCTTGGCATGGCCCCGGCCCAGTCCCATTTGCAGGAATGTCCAATCGCGGCCGTCATGTCAAGTCTTCACCAACTTCGAATGCTGGTTGCAAATCGCTTTCGCAACTGGAAATTGACCCTGGATTACTGTGGGGGCAGTTGCCTGATGAGGAGTCGACAAGTCACCAAAGCTGGTGTCAAACTGTCAACCGCGAGCCATCCCGGGCACTGAAGAGCACTCAGGGTTGACAAATGGATGTCACCAAGGGTGACCAACTAACCAACCAACCATCCAACCAACCAACCGCGCGCGCAACCACGGCGAGCGGGTATGCAGGCGCAAAGCCTGCGCGTTTCAATGGCGCAGACCGCGCGAGAAAGTCGGCAGAGGCCACCCTCGGACGACTCGGAGGCGGAGATTCCTTAGCTGGCTAGCATCCAATATCGTCACCCCAGTTGGAGGGGCACTATTTGCCACTCATTTGCTCCTTTTCCCCGATCTCATCTTGCTTCTCGGGGTTTCTTCGCACCTACAGTCGATATTTCCAGCCATGGTTCTAACCCTCTCGTGGGTCCCTAGATACTCTGGTGGCAATGGTGCCGAAGCTGCTGCCCCACTTCCGATTTGTTGGTCCTGGATCTAAGGGCCAACTGATGAATGGAAGGCTTTGCATCGACAGAAGCTCAGGGTTTTTTTTATAATTTTTTTCTCTTGAAACACTTGGACAACTTCCATTGAACGGAAGCTAAGTTTGAGTAGCTACCTTGTCATACGGACACAATAGGGCCTCTTGTAAGTTAGCGTAGCTTTTTATTATTTACTATTAGGTAAGTTCCAACGCGGGGCTTTTCGTCCTTGCAGTTTGTACAGGAAAAAAATAAAACACTATTGTGATATCCATGTGCTCTTGCAATCGCTTATCAAGCTTTCAATTAAAATGAACGTCAGTTCTTTCAAAAGAAAAAGTAAGGATAAAAAATCTTTCCCGCGGGTGATATGATAGCAGCGGCACGTTCTCGTTAGATTCGTTGATGCTGAATCGGTGATCGATCATTCGATCTGATTTCAGTTCAGTTCACGGCACGCCTGTGGGACCTGGCTTCGCTTGATCGACCTTTGGTTACCACGCTTGCATCGTCACCTCATCCGGAAGACCGGATCATTCCTGCCTCTTCGCTTGCTGCTCGGAGTTCTCCACATTCTCTCCATGCATGACTCGGTTGGCTTTGATGGTGGCAACTGCTGCTAATGAGTCTAGACTGAGAGTATACAATAGAAGATTGGATTTCAATATCTTCTACATGGTAAACACAAAATGGAAAGTAATTCAAGTAACTAAATTAGTGTGATATGCTGAAAAAATAGCATAAGATAAATCTAAATAGCTTAATCCACTCTACACACCAAGGATTTAAAGTGTCAAATGAATGACTTTCAGAGAAAGAAAGAATGCACCTATTCATCTTGAAATTTGATCATTTTTGGTTGACTATCTTGATGATAGTGTGTCCTATGAATGACTTCTAAAGCCCATTTCAAAGAAACTATAGAAACAAAGAATGCACCTATTCATCTTGGAATTTGAATATTTTTGGTTGACTGTCTTGATGATAGCATGTCCTATGAATGGCTTTCAAAGTCCATTTCAAAGAAACTTGTAGAAATAAAGAATGCACCTATTCATTTTGAAATTTGATCAATTTTGGTTGACTATCTTGATGATAGTGTATCCTATGGATGGCTTTCAAAGCCCATTTCAAAGAAACTTGTAGAAACAGAAAGCGCACCTATTCATTTTGAAATTTGATCATTTTTGGTTGAGTATCTTAGTGATAGTGTACCTTTCAAGGTTAAAGATTATATTTTATTCACTTGCTTGATTTGGCATCATCTTCAAGTTAGAATGTTTTTCACAATCTAATGCATTATGATATAATGATTTTGGAAGGAGTAGGACCTAAACCTTGATTTAGGAAGAAGGGAGCGAAGAATGATTAAACTACATACAATCATGCTTATTGACAATCCAAAATATATATTTAAATTGAATAAAAATTCAAATGCAATTCAAAATTGAAAACAAACTAAAGACCAAAATGGAAGGTGACTTTTATAACTTTTATGGTACCTATAATGTCCTAATAGACTATAAAATTGTCCAAAATAGATTCTCTCCAATAATCTCAAACTAAATTTTATGAAATATTCAAATAGGATTTGTAACGTAAGTTACTATTAGGGTGAGCTCAAGGTACAAAACACTTGTTCATTTTGTTGCATTTGGCCATTTTAGAAATTAGTATGAGCTTTTGAAAAATAATATTTAAATTAAAAATAAAATTTGAATAATTAAAATAATTAAAATTTTCTATAAGAAAAATAATCTCCAAAACTTACGTACAAAATTCAACTCCTAAAGATGCTTTGATGTTTGGATTATTAGAAAATAGTAAAAATATTCAAAAAAATAAAGCAAAAATAGTCCATTTGGATGTTGCAAGAATGAGTGGTCAATTTTATTTGACTGTGGCAATTTTCATGCTTTGGGGGAAGTACTATAAATTAGAAAAAATATTTTTTAAATATAAAAAATATGGCCAATGTATACACCTATAAGAAGAAGGTCCATTAGAAAGAAAAAAATATAGAAATATTTTCCAAATAGTAAAACTATAAAAAATGCAAAATTGCCAAAAAAAAATAGGTACTTTAGTGTTCTAATTTGTAAAAAATAAGAAAATCAATTTACAAATAAACTTAAAATTGGTCATTTGTGAGGATTTTATGGTGAAAAGATTTCACCTAAAAAATGAGCTTGAAAACATCTTCAATGTTCAAAGTGTGACTAAAAAATAATACATTTTTGGATGCACCTTGGTAAGAACATGCCTATTTATTGAGGGAATAGACCACAAAAATTTCAGCACTTGATCATTAATTTTGAATACTCAATAGTACTAAAAAACCCTAAACTGAGCCCTAAACCTAAAAGTGTGACAAATAAACAAAATGGACTTTTAAATATAAATTTATTTTTTAAAGTCTTTAAAAAATAAGGAATACAATAAAAATTGAGACAAACATGTTCAATAAAATATTCAAACTCATCATGTTCATGCTTCAAAAGTTATAACAGAGGACAACCTTGTTGCTTTATTTGTAATATAATTAAAAGTATTGGTGTTTTTTGCAAACCTCCATTTCTAAAAAAAATTATGGAGATGAAATTCAACTAATGAAATTCTAAAAAAAAAATTTGAATGTTTAGAAATGTGTGTGCAATATAGCCTTTGTTGTAGACATGAAAAGTACTTTTTTTCATAAATCCCTCAACAAATAGATGTAATCCCAGTGGAGGAACTTTCCAAGTGAGATTCATTATTTTAAATACTCCACAATAATAAAATCCATCAAAACAAAACAATCAATCTCTACAAAAATTTATTAAATAATTTTTAAATATTATATTTTTTAATTCAAAAAATATGGATTACATTTGAGATTATATAACATACTTTCAAATATTAATTTCAAATACATTGAATCCTACCCCAAAAGTTATGCTTGCATTTGAATTAGTTGCGCAACAAATTATGCATTATAATACAATTGCTTCTTGTTCACCCATTATGCCAAATTAATGCTTGATTTTTTATTGATTAGAATTTATCATCTAAAAGAAAGGGGGCCCACTTGCTAGCCCTATGTCAATCAAATTCAAAATATTTTCAACAATTTTTATCAACTTCTAATATCCAATGTCTTTATATTTAAAATAAAAATAAAAATAATTAAAAAATCAAGAAAAAATGTGGATTACTTCAACAAAGTCCATTTGTATCCTTTTGTATAAGTGATTGCCTATCTAAAGACAATATTCTACTCAATGCATGTATTCATTCTTCTCACACTGGGTAGTGATGGTAGATATATTGGACATGATATAATACATTCAATTCCAAAAATTAATATGGTAATAAATATATCGTGAGCCTCTCTAACATAATTTACACTAAATAATAATCCCCCAAAGAATTATTAGTTGGATTGTTATGGTAAATTCAAGGTTCATTTTTAATAATTTTCAACAGTTTAATTTTTTCATGGAAGTTATAGATTTTTTTATACTTAGAGGAATAAATTTATTCCTCTAATTGATCATTTTTGAATTCTCTCCTAGTTCTTAATCCTTTTTTCACTATAATAACCACATTTCATGTATGCATAGATAGGGGTCTCAAATCTAAACTGCTGAAAGCTTAAAGATATCCCTTCTCTATCCTATGGTAGAGCTAGTGTTTGCAATGAAGGACTAGGAATTAGAGTTTGAAAAAATATATATGATGAAACTCCTTGAAGCACCCAAATTGGTGTGTAATGGAGTTTGGTGTTGTATTTCTTTTGTACTATTCTCAACTAAGCCTTCCTTTGACATCCCTCAAAGAAATTGGATTCACTTTACAATTAACTCTAGTACCTTAAATCTTAACCTTTATAAGATTGAAGGTATCCCTAGATTATCTAAAATCTTCAAAATGATTAGGTCTACATTCAAGCTACCTAAAGTAGACCAATCCAACTCTGTCCCTTACTTGACTCCAATTTTGTTTATTCAAACATCCAAATTTATCCCAAAAAAAATCCAAATCCCTTCAAGATTCTAACAAAATCAATGCATTAATGCCTAAATGGGTAACATGTCAATCCTTGATTGGTGGGAACTTAAGTGCTAATAGATACATGGAAAGGCAATAACTGGGCAGTTATGGGAAGTTTATGACTCCACTCCATGGGTGATTTGATAATTTCAAGGCAGAACACTTCAAAAATTCACAAAAATTACAATTTTAATCAAAAAATTATTTTTCCACTTGGGTTTGATCCATGAAACAAGTGCAAACCTCTGGAAAATATGCGCCCCTCTTGGAAAGGTATTCAGATTCCAAATCAGGGTGCTACGTAAAAGGCTTGTGTACCTTATGTCCTCTACCGGCCGGATCAACCCTTCGAGTGCAGCGACTCATGAAAACGATGCGCTACCCTAAAGTTTTTTGGCACCAGCAATGATTTGGCGTGTAAATCGTGTAATATTCCACGCTGCCGAATTATTTTGGGCGTGCCGAAGCTTTTGGTCTACCTTACCTTGCCGCTGAGTGCAGACTGAGCATTGGATAATGTCGCATTGGAGTCCTGCTTGTAAGTATTGACGTACCCAAAGGTGTCCTTCTTTGGTACTGGAAACCATCCTTTCTCCCTCCGCCAGCACTGGGTTTCAGTACCTCCCCTCTGCACAATTCCAATCAACCCTGTCGTTGATACCAGAAGGGTTCAGTCCAGAGTGCCTTTCTGTTGGGAAGGAAAAACAAAAAGAGGACATGGTTGAACTACCCAGACGTGCAAATCCATATGCAGACAGAATCAAATGCACTGTACTTGTTCGTTCAACGGGGCAGAGCACCGAAGGCGATCGGGTTTTATCGAGTTACAGTTCACACCAGTGATCCCAGAAGAACTAGTTTATGGAATTTCGTGCAACTATGCTACCTCCAAGACAAACAGGCATCAACTTAACTTTGGCTACCTTGGAGAGTGAGTAGTATGAAAAGAAAATAGAAAAGAAAGGATTTTGCAAGTTGTAAAGGATTATTGAGTAGTACAACAACACAAAATGGACTAAATAGGATGATAATTCTAATGTGGAGGAAGTTGCAAATTGGCTATCAAATTCTACTGTTGACTAAAATCTCGTTTTTTCAAGGATTTTCTCCAATGTACATATTTTTTAGCTCCTGAAATTTTAAGCAGCAATGAAGCAAATTTTAGACAGTTCTGGGATCGCTGATTCACACCGACCAGTGACAGTCTGCTGCTGCACTTCTGCGACAGATTGGGAGAATTGCGGCGGAAAATGAGTTTGTTGCTGCTGCCGTGATTGTTGTGAGTGCTGTTTCTCTGCCTTACTTACACGAGAAGCAGTTACCGTAAACACGCGCACCTTTCTTCTTCTTTTTCCTGAAACAAATGAAACGGATTCCATTGCAAAAGGGGGAAATACAAAAGCACCAACAAAGGACAACAGATAAGGACAGTGCAACCGTGAGGCTCTGTCGTGGGTTGATTCATTGAGTAGTACACGTCTCAAACTCTAACCATGTTGTGCAATGTGAATGAGAGTGTAGATAAGATTTGGAAACTCAGATTCTGAAACCAAAGTTGATGCCATAGTCTTTGTCCTTTAGATGAATCCAACACACACCATAATGAAAGGCAAACATAAAAAACTTCCAACCATATTTAGATTCTAGCATGGCTACACTCCTTTACATGCACTCTGGCCTCACTCCCCTCCAACCCTAGTGCTAAATTATGCCCAAATTTATTATATAAGGTAGATCACTGTATACTATCCACATTTGCTACTTAGGTACCTTATAGAGGCTATTTGGGAGCTCATGTATTTTCTAGAGATTGAAAAGTTTGAGAGAAGCCATTTCAAATAGAATAAAAACATTTTCATTACAAAAAGATGGATTTTTTGTGATTTTTCAAAGTTTGTTCAAACTAAATTGGTAAAGTGTTGCTAAACCACATGGTGACGTATCCCCTCCCAAAGTGCATTGGCATGATGCTAAAGGATTGTGGTATTGAGTGGATCATTGATGCAAATGGGAGGGACCAAGTAAATGTTAAAATTGGATGACTGATGGCATTGGGTTGTTCTACCTTATGTGTAGAACACCATTTCAACAAGTCCCACCCTTAACTCCATCAAAAGAATGGGAGAAGCTTTGCAGTTGTACTCTTAGTGGTTACAAGGAAGTTTGAGTACGACCTTTTTTTCAAAAGATGAATTAGATCTATAGGGATAAAATCTCTTTTAGTGCAACTGCTTGTTAACAAGATGGCTCTAGTAGGATATCAAACATGAAATGGTTGATTGGACATTTAAAGATCAATCCATATGATGTGACCTCCTTAGAGAAATGTTTGGAGCTTCAAAGGTCCTTGACAAAAGGTTTAGTACAAAATCCTCTAATTATATACAATTGCAAGAAAATCTAAAGAAATTTTGAGATTTTAGTTTTTAAAATTTAATGAACATTGGTAAGAAAAATGATTAATTGTGCTATAGAAATTAATTTCTTATACTACATGTCATGATGTGCATTTCTAATTTGAATGTTTCTATCTAATAAATTATTCTTTGAAATTGCAAAAATCTTCAATAATTTAATTTGAATTGAATATAGAATAACCACTTGTTGAAATGTTAAGCAAACAATAATATTGAGCAATAAAAGAAAAAATTAGGCTAAGTGAATTCAAGAAAAAACTTATCTCCAAAAACATATATTTTCAATTTTTTAACTTTCGAAAACTAGTGATTTTGGTGATAATGCCATTGAAATGCCTTTTATTAATATATACTAGAATAATGCAATGAGTAGAATTAGATTTGATTACTATAAGTTTTCTCTTTTTAAGAAATCATAATTCATTGTAAAAACTTCTACCATGTTGATTTATTTGTTAAACTTGGCATGAAAAAATACACTAAAATTTCACCTCAGATCCAATATAAATAATGTTGTGACAAATCAAAATAACAATACACTCAATATTACATTGGTTATTCTATCACTCAAAGTGCAAAACTAATGCCACCTACAAGACTAGTGTCATCGACTACAAAAATAGAATTTTTGTGAAAATTGATACAATCTGGTATTATTGCAACCAACACTAGTTTCATTGTTTTACAAACAATGCAACTTTTGTAAATTAGTGTTTCACACACTAACATGACAAATCAATGTACTATTGCCCCCAATGGACCATTAGTGTGGGCCTTTTTGTACAACACTCCCAGATGAAGGTCTGATTCAACACTCTAGTGCCGAAATTAAATTCCCACTTCAAATTCTTAGGTGTCCACATCACCTCACACCATTCATTCACAATGTGACATTCAACACCCTTTTTTTTTTACAAAAACAACTTTATTTCTTTTTTTTCTAATCTGATCTTCATGTAGGGTATTACTTACACTAAAGAGAGAGACTCCATGGAATCTCTATCCTAGGTGAAGGTTTGCTTCCACACCCAGGTGCTGAAATTGAATTTCCATGGCAAATTCTCAGGGATCCACAACACCTCATATCATTCCCAAGGTGATACGTATATGGCACTTTTCTTTTCTTTTTCTTTTCTTTTACAAAAATGACATAATTTATGCTGAATCTGACATTCACATAGGCTATACTGTAGAGTACCTCGGAGCCTTTCAGTTACTTACCTGATGATATTTTTTGGGCTCAAGCTTGGCCACATTTGAGAGAGAGAGAGATTCGTGTGAAGCCTTTTTCTTTTTTTTCTTTTTTTTCTTTTTTTTTCTCCTTTTGTCCTTTTGGATGTTGTGCAGGCACTCGAGGTCTCACTCATTGCTCAGGTGGGTCTCTGCTGCATTTCTACCACCTGAATGATCTGCAGTTGGGGCAAAGGGGTCCAGAGAAGAGCGAGTGGCTGTGGACATAAGGGGAACCGGCCTATTCGCAACTCCTTACCCATGGGGTACATTTTAGAACGAAAATGTACACCGCAAGTACATGCCAGGGGAGGAATTGTAATTTGGGTGGTAGTAGTAGGTTGGTTCACCTTAACCCTTGAAAGGTCCTGGGGTCTTTCTAAGGTAAAACAGTTCATATGTAGGCTACTTTAGAACCAACAAAAGCTGAATCCACGATGCTTATTTTGTTCATCTGAAGCAGCCATTGTATTTTCTAATATAGAAGGCCTAAAAAAAGTCAATCCTTACAATGAATTCATAGTAAAAAATTAGAAGTTCCTAATGGAGTCACTAATCACTCTCCATTACTATTATGTAAGGCATGCATTGTGGTCAAAATTTCACATACTGAAAAAACCCATGATGGGGGCATTCCTTAGGTGTCCACTATGGGTCATCTGACCACAATGGGATGCTTTACCTTATATGACCTGTATTTAACCTTATGACTCTTGCATTGTGGTTTAGGATACAAATTGTGATACATTGTTATTTGCATATTACAATGATAATTAATTTACTTTATACTAAACAATATTTGGTCAATGTTTTTTTATCAGATACTATGAAATTCATAATATACTTTATGGATGCAAAGGGCTTTTAGGCCCTTCAAGGATTAACTAGTTTCTTTGCCCCCAATGAGACTTGGCCAACTTCACACTCAATGAATGAGTAAGGTGGGTACACACTAAATCACACCTTGTTAAAAACCATCATCATTACTTTGTGTACATCTCCAAAATCAATATGTACAAGTGTCGAAGATACAATTCTAGAACATCTACCAAAAAAATTGGAGTGGCCTTTATGACTTTTGTATATGCCGGTATCCAAATGTTGTGTGTTTTAATGGGTTGGAACCTCCTTTCACTTGCCAAAATGAAAATCAATGAAAATTTGACCAATCTAATAGTGGTAACTAGGCACATTAGTAAAAAGTGGCTTGGGAGGGCCTCCCTTAATTAATCCATTGATTTCCATTTCACCTTTGTTCATCAATTTTTCATCATGGTGAAAATGGGAGACAAGTAAGGAATTTTCAAACTATTAGAGTGCGTTCATACTAAGGGAATTATCTCAACTTGTAAGCGCTTCGACATCTATATTCTACATGGTGAATACCATACGTTCAGATCAAATTCAGCCCCTTGGTGCCGATATAATTTAATTTTAGAATTCGGACAATTTGGTAGCTTGTTTTGATTTTCTTAACTTTTAGCTATTTACTCCTTGTACTTTTTTGACACTCCCAATTTTGGATTTTTTTTTTTGTTCACATGTAAATGTGTTTCTTTTTCTAAAAAAATTCAAGAATGTTTTTTGGATCTTCAAAATTGGCACCAATGAAAATTTTTCAAATTTTCATAAATTGTTGTACAATCTTTTAAAATTTAGACATGTTCCAAATTTTTCCTAATTATTTACTAAACTAATGTATACATAGAATAGAGTACTTCAATCCCATCAACATTTTGTCCAAACATCCTTGCACTCATCCATAGGGCAATTCTTGAATCTTTAAAAGATGGCCTTTTCTTATGACTGATTTGTTGAAATTGAAGGAAATAATATATTTGAATGAAAAATTAAGCTAAAATGTGTAGAAATTCAATAAAAGATTCGTGCATTAAAGAATTAACCTTAAAAAGGATATAAGAATTTCTATTATAATATTGATAACAGATGAAGATTGCATGGAAAAATATTGGGGTTATTTTAACCTTCTCAAGGTTAAGATCTTAGGTCCACTTTGAATAAATGTACCTTTATTAGATGGTAGCTTAAGCCCCTTTTGTGGTGGGTGTGCAATACAAGCATTATTACATGAAATAAATGGTTTGAGATTAAATTTTGCAATCAATATCAATGGGATTATTTTTATAGTTAGTTCATAGTCAATTCTTTTAATTGTTCAAATATATCCCAATTTGGCTATAATGAAATACTTTGCTAATTCACTTTGAAAAGTTATAGAAATTATATTTTTGGATGAAAAAATATGTTCTTACTTTCATTTTCTATATAAGCATTTATTTCTTTTTGAAGAAACATGTGTGTCCTTTAGCATATCCTACAAATTCTTTAGATTGCTTAAGTGGATGGTGATAAGCACTTTCATGTTAATACAATTTAAAATGAATTCAAATAATAATGCCAATATTTTTTTTCTTTGATTAGTTTTAATTTTTCATGGAATCTTGAAAAAAAGAACACAAAATTTGTAAGTCTCATACTTGAGAGCACGATGATGTATTCATATGCATGAAAAATCTTTGTGAATCAAAATTAAAAAAATTAAAAAAAAATTGGTTTGATAAAATAGAAATTAGGCCAAGTTCAATATCCAATATTTTCTGCTTCAAACCCTCTAAAATTTATAAATGATACAATATAACATCAATGACTTCTTTAAGTAAAAGAGACCCATTTAACTTTAAGAGAACCATAGTGTAGTATAAAAGAACCTTATGCCATCAATCATTCAATTCCAACATTTACCCCACCCTTCAATCTGTGTCAAGCACCTACCAATTATCACAAATCTTAGCAACCCTCAATTAGCATTATACCAATGGCACTTGGGGAGAGGACATGTCAACATGTGGTTTAGCACGGGGCTACTGCCCCATGCTTTACCGATTTAGTCCCAAAAAACTTTTTTAAATCACATAAAATTCATTTCTTGTTGGAATGTCTTCATACTATTTGCAAAATAACTTGTTTGAAACTTTTTCAATTTCTGAAAATTACATGAGTTGGCAAATAGCTTCTCCAAGGCACCTAGAAAGTAGCTTCTCCAAGGTGTCTAGATAGCAAATCTGGATAGTGGTAATGGGTTGATTTAAGGTAGGTACACCCCAAACCGCCACTTTTTGTTATTGAGCCTATTTTCTATTATTAGACTGGTCAAATTTTCATATGTTCATGTTGGCAAGTGAAAGGAGGTTCCAACACACCAAAGAACGTGGCATTTGGATACTGTATGCAAAAGTTATTAAGGAACAAAGTTTGGTTCTAAAAGCATTTCTTCCAACATAGATACAAAACTGATTTTGGAGATGTACATATAGTATAGATGGTGGTTTAAGATCAGCGGCACATTTGAATGTACCTACCTTACCTTATATGAAGGGAAGGATGGAGTGACCTTAAAAGTTAAGGCTATTTTACTTTACCTTATATGAAGGGAAGGATGGAGTGACCTTAACTTTTAAGGCTATTTTATCCAATATTCCTAGCTCTTCAACAATGGGTTGGGTACATAGTCCATGAATGCATTCAAGAAACTCAGGAACTTGTAAGGTGCATACAGCAATCATTTATATGGTAACCTTCACACGAAAAACCACCTCCAAGTTCCATGTGTGTCTAAAATAAGTAAAAGAAAAAGGAAGAATTTAAAAGGAAAAAATCAACCGTATCCCATTGATTTCTACTGACCCATTTAAAAACCATTCCCATCAAATTCCAAAATCTTGGTTGGCATTGACAATGAAGTTCCTTTTCATCAGTTTCAAAAAAACATATATATATTTATTTTTAAAAAACCCATCCCAATCCCCCATGGCATGATTGCAATAAAACAGCAAGCACACGCCAACACTAAATTACAGTATCAGCAGGGGCATGGATTGACATGAACTGAGGTTTCCCAGAATTTTGAATCCACAAAGGACGCCCCGTTGGCGGCCCCAAGGGGTCAATTGCACTGCAACTTGCAGGAAGAAGAAAATGGTAAGTCACTCTGTATGTTTAGTTTAATAAAAGAAAAAAGTAATAAAAAAGAAGCTTCAAAAAAATATACAAAGAAAAATGAAGCCCCAAGCCGGCCACAATTGAAGCACAACAGTTCTCCCCCCATATTTAAACCCCAAGTTCCTTTTATGAAACTTCTTCACCTTTAAAATCATCCATCCAAAACCAAATCAATCCATCCGTCCCCCCCCCCCCCCCTCGTCATCCTAAAACTAGACCCTCCGCCTTCACTCATTGGTCCAGAAAATAAAATAAACGAAAAAAATTGCACGCCATGTAGGAGATACCTACTGGCCGCCGGGTAGGTAACTAGCCAGGCAGGTAGGTTTCTTGGTAGGTACCTAGCCGGTGGTAACGAGGTGGTCGGGAGAAACGAGATCGGTCGCTCTCCTTTCGGCGCCTTCTTCTTCTTCTTCTTCATCTTCTTCTTCTCCCGTCCATTGCGAGTTTTCTATAACAAATCCTTGCCTGCATTTTCTGTTTCCGCTTCTCTTACCACTTTTGCTCCACGCTCTCATCAACTGTTTGCATTTCTTTCTATTGCCGCAGCTGTGCTCTTGCCGAGGCAGTTTTGTTTGTGGTGTCAGTGCGAGCTCAGGTTTTGTAGGAGGCAGAAGAACTTGGTAAGGCGGGGGAGGAGTGGCGTGTTTTTATTTGTGGTGTTCTTTTCTTGGGGTTTGTGGCAGCCGAAGTTGAGTCGTGTCGTTGATTGAGTTGCGGTGCCGCCGTGGTTGCGTCTTGAGAGGATCTGAGCGTTTTTACGGCAGCGGCGGGGGCCACGGGCGGGGGTCTGAACCTTTTGATGTGACTTCGCTTGGTGCTTCGTTTCCAGTGTCCAGCGGTTTCGTGAGGATCTTGAAGCTTGGAATTGCAGTTGGGAGAGGTTGACGGTTCTGTTGCTGTGGACAACAGTTGCAAAGGCTTCAGGTGAGATGGTGTTGTGATTTTCTTTTTTGGAGAATGAGAGTCTGGTTTGGTGTTGTGGCGGAATGAATTGCGGGTGTTGCAAATCGTTTCTTGAATCGAATTAGAGATTTGCATTATTCTTGTGGTGTGGTAGAGTAGAGGGTCTTCGATTTTCAATGTATTGGGCGATCACACACGTTGTGAAGGGTTATATCCTACTGCGTTATTAGTAATCTGTTATTGTTGACGAATGTTGTTTCCTTTTTGCTTGATTTGGTTCGCCGTGATTTGACATCACTGATTTCGAATTACGCGGAATGAAGAGATCTGAAAGCATGTTGGATTAATAGGAATTGGAAGGTTTCGTAAAGTTACGCCTTGTTCCGTAATACCGCCTCATTCCCGGAACAATATCAGGGGATCAGCGTTGCCCTGCCTTTCGCGATACCATCTGGTTTTGTACGCAGGCTATGGCAGAATACAACTTTTGGTTGCGAGACAGTTTGTCAAAGCACCTGGCTGCACCGTTTCATGTGTCGTTTAAGTCTACAATCGTTATAAGAAATCGACATAGATATGTATGATAGTTTCCTTCTCTTGCGACATCTAGTTTAGTCCACCACCCTTAAATGTAGTGAAGAATTTTTTAAAGCTTAAAACCTCAATTGTGGTCACACATGTGCATATTTGTATTTGTTGGCGTTTCTGATATTTTCTTCTCTCTTTGCAGACCCCTTGATGGTGACATAACCAGACACATTATTACAAGTCCAGCTGCACTGTATTCCTCCATGAAGGCCCAGCACCAACAGCACATCTTCATCCGCAACGTTGGATTTCACGAACGTTGGCTTCCGGAGGAGCTATGCTCTCAATAGCCTCTGCAATTCCCTCCCCTCGCTCGTACGGAAGTGCTTCTCATCACAGCATTCTGTAGTGTTCCCTCACTTGACTGAGGCGTGTGTTCTGAGACTGCTCTTTTTCAAGCTCATTCGCCACCATGCCGAACAAAATGCAGAAAGCTCTGCAGAAGATTCAGAAGAGCCTCTCCAGCTCCAGCTTGACTTACCAGAGCGTGCACCACTACCACAGCGATGCCAAGTCCCCTAAAACTGGAGGCTCGGGCAGGCATGGGAATGGCGGCTCTGTAAGGAATGGATGTGCCTTCAGCAGGTCTGGCCGTCTGGCAGTGGCGGATCTTTGTGATTCCGATGACGAGAGTGACGACTCGGCCCCTGACGACGTCCCTGAGGGGTACCTGGTGGTGTACGTGGGCGAGGAGCGGTGCCGGTTTGTCATCAAGGCCAAGTACTTGAGCTACCCGGTTTTCAAGGCGTTGCTGAACAAGTCGGCGGAGGAGTATGGGTACGAGCACAAGGGAGGGTTGGAGATTGCGTGTGAAGTGGTCTTCTTTGAGCATCTACTGTATCTCATTGAGACCAACGATCCTTCACTCTCCAGCATGGAGATCGATGAACTCGCAGGCTACTATGCCTACTAGGTATCTGACCAAGGCCTGCATGAGGCTGGTTCAATTGGCAGGCTTACGCATGTGCAATTTCATCCAAGATGATGACGAATTTTTCTTTTTTCTTGTTAGTGTAGTTTCAACAGTGGCCCTGCTGTAGGTTAGAGGTCAGAACCACTTGCAGTAGAACTACTTCGTTGGGGTTCTGATTGCGCTTGTCAGAGTTTTATTTCATTTCTGTGAGCTACTTCTTCTGTACCCATTTGATTCTCGGAATTTCAAGGGCATCTTGGATTTCGTTATTCTTACGACTTTCCCATTCGGAAAAGCAACTACACAAGATTCTGGGACTGCCACTTCTGATCAACTGTTGTACAGAAGACTTTTCTCTCATTTCCTTGCTATAATTTCTTCACTGATTACTGTGCCAGGTCTTCCCCTTCAACCCGCGAGCCATGTCATTCAAAAGTGGAGAATGTTAAGCATGATCTGCAGTGCGCTTTTCCACTTCAGCGACGTCGTATTATTCACGGTCAATTAGGCTCCAAAAATTGGCAAGAGTCTGGGGTCGCTGCATTATACTGTAGGAATGTATAATCACCTTCTTTCACGTTGACCCCTGCTTGGTGGTAATACAATCCTATTAAACAATCGTTACCAGGTTCGGTGCATAATTGATCAGGCGAGAATATCTGCTTATGGACTGGTCTTGTTGAATTTTGTGGTCCAAGTCGCCACCTTCACAAAGAATGCCGGTAAGTGGTTTGTGAAACCTCAAACTAGAAAGGGTTGAAGAGGTTACAAAAGAGTCGCATTTAAAATTCCTGATTTTGCATTTAAGGTGAACAGAAGGCTGTCTTGAACTCTTGCTTCAAGAAACCCACTTCATCAGTCAAGCTTTTCTAATCAACTCGATCTGCTGGAGATTGCTTGACAATCCCCAGTAGATAGTTTGATAAGCAGTGTACGAAACGCACTAACTTATTCCATCTCAAATCATTTTTTGTCCCTCCAGAACAGATGGCTTATAGTTTTAGCTTTGAGCAGTACCTTTGATTAAAGTTTTGGATTTGTTGACTTTGGTGCAATCAAACCTGGTAAGACCTAAAGTGTATTTTAATTCCCACACCAATTATACAATGGCCCAAAGCAAGAGGACAGTCATGGGCTCTTGCAACACAATCGAGACCGTGCATGTCTATCCTTTCACAAACGACTCCTCTGACTTGTTGCCAGTGATACAGGAACATATCAAGAATGCATGCAGCACCTGTGAACTGCATCAACACACAATCCACACAACGGAAAACTTCACAGCTCTGCAACTGTTATTTTCCAATTTGGAGATTGTTGTCAATGGACGATGACACGGTACCCCTCACAGAGACACAGAAGCATGCAATTGTCCCATTGAGAAACGTAGAAGACTTGCAACCTCTGAGTCATGAGTCATGACTCGTGCGATGAGTGTTGGATTGGTGATTGTCACATGTGTGACTGTACTAAAGGAAGCCCCACTAGAGCCTAAAGCATTGCTCATTCATACGAAAGCGTCATCACATAATCTCAAGCCTTGATTGGATACACAACCTTGTCACTCTCTTGCTGGCTGGTCATAAATCATCATCCTTCTGTTCAATGTGAGCCATTTGATAATCTAAAAAGTGCAAATCTGAACATTCAAGATTCAATGACATTATGTCTTCTATTCTTCCAATGAAGCCCTGCCCAGCCAGTGTCCTCAGATAATGATGGCCGCAGGAGTCAGTGTCCTGATCTCAGAAATGGCAGTCTTGCTCTGATCAAATCTGTGCTTTGTGGTCAATGCGTGATCGTTTTTTCAGTTCTTCACGTCAGTGCGAAGGGGTCAAATTAGGGGAGTCTGAGACAAGAATGCTGCCATTATTAGCATGAAAAGACACTGGAAGAGTGGAAGAGGAGAGAGAGAGAGAGAGAGCCATAGCATGGAAATCAAAAGTTATGCCGGCCTCCGTTCAATGAAAGCATCCACCACGTAGTCCGAAAGTACCGTTGTCAGATTACAGACACTGTACTTGCAGACACTGTACTTGCAACTGTTTCACGAATGAAGAATGAGTGATCTTGCCTTCCCTGCAGCCAGAAATGACCGACTTCTACTTCAACTACCGCATGTGTACCTCTCGTGGTGTTTATCTGAAAGTTTGCATTTTTACCGAAAGTGGATGGCAGATGCCTATCCAGTAACATTCTGACAGGATTCTTTGAGGTTAACCTTGTGACGTTGCTGCGGACAGTAAGGTGGAGGCACCCTTTACCAACCAGTGCCCCATAGGCAATCGGTAGGGTGTCTCAAATCCGGACTCATTTGCATTAATTTCAAATTCAAAGAAACTGGGTTCTGTAACTAATGTGGTCCTGACACTGCTATAAAACTTGTGCCTCCTTGTATGTGCCAGAGTTACCAACAAGTACTCTCCCAGTGATCAATTTTGTAAGATTTTAGACATTGGACATGGGTTGAGCCCAACTTCAGGCTTTCATAATTTATAGTAATTTCAGTTCAAGTTGTAAATTCACCAAACTTTCTACTATAGTGCCATTTCTATCTTCACACTTTAGTAAATATTTGCTTCGCCAAATATTGTTGTAGATCATATCCGCCATGGCTTAAGTTATTGGTTATGGGTGGCTTCACTTTAAGTGGCCGATGGGTGACAGAGAATCCTTCTATGCCAAACAGAAGTGCAGATGTTCATTGTTCAAATTTCGTGTGAAAACAAGAAGTCTTGCACGGGAGTTTGACCTCCAATGAGTGCTCTTGTTGGTTGGCTTTGTTTTTTAAGCAAATGATTCACACGGTACCCCCTAAAAGCACTGTGACCAGCCTGGCGTTGCAGGGGCTCAGAACGGAGCAAACATAATATGCAAAATGGAACTGAATGATCCTTCAAATTGCAAAAGCAGCAAGACTAAAAAGAATTCCTTTGAATACCGTTCAGGTTACTGCATCAATAGATTGTCTCAAAACGGGTCTTCGATGTAATGATCATACGCCAGAAAGATGGAAGAAATCATGTATTAGACAATCAGGCTACTGTAGGCCCAAGAGGGTTATCACTTATCAGACATTATCCTACCCTCTCGTCTAAATTGGGAGTGGCAGTTCTTGGAGATCAACGAACTCTTTGAGAGCCACCGGGAGGGGATGCGGTTACCACTGTACTGTACAGTAGACTTCCATTTTTAAACCAAGACGAATACACTTCCAGAAGTCATCAAGGCTAAGGTAAGTTGAAATCTCAAACTCGGTACTGAAAACAATAACCAAAAAGTATCGTGATGTATGAAAGAAAAGATAGTTGTCCAGAATAAGATTTCATACACACAGAGCAACTCCATCCAGAAGCATCAAGCAGGAGGCTCAAGTAAATCTCAAAGCTGGGAGTGAACAGTTTGTGCTACTATCTAAGTAGCAATTCCTTTCATGAGATACAGACCGAAGTCTGCAAAAACATGCAACAAGGCATACCCCTTGGATGAGGGTCCATCATGCACTTCAAATTTATAACTTCTAGCAAGGATTGTCCTTTCCTGTGCAGAGAAAGGGACTAGATCCCCATTGCAACTAAGTATCTTCATCATTATCTCTATCAAAATTGTGAAGCAAAAGCGCCGAGTCCATCCGGAATTCTTAACACTCTGCAGCTAGTATTAGATCCTGCTCTATTATAAACCAGCAGAGCTACCTTGTAGAAAAAACAAAAATTCTGTAAAGAAATGCGCTCGCTGTAAAGAAGTCCATCAGCTCCAGAAGCCTGTGCTCAGAGACAAAATTGAGTTGCCGTTTGAGCCCGTTTGCGAGTCCCTCGACCAAATTCCCGTGGGTAAAGCAAGCTCGGAAGCAAGCCTGTTTAGGAACAAAGCCAGAGCAGCAGGAGCCAGGCTCAAGGAACGAGCAAGCACAAACACAATGAGGAAGAACAAAATCTATCTCGTTTGCGAAGCGCTCAATGAACTGCGGCTCTCGTTTGAACTTCGTCGGCTCCAACCGGTTCTCAGAAACGTTGGTGATGGATCAGTCAACTCCTTAGCAGAATTATGCCTGCAAAAAGTTCCTAAGTACGCTTCCTGCTTTTTCCTTCACTGTCTGACTGTGGTACATACTGCAAGCGCCAAGCGGAATGTTTCTTCCTTTCTGCCATACTGAGACTCCGGGAGCAAACATCCTCAAACGCCCTCGACGGGGTCAAAGAGGCTTCTATCTCCCCGAAAGAGGCAGTCAGGTGTGCAGTTTGCTTCAAGGATAAACGCCTACTTACTCCTAAGTTCTAGCTTGAAACACATTGTTCTAATCAGAGCTATCATCATGCCCGGCGATCTCAATGTCATCCACAAACTCCGAGGTAGCACCTTGCAGCCACCACAGCAGGTGCTCGAAAACACCCGGAGTACAAGCGATGCGCAGGCCTCCGTCACAGCAGAAACCGAACTCTTCTTCGGACTTCGCTAACAACGCCCGAAAGACTCTGTTCGTAAGATACGAAGTCGAGATGACGAACCTCTGTCGCTCATTGCCGACATAAACCGCGAGGCAACCACTTGGAACATCAGCGGGAGCACATGAGGAGTCCGTGTCGCTGTCATAGCTATGGAGATCCGCCATGTTTCCCCATGAGCGCCCTGAGTTGTTTCCGAGAGAAGAGGAATCAAACGAGTTCGACGTCGCGCTAGAGTGCCGAGAGAAAGATGGCTTCTGGCCCATGGGTGAGATTTGGAGCACCTTCTTCAAGAACTTGGTAAGCTTCTTTGATGCGGCCATTGTTGTGATCGAGAGTTCAAAATTCTCACAGTGCCCTACTTCGGGATCGATTGAGCGAAATCCGCTTAAAAGAACTTATAAAATCGCTCGTCCGATGCTATTGTCGGAAAGAAAGCATCACAACCTGAAAGAGGTCATTTCAGCAGGTGCAAAGTCGAAGGGCGTTGGTCCAGCCTCCACGCAGGAAATCCTTTTCGGCAGAAACGTGCTATGACTGAAGCACAGACAAAAGAGAGAATTCAAGAAGTTAAGACAGTGCTCGACTAGAAAACAAAGACACAGAGCTCATAAGCTCATTCTGATCTAGCGTTTCCAATTGGACATACATAAGCTCAAGCTTACAATGCATCCGAAGCTTTTTCAAAAGCATACAGAAAATTAAAAAAGTTGCCTCAACAAGGAACAGAGAGCCTAAACTCGATCAAAACGCTCTCAGATATATACTTCTCGACGATAGGAAGAAAGAATTCAGCACACGGACAAGAGGCAATAGAAACTAATGGCGTCTGCAGACGGTCGCCTTGAGGTCATATAGGCCATTTCCTCTCTCAAGGGTTGTCGTAGTGTGCGAAGGCACCTAGGGATATGGGGACCACAAGGAATAAAAAAAAAATACACTAACCAGGTCACAAATACAAGCTTTACCAGACAACTTGCCTAGGACCTACAGAAAAGCGAACAAATACCGAATTTCCACATAAACGGCCATACGTCAGCACTGTAGACGACTCTTCAACCCCTAGAGCTTCCCCCAACCAACCGCCCTCGCGGCACCACTCCTAGAAGCAAGGAGCGCGCGCGGCGAACCCGGAGGAATACAATCCCTAAGCCCCGGCACAACAGTCCCTCTCCTCTATCTTCACAAACCCTCGTCCATAGAAATAAGTGAATCCATTTCTTTTCACTCTCTCTCAAGACTCTTCCTCCTCTCTCGACCTGACGGACCCCGGTCGTTCGACTCACAACCAATGCACATAACTGGTATTATTAGTTAAGGCATTTACCAAGAGCATGTCCGCAGAAAATCCGGCGACAGCAACCAATTCTGCAGCTCGTTGATGAAAAATTGAAACACTTCGTTCTCAGTGCTCAACCCGGATTCCAATCCAGGCGAGAATGGACTTGTGTGCAGCGCACTCTTTAATTACAAGTTCCGTCTCTCTTGCAATGTGTCGGCCGTGAATGCAGGAGAAGCAGGCTGGCAGCTATGGGAATGGGAAATTTGCAAATGGCAAGCAACTGAAGGCAGGAAGTGCAAGGCTCGGATGAATGAGTATGGTGCGAAAGGAAGACGCAGGCTCCCATATATAAACACAACATGATTTTCCCTCATCTTCCCCGTCTCTAGATTTCGTCACCATGTTCACGAAGCGGAGATTTCTGATGGGAACGCAGAACTCACTTGTTCCCATGGACATTTGCCAAACTCTATGTGAATTTTTTTTTTTTCAGTTTCTTCTTCGTAAGTTTGGTTGTTCAAACAGGAAGCTTATTTTGTTTGTTGTAACGTATGTACGGGCCCGTGGTATCATGCTTGTGGAATTGAAATTGCCATGTGTTGCTACAGCATTAATGGTACGAGTATAATTCCTTTACTCAGGTCTCCATGTGTGCATTTCTCCTTGCCAAAGTGCTGGGTCTTTGAGTAAAGTGGACAGGGTGAATGCTTCCTGGATGGTCAGGTCTGTTGCAACTCTTTTTTTTAAATCCAGGGGCAACCTTGAAAAGGAGTTTCGTGATAAAACAAAGTTAACGGAAAATGTGAAACTCTACAAGGACATGGTATGATGACCACTATGTTCGAGGGTGCAATGTGTCCAATCTCGGGGGAACTTGTGGTGGTGGTGGTGTAAAATATCGGGGTCAGGATTCTTACAATCGGGCATTTGTTGCTATTGGGAAAGAAGTTGATGACCGCTACAACCGTGACATTGTTTACCAATGAGGAATGGTTTCCTTTTGCATATACCACTAAAAAAAACACCTACAACAACAAACAAAATAGTCTTAATGATGGCTCCTCAACCGTCTCCAATTGTTGAATTAACTTATAAGTCCCTTCCCGGGATCTAGCAAAGCACAATGCCTTCCTAGCACGGAGAGGGATTCAGAAAAGCATAATATCTTCCCAATATGGGAAGGACCATTGCTTGGTTATACAATATTACAAAGAAGGTCACTAAAAGGGTTGTACTTCTTTCTTTGCAATGGAATTCCGTTTCATTTATGTCCCAAAAGAAAGGTCACTGAAATTTGGCATGAGTTCACACAACTTCTGCTCTTTTGTGTAAAGTAGGTACACCCAAATGTGCCACTTACCTTAAACCGCCATCTATACTATATGTACATCTCCAAAATCAGTTCTATACCTATGTGGAAGTAACGCTTTCAGAACCAAACTTTGTTCCTTAATAACTTTTGCATACAATATCCAAATGCCACGTTCTCTAGTGCATTAGAACCTCCTTTCACTTGCCAACAAGAACATATGAAAATTTGACCAGTCTATTAAAGTGACGATTTTGGGTGTACCTACCTTAAACTGGACAACAAAAGCCTCATCTTGATGCATTTCTGTGCTAGTGGCCTAGTGCCACAGAAATTATATTAAAAAAATACAAGAATTTGAGAGATATTGGAACAATGGCAATGACAATGAACACTCTTAAGATTGGCATTGGCATTATCTCAAGTTTATGGTAAAGAATAGACTAAAAAATTTGGTACACATGTAATGAAATGACCTCAACCAAAACAGAAACTGAAGTTTGACCTAAGGTTTCAGCAGTTTAGGATTAACTGAAGCAGTTGTGATTGATACAGCTCTCCAACCAGGAAGCACAGGGACCGTGAAGGACAGCTTTGTGTCCTCGTAAGTACTACTTGACCATACAATGTGTACAGTGGCTGCTCTTTGCCTAATAAACCATGGAAGGAAAGGCATGCCTCAAAGCCCCTTGCCGTTTGCGTGATCCAAACTTTCCATCCAACCCAATCAACTCATTTCACAAAAATTAGGTAGAAACATGAGAGGTATCCTCATATCATCCCTTGTGTTTCGCTTCCACATCCTAAAAGGCATGAAGATTTAGAAAAATGTTTATATCCTTGTAGAGAAATTGCACCCACACAAACTCAAATTGTCAATCAAATGAATCACTTTATTTGGATATTATATGCAAAAGTTATGAAAGATCAAATTTTTTTTGTAGAAGTTCTAAAATGGTTTCTTCCATATAGGTCCATATTGATTTTGGAAATGTACCCAAAGTAATGATCATGGTGGTTTGGGTGATCAATGGTAGAATTTAAGGTGACCACCTTAAATTAAAGTAGAACAATCCAATACCATCAATCACCCAATTTTGATATCCATTGGGTCCTCCCATTTGCATCAATCACCTATTCATTACCACAATCTTAGCAATTGCCTTTAGCATCATGATAATGCACTTCGAGAAGGAACTCGTCAGTATGTAGTTAGCGTGTGTCTACCCACACTTTACCAATTTGTCCCAACAAACTTTGAAAAATTACAAAAAAAATTATTTTTTGTCAAATTATCTTGATTCTACTTGCATATGGCTTAGACTCTCAAAGTTTTCTATCTTTTAAAAATACATGAGTTGACAAATAGCTTCACCAAGGCACCTAGATAGTAAATCTTCTTGATAATAGGCATGTTTACCTCACACATTAGCTTGTAGACTTTGAAACTCTAAAGTAGAAACTAGCTTATTACCTTGAATCATTTTTAAAAATTGTGACATAAGCGTGCTGAACATCACATTGCAAGTTTTTTTCTATTAGGTAAAGAGGTTGATTTCATGTCAAATAAACAACTTGCCACCACTTAGAATCAAACTTGCAACCACACCATTTGGTTTGGATACCTTTCCACCATCATCCGATAATTTAGGGTCATCTCTAACCATCTTGTCTCAATTTGTTTGTCTTTTGACACAAATAAATCTTACATCAACTTTTAGTTATGCAAGGTCAAGTCTATTGTAGTGCAACGAGTCTCTTGCAAAGGTCTACCCAAGGTAAATGTATAAAAAAAGACCCCTATTTTTGTGATGTATCAATTTTACTGTTATCACCTAGCTAATTTGGGGCCCCCAATCGCAAATAGGAACTCAACATTTGCAAAAAAAAAGAAAATTTGCATAGCAAATAGTTAGTTCCTGCATTTTCCCGGGGGGTAAAAAATGGGGCCCAAGACAAGAGATCACGGAGAACTACCCCCCTCATTGCCCCGGCCAGGGTTAATTGTGAAAAAAAGCCCCTTATTTTTTGCCATGATCTTTTATAATTCTACACTACCCCCAGCTAATTTGGGACCGCTGATTGCAAATCTGAGTTCAGAATTTGCAAAAAAATTCATCTGATTGCAAATAAAAAATTTCACAGCGTTTTCCCCAGGGGTAAAAAGGGGTAAAATGGGGCAACGAGGGGATCAGTTCACCTTGGCCAGGCAAGAGGCTCATTGAACCACTATAGTCTGGATAGCTATCACCAGAAATAGAATGAATAATTCCCTGGGCCCTTTTGTCACACCACTAAGGCCAAGTCAGCAGGGTTACGCTGATGATTATTATTAGGGGCCCTTTTGTCACACCACTAAGGCCAAGTCAGCAGGGTTACGCTGATTATTATTATTAGGTTGAATAGTAAGTTAGTTTTCTCCCCAAACATCCCAACTTGTAGGGCCACTTATGATTGCGAATCATGCCAACAGACGCATCTTATGGGAAGCCAGTTGTGTACATTTTACATTAGAATGGAACTTACGTTATCACCCTATCACCTCACTTGAGGCCGGGTCCGGCATGCAGTGATAAGTATTCTCTCTATTCCTGAAAAAGACCCATGTGAGTTTCCTTTGTAAAAATACAAACAAAAACATGATAGGTGGGGCGTCAGTTTTCAGAAAGAGAAGGAGTATTATTAGATAACCCAAGAGCCACTCTAGCGGCGAGTAGGTTATCGCACGTAATTGGTTATTCATTTCTAAATCACAACCTTTGATCTTCATGATCCAAAGGGATAGGTAGGAAGCAAGTTGAAAGGAAAGATTGCAACTTGTAATGGCAATGGTGATGGGATGCCAATGGGACGGTGCCATGTTAGTGTTGAAAAGTCAACAACTAGTTATGTATTTCTATCAAATAGGTGTACATGCTGCCTTGGGATTGGTTTTCATGACATTGGTAACTTCATAGATTCCCTATGGAAACATGGAATACTTTGAGGGTCCGATATGGCGTGCATCAAGTATTTTTGCCCAATGGAATTGCATGCCACCGTGTGATTGGTTTCCATGACATTGTTAATTTCTTGGATTCTCTTCCCCCTATCCCAAAGAGGGAGCTTCAATCATATTGTTTTCTATGAAAGCTAGAAGGATATAGCTAATGGTTGTTTTTGAGGTCCTACTAAATTGAAGGAAATGCAAAAGCCCCATACCCGACCCTACATATACAAAAAAAAATATTAAAATAATTCATATGAATAATGTTATATGGGTGATGTGAACTTTTCAAGTAGAAGCATCCAAATATAACAAGATTCGTTTATCAACGCCTATAGTAAACCCCAAACTAATGTGCAAGTGGACCCAAAGCTGACAGGAAGGATACAAAAAGTTGTCACAATCATAGGGGCGGGATTCACATTGGTCAATCTCCTTGCGAGTGATACAAGGCTTAGGGGCTATTGCTTTTGGGGTGTTTGGGGACCCACTCGTGTTTTAGTCTACAGTCCACAATAGGTGCATCTATGCACTCTAGTTGTTTCCACACAAAATGATTCGTATTATATTCATACAAGCTCCGATAAATACGAAACCAATTTTTATTGGTTCCCTAAACTATTGCCTAACAAGTGCCCATCATTTTCATTTTCATTTTGAACAAGTGTTTCATTCAGGCACGTAATCGGCTGGGGAGGGTCAATGCAGGGAATTGCCGATGCTAGTCTTGCAATGATGAGAAGCACGTTCTGGGGGTCGGCTCCATGCCTAATCTCGGCTGCTTCATATGGGTCTGTCCCTTGGTAGTTATCCAGGCTGCATCCGTTGGGAACATTTGCTGAATCCTAATGAATCTGGTAGATTCCTCAGTCACTGGGTGCATGTATTTGCTGGATCCCGCGTTTCAGGTCAACTAACCCTGGTTACCATATTCTCTACCAAAATTCTCCCACAAGCAACTGGATCTGCAAATTATTTGAATAGGTTCCATGGCATGGGCATGCAGCATTGGAGAATTTTTGCACATTCTGAAATGATTGAGAACAGGGTGTTTTTTCTTGTTTTGGGAGAAGTGTTGAAGTGGCAACATACGAGAAAATGATGGAGCAAAATATTTTAGTATTCATCTATATTTTGGATAGAACTATCTTTTCATCCACATGTTTGGATGAGTTTTGTTTAAAATTGGCAATTTCATCCAAAATTTTAATAAAAATTGGGAGCAATTGGGCATTATCATCCAATTTTTCTTCAATTTTTTCTTGTAGGCTTGGTGCTCTCCAATTATTTGGGAGGCTTTGGGACATCTAAATGCCCCCCCCAAAAAAAAAAAACCCTAATTGTGAAGTCAAAAAGAAGTGATTGCGTAAATCTTGGACTTATATAGATTTCAGAAATCTAGGATTGATGTAGATTCTATATAGTGCGGTCTAGATAGTAAATGTGGCATCTAAGATTGTTGTAGATTTCAAACATCCAAGAAGGGCATAGATTTAAGACATCTATGAGAGTTGTACATTTTTGGACTATTCGGTTTAAATCATAAAAACTACCAAAGTAGAGGAATGACACTATTTTAACAAAATTGTCTGTTTATTTAGGTGAGTTTCAAGAATGGCATTTGAGCATCATATACAAATGTTATAAGAAATCAAAGTCCAATTATTAACTATATTTGTGCCTTGTTTTTAAATAATAGTTTTGAACAGTGTATAAAGAACATTTATTATTACTTTGGAGTACTAACTATAAAGAGAGATTAAGCAATGGTATACAATGATTCAAAAGTTCAAAATTTATGAAGCCAAATGAAAATGGAACATGTATTAACAACAATAGTAGAAAGTTGAAGCCCATCATTCACAATACTAATGTACTAATAAATTATACTAGATTGAACAATTATAATCATGTGGTTATAGCAATAGTGACATGAAAGTCAAAAGTTTTGAGGCCAAATGAAAATGTACACATGATCAAATTAATAGTAGCATGTTTGGGCCCTTCATTTTAAAGTAATTTTTTGTAAAGGCAATAATGATAACAACATTATAAGAATTTTATAATATAGGACTTAAATTTTTTTTTTAATCAATTTGGCTTATAAAGACGATTGTTCTAAAGATATATAAAAGAAATAGACAAAAATATGTATTTTTATTGGATAGGAGTACTTAGAGTCAATTGTTTGTTTTATCATTTAGACAAATTGGTTTATTAGGGCAAAAAAGGTTGGTTTTGAATGGTTCTATGCAAAATTTCTATGTAATCACACCCTAGGCAACCAATGAGTACATGATTATAAAGAGCAAGTCATGTAGTGTTAACATAAAAAAAACTATAGATAACGCAAAAATTTTGCTTGAGGAATTATAGTATATTGTCATGTAAATGGATCAATTTTAAATTTCAATAATCAATTTTGCCTCATGTAAACCATTGGTGGGAAATGTCCTATTCATTCCCTAACAGATTCTATGTTGTAATTAGGGTTTCTTATTTGATTTTTTGTGATTTTGTCTACATAATTAAGCATTACACATTTTCATCCAATCATGTTCTGTTCACCCCTTGCGGTTTACACCACGCAATGCTACTCATTATCAGGGATTTTGCAGGGGAAAAATGCCTCTTCATTGGGCTCTATCCACCCTCCTCGTCAATGCTTCCCCCCTTCTTCTGCAAAATCCCCTCCTCCTCAAGTATTGCCCTATACATAGAGATTGGTAAGTTCAAGCTTCTTAAAACATGGTTCTTTATTTAAACCATTTTTTTTGCTAGAAAGCGATGATTTTTTTGGTAGGCAATTGTGGGCAAAATATTCCTACTTTTCAGTGGATGAAATCGCCAATTTGCTACCAAATCTGGGATCGTATCACTCTATTTCAGATGAGTGTACATCATTTTAGATGAATAAATGAAACTTCATTCATAGATTGCAAGTTTCATCCACTTCCATGGATGTAAAGAGCATCATCCTTCCACTGATCATAGCTTTCTGCAATGCCTAAAATAAATGAACCGAAAAAACCCAACTGTCTCCACAGGCAGGAAAACTGCTGTCTGTTCTTATTATTGTTATTATACCCACCCAACATTTCCTCTGCAATCAATCAACAGCAGAAGACGTGGCATCAAAACTGCTCTGACTCTCCCAAGATTCAACTCTCCAACAATTGCTCTGTTCTCTTCCACAGGCACGAGTGCCCGACGCGTTTCTTTCTTTTTCTCTCTCTTTTCTGGAAACATTTCTTCCACGTGTTTCACAGACCTTCCATCACACACAGACTAATAACTTAAAGTGCATTTACATACTATGCAAGGCTGTGCGATGAGCGTGACCCTGACTGATGGATCACATGACCTCCAGAGTACAATCCCGTATACTAAGTTCAGAGCCGGCAAAAAAAAAGAGAATGTGGAAAATGCTCCGAACAGGAGACTGACTTTCCTTTCCTTTTCTTTCCCCGTGTAAGCGACGCTTCAGTCTCAAAGCAGTTGGTACCTATGCAGTGTGGTGAAGTCTGAAACCGGAAAGAAAACACGGTCTTCCTTGGTGTTCCAAACAAGGAATTCATTTTTCCAAACAAGAAGTCCTGCACACCTTTCTCATGCTGTCAGGATAGCAGTCAGGGGGAGTATTTTTTATTTTGACAGTTGCAGGGCTAGGGTTGGTAGTGCTAGTCACACACTGCTTCTGTTGTGTACGTGTGGACATTATTTTAATTTGGGAGCAGCAACAGTTTGATTTCCTGGCATCTGATACAAGACGACTACACAGATGATGAGCAAGGGAGGAAGTTGGTGGGGTATGATTGAAGCAGTTTATTGAAGCTCTGAGAAAAGGGGTGCAATGCAATGCAATGCAATGCAATGCAAGGTCTAACTGACTGGCATGGATGGAAACAGGGGGTCAAATGGCCAACCTCAAGTAGGAGTTTTTCTTAAAAGTTAAGTAGTATGACTGTAGATGAAGAGTTGACTGACTGCCCAATGACATGAATGCTGATCATTTCAGTTTTCACCTTTGAGCCTGCTCCATAGTAACTTAGCGTTTGTGATCAAGAAGACTGTGTAAATGATCAAGTTTGGGAGTTTTAATTGGTACATACATACATGGAAGGTGAGTAACATCAGCTTGTAGGTTCTCATATTTATGGTCATAGCGAATGTGATATAAATGTAAAGTTGGCAAGGGAGAGGTAGTTGTACAAACCAATTTATTTACATTTTGAATTTCTACCTCACTATCTACAGTTGCCTCCATGTGGTTGTTTTTTTTGGACACAAATGAAACTAAATTTCATTGCAAAGAAAGGAACATACACACCAGCCACAGGTGGCCTGGCAAGATGACACCAATGTGACACTGGCCTCGCGATGTTTTAGGGATCACACCCTAGGGTCATGTTGTGGATAATTATGGTAGAGTTGAAAATGATTGGAGCAAAATGAGGGGGACTTCATTGTTGAAACTGTGAGTCCTTGAGATTGCGTGTTTTGGGCTCTTGTACAATCATGATTACACTGACCAGGCAAATTTGGTGATTATGGAATTTGATTGATCAAGATAATCAGTTGAGGCCGTAGTTGAAGGATATTGCCTTCTCCGGTGGTGTGAGGGGGTGACCTTCACATGTCGGTCGATCCACTGATCAAATCAATTTTGCCACGTCAATGAAACATAATACGTGGCATGTACATTTGATGAAGACGGTTGCACCTCCATTTCAATCAAGAGATGACACACGTCCTGTGACAACATAACAAGTTCTTCACAAATCTGTACAAGCATTTGTTGCTTCCAACTTCAGCAACAAGTCCAGCTTTTCCCTTCAATGTGGACACAACAAAGCTAACTTAACTAACATGCTCCTAAGTAAGTACTTGGTTGTCTTTTGTCTCAAAACTAGGCAGTGGTGTGTCAAAAACAAAAAAACAAAAGAAAACAAACTAGGCAGTGAGGCCATTTAACACTGAAGTGCTCTGCTCTGACCCCCAATTTCAAAGCGATGATGAGTAACAGATTGAAACTCAAGTTTCATCCTCATTACTACTTGGATGAAAATCATCTCAATTTGTGGAGATATTTTGTCAAGTTGTTGTCCTATCTAATGGTTGGATTTGGTGTCACCAAAGTACATATTTTTCTAAAATTACAAACGTGGAAGTATGTTAAGTGGTTGACCAAGCCCAAATTGCATTAACTCTAATTCAAAACTGGATTTGCAAAAACGAGGTCATAGATTTAAAGAATCATTGTGTGAAGAGAACCTCATTTCAAATCCATTCCAACAAATTGGTGATAGCATTGGTGAGTCTAACTGTACACATGGAATCTGAACCTCCCAAAATCTACAACTTTTATTTGTGCATGAATTCCAAAATTTTCTTTGAAATAGTACTTTATGATGATTTTTCTCAAATCATGAATTCTGGAGAAGACTCTGGACGTTTACTGGTTAAACCAGTGGCTTTGCTTTCTCAAAACGCAATCGTTTTTCATGGGCCCTCCTGCAATTTCAAAGTACAACTTTTAGCCCACAGCAAGGCACACAACATTCACTGAAAAGCAAACTGTCCCAATGGCAAATGCCAACCCTAATCTAAGCTTATCACTGGAATTGTGTGCCTTAGTTTGTCACCATCTCCACCAGAAAAAAAAAATCCAGCATTTAGCAGCAGATCCAGCACCGGCTTTGCCTACTCCTGAACTTGTCAATCATGTCTTTTTAGTTGAACATACACACGTAGAACCTTTCTCTTACTGCATAACCTAACTTTCAGTTACAGAGTTCGTAGGTGGGTCCAATTTGAAGGATATTTCAAAGGATATTTTTTCAGTAGTAGTGTTAAAAGTTGACATCTGTTAGGTGGCCATTCAGTACACCTTTTTGAATGCATAATCTTCTCTTAGTGCATAAGGTAGAAACATCCAATTCCGTCTTTGTACCTAATCCTTGTTCCATAGAGTGTCCTTAAAGTGTCCCTAGAGTTCCATTAATGTGTCTTACACATGTTTAACTTTGATTTGTTGACGCACTTGAAGGACACATACTGAACTTTGATTTGCTAACAACTGAATTTTGCATAGTTTAGTTTTAGGTGTACCTATGGGATAGTTCCAATGGTCTAGAGACTTGCCACTTTGAAAAATCATAAAAATTACATATTACATTGGAAAAATCTATTTTTTTTAATATTCATGATTTTCTCTTGCTAATACTACAAAAATATTATTTTTAGAAAAATATGCCTCTAACTATGTTGAATTGCTTAAAGTAACGGTTTTGGATATTTCTACTTTAATGCCATGCACTAAGAGAGGCTCTACCTGTGACTTAAATCTCTTCATTACCGCACCTAAAATTTCTAAAATTTCTTTTAGGGAGACTCTTCAGAATATATCATGACGTGTAGAAAATACGATTGGACAACTTCCAAATGTCACATTTTGAATACGCACAAGAACTCACTATCAACCTTTAAAGGTCCAAACGCCATTTTTTGGCACCATAGCGATTTTGGGCAGTTTACTATGAATGGAATTTTTATTTCTTTTCTTTGAAAATCTCACAAAACATGTGCCCGAGGTGAGATTTTCAAAGAAAAGAGATAAAAATTCCATCCATAGTAAACTGCCCCAAATCACTATGATGCCAAAAAACAATGTTCGAACCTTTAGGGGTTATAAATTAGTTAAAGAGTTTAAACATACAGTCTTTCTCTTCCAGTACTGAATTGTAGTGAACCATTTGTGTTAAATAAAATAAAATAAAGTTCCATGTATATTTGAAATTGAATTTTTGGAATAGAATGATCTTGGTCTAATTAATCTTAACCCTAAAGATGCGGAGGCCAAAATGTCATTGGTGGATGACTTTCCCGAGATCTTCGCAGAAATGAATAATGCATCTATTGGTCCAAAAATCATATCGTTTTAGACAAACTCAAGTACCTAGGTGATAGGTCTCATCCTTTGAGGGTTAACGCCTTAGCTTTGGAAGTACACTACCCTATCACCAAGGTAGTCAACTTAAAATCATCAAAATGTTAGATGAATAGGTGTATTCTTCTTCTTTATTTCTTTAATAGTTTCCTCGAAAAACATTTATTATTATTCCTCGATGTCCTTGTAGGTTTTAGTCACAAAACAAAATACTGTTGCCTCACTTTCAGTTGTTATCTTTGAAGTTCTTGAATTTGGAAGTGATTCATTTCTACATCCATCAACCCCTTTTTGACCTTGACATCTTTCTAGAGTTAAGTACATGAAGTGTCAAAACCATCCAATTTTTTCAACACTTTAGTGTCGGAAAAAAAAAGTGTCGAAAATCGTGTCGAAAGCAACACCCGTTTGGAGGTAGTGTTTTGGGATAGTGGAGTGAGGTCATGAAACTCAATCACCCCAAATAAACATTTGAAATTGATGTGCGGTCCTTGAGACGAGAGGACGAGTGTACGACGCGGGGAGGGAACATGGGCAGTGAGGGAGGGAACACGGGCAGCGAGGGGAAATTACGAAGGGTACGAATGGCGGACTGACGAGTGGCGTGGCCGGGGGTAGGTGTACCTGCCCGTCAAAAACTTCCGTCCCTTCCCCGTCCCTTCCGCTCCCGCCCCGTACGAAGCCGTGGGTACGGGCCGTGCAGCACCCGCGCGCTTGTTGCTGGGGACCCTTCGCGGGCCCTTCCCTTCCTCCACCCGTCCCGGGATCTGCTCCAGGTCCCTCTTTCTGCTGCTCCTCATGGTTCACATGGTCACGCCGCAAAATTAGTGAGTTGCTGGTCACTCTGTCATCACCAGTGAAGCTTTCCTCCTTGGGGGGAGTTACTAAAGCAAATGAAGTCCTAGGGTAGAAGGAATCCCATTGCCATGCAATAGCATAAAAAAGGTTTCATGAACCTGCAAAGTTTCATTAAGAAGTTGCATGGAAGTCCGGTCGAACAAAGGGTTAGGTAAAAAACACAATGCATTTTTGAGTGATGAATGAAATCATAACACTTTGCACTTCATAGAATAGGTGTACAACTTTAGAAGTCTTTTGAGAAAAATCATTTTTTCTTTTTTTTTCCCTCCTTTTTTCCTTCAACATAAACCATTGCTTGGAACTTGCTTGTTCATTTCTCTACTAGATTCTTGTCTACAATTAAGTTGTAATGCTCGATTAATCAGGCATTACAACTTTTTCATCCAAATTCAATCTATTTTGTTAATGAAATCTAGTTTCTTGGTAGTAGTTTACATTGGGCGCTATCCTCGTCGTTTAGGAATTGTGGAGAAAAAACGTGCCTCCTTGTTACGATCTACCCTCTTTGTTGACACATTTTCTTCCACAATCCCTTCCTTTTCGACCATTGCCCTATAAATAAGGGACAAAGTTTTGGGAACATAGCTTTTGGCTACCCAATTCCAAATATCATATAGGTTGGATCACAACATTCTAGAGCAATGGGGGATTTTCCATCTATTCTCACTTGGGTAGTATTTTCTTTTTTATTCACAATACTATCAGTATATAGTTTAATTTTCAAAGTCTTGATGGTGTAGGGTATGATTTTTCATCTTGTTAGTATATCACTATATTTGAAAAATTTTAATTCCTAAAGTCCAAAAAGTCCCCTAAAGGGATTTTTGAAATTTCAGACAAGTATCTATGATCTCAATTTTTGGCAGGATTTTTTGAATTTTTTTCATAATAGGAAAACTAATTAACTTTATCATAATATAATTTTTATTTCAATTGGTGTTTGGAAGCAAAAGTTATGCCACAAGAAGCCCCAAATGGACAAGGGTGGGTAGCAAAAAAATCCTAAAAATTGGAAATATTAAATAAAATAAAATTCTTATATATTATATTCTTTTCCTTTTGGAAAGATTTGATTTGTTTCATTTGGACAAGTGATGTGAAAGTTATAAAGCTTCTTGTTTTGTTGGCAATCTTAGTGAATTCTTGAGAAAAAAACATATTGGATCCATTGATGAACTCAATTTTAAGAATTTTTCAAAAACAGAAGTTGCATATGGTTTAGTTCACTTTCTAAAACAATTTCACCATTGGGATTAGTGTATTTCTATTCCATCTTAGAGCTATCAACAATTTACTTTTTCATTCTATTTTGTACCTACTTTGATTTAATAGTTATTTAAAGAATGAAAATCATATTGGAGAGGGAGGTGATTCTTTTTTCCAAACTTTCAACCTAATTCTTCAACATTCAAAAAACTTAACTTCAAAATTTGTAATACACAATTTTTAAGTTAAGAGGATTCAAAACCTTATAATCTAGTGAAGTTAGCATTAGGAAGAATTCAAGCCTCAAAGAGGTTGCAAGGTTTGCTCCCCATGGTGCAATTATAGAAATTAAAATAAATAAATAATATATATGACATGGCACTACTGGTGCCACATCAGCACCATGTCAGATTTCTATTTTTTTTAATATTTTTTATTCTAAAAGTATTTTTAATACAAAATAATTTTATGTACTTACACTATTGGGGGGTCGAAAATTAGAAATTGGCAGCCTTTTTAGGCTTGGAACTTTTCCAAATGGAGCAAAATAATTATTTTTTTCACTTTAAACATTTATATCTTATGATCGATATGGTAAAAGATTTTGAGATTTCTTCTAAACATTCTCATACTAGCCTAGTGCAAGATTTTATAGTTGGATATTGCAAAATAAACAAAATGTTCAAAGTTTTTGTTATTTGCATTACTAAAATGGCATTTTGAGTGGGTTTTGACGAAAAATGGCTATGGGATTTAGAGGTTAATCAATTCATTTCAATTTCTAGAAGTGTAGAAGCAATTGTTGTTGGTCATCTATTCATTTAAAGATTACATTCTTTTCAAGTGAAGTTTTTTAGTGTTTTTATTCAAGTAGTTTAAATCTTGATGGTATCTTTGGATTTACAATACTAGAAACTAGATATTGAAGAAGAAATTATATTTGTTATATAATGAATGATAGATTCTATCTTCAAGAAAGAATTTGTATTGTAACACTTGCTATCCTTTTCACAAGTACATAGAGCTTGGTATAAAGTAGATACATTCATACTACTAAAATCACAAGGCCTTCTGTAATATCACATTTTTACACTGTGTGATATTATAAAGTTCCAACGGCCATTTGACCACTGTAATATCACACAATGTTAAAATGTGATATTACAGAGGTAAAGTGATATTATGGGGGGTTCATATTTCTTGGCTTCACACTTCATTTTACTTCCACAATTCTATGATTTTCTTTTCTTACTACCAAATGATTTGAAGCTTTGTTACATTTAGATTCTACCCCAAAGTATTTACAAAGTCTTTGCAATTTGACAAATTTGCATTTCAATTCTCCAATTTTGGTCAACATTGTTTATAAGTGAAAATTTTTATCAAGTAGTGGTATCCTTGCGATGTTTTCATATTTGCAAAGATTTAAAAAAAAATCATGGTATAAAGATTTTCTGTAATTACTTTCTATTGCACAATATATGTATTTCTAGAAAATATTGTATGAGAATGTCAATATAATTAATGCGTAGCAAAGCAAGCACCAACCGCTAGTTTAAGACTAAAATTATAAGCTTTGTGGTACCCTAGTCATGCAAGAAATAATGATGGAGATTTTTTGTGGATTGGCCAACACTTATGTAGCAAAATGCAAGTGGTTGCATAATTTTAGAGGTACAATTGATGATTTTAATTATAAATTATCACAAATGAAGGCTGTAGGAACTTATAAGTACAAATTAGGACAATCCAAAAGCTACCTAATGCATGTTAAGCAAATATATTCATAGTATCAAAACATTTTTGAAGTAAGAAGATAAATTGAAAGAAACTTGACCAAAAATTGTCCTCTCACAAAGTTGCCAACTCTACACTTCCATCAATTGACCCATTCATCATCAAGAACCATTAATACCTAACTCCACCCATGTGTGGTGAGAAGGGACCTCAATTTTGTAGTGACTACTCTCCATTTTTGGTACTCTGTTTATTCATTGATTTTCTAAAGGTAGAGATTGACATTCCATATTGATTGTTTTAAGTGTGATTACCTTAGGACCTCGTAGACTTTCAATTCAAGTCAACCTCAAAGAGAGTTTGCACTTCTTGTAACTTCTTGTACTTTTCTTTTTGAGGTAACTATACCTAATTTTGATCCCTTTTTGAAACCAGCCTCTAAGCCAATGCTTGCCTAAAATGTATTGCATCTCTTTGTAAGAACCTATAGTAGAGGTGCTTTTGAATTCAATTATTTTCAACAATTTGAAAATTCATAGTGTATTCATATAGTGCTCCAAAAATGCACAAGAAAGGAATCTAAAATACTGTTTTGACTTCTGCTAAGATTTAACAAAAAATTAGGCAATTCAATAATAATATCAATGCTCAAGAAAGGAATCTAAAATATTGTTTTGACTTCTGCTAAGATTTAACAAAAAATTAGGCAATTCAATAATAATATCAATGCTCAAGAAAGGAATCTAAAATACTGTTTTGACTTCTACTAAGATTTAACAAAAAATTAGGCAATTCAATAATAATATCAATGCTCAAGATTGTTTAATATTCAAATTCATTTAAGTGTAGTTGCCTTAGTATAGAAAATATGGATTTTTTTTATACAATTCCACGTTCACAAGCATTAAGGCAATATGCTCTAAAAACAATCATGACACAAGGTTACATTTTTCTTTCTTCAATGTACCAATAGTGTACATTTTAGGAGGTTGCTTTTTCGTTACCATTGTATTTCAACATCAAAATTTCAGAACTAATTCTACAAAGGTCCAAAAAATATGAAACAACTTGGGTTAGATGCCAATTCCATTTTTCTTCCTACAAAAATTTCTTGAAAATTGTTTTAAGGAATTTAAGATAGAAGTACCTATTTGTGATAACTTAAGCATTTCAACACGTAGGATGTTGGACAATTATGGAGAATTTGAGTTCAATGTATGCAAACATAAGGATGAGGAAGAATGCACTGAAATACAATTTTTTCCCCCCAAGAATGAATATATTATTCAATATTAATGAAGATTTTTCATGTGAATCCATTTCAATTTCCTAGACTCACCTATTACAATTAGCTTTGACACTTCTCCCCAAGCAAGGAGCAAAGAGAGATGAATGAATGAGAAGATACAAACAAAGAATATTTTTCAATGAACACTACATCCACCTATTGTCCACAATAGGTAACCAACATGTCACCCTAAAAAGTCTTCACAAGGGAGCTGTCCCAAATAGGTACTTCTACCTTAGTTAGCTTCCTTGAAAGGCAATCAGCTCTTAAAAGATCGGTTTAAGAGCCGACTACCTTAATTTGATCAAAATGCAGGGGCCACATTCAGATTTCAGGCTCTTGTGCTGTCCATACAATGATGTCCAGGTAACTAAGTCTCTGGATTGAGTGGTACAGTTGGTCTTAAAATTGTAGGACAGAGGGTGGCTGTGGCCGGTGTCTAAGCTTACTCGACACAATAGCTGCAATTCGTACACATTTTGTACATGTTATGTACAATTAGGACAATTTTGGAGCAGTTTGAGGACGGCTCGCTGATGCTGATATTATTACTCAGAGGATGTGTTGGCAATCTGAAAACAAAATGGCTGCTGGCATGTACCTTCTTGTTGATTCAGGTTGAGATCTGGTATGGACTGTCTGTGCAGGACTGAGTTTTTGCGTGTGCCTCTCAGCTGCCCTCATCAAACCACAACATGGGAACCAACGTCAAGTACTCCAGCATCGGTGAGAGTAGAAACATAAGCCACCAGATGCATTTAAGGCTAGTGTAAACCAAGCCTTGAGTGCCACGGGGTGCAATTTCCTCAATTCTTCACAAAAGATACGCCAATTGAGTGGCTTACCTTGCACAAGAATTACCGAAAATTGAACTTGAATAAGAAGCTGGATGAACCTTTAACTATCTACGTCACTGCTTTTCAAAAAACATGCTCCCGTTCAAGTCTCAGGTCCCATTCAGAGGCTTACGTAAAATTCAATTCCTGAAACTACATACGGAAATACTTAGAACGGCTACACAAGATCTAAAAGAATGCATTTAATAGATGATACGGACTATTCCCAGGCATGTTCAAATTGTTACACGTCACTCTCCATTGCCGCTCTAGAAACCCCCCTTCATAACACCCCCAAGAGTATAGTTTTGAGGTGCGAAGATAAAATCTAGCATCAAATTCGTTAAAAGAAGATCCAATATAAGAAAATTAAGAAGTTCAACAAAGATGATAGGATCTAGAACCCATCCTCCTAATGTGCCACATTTCCTCTATGCAAGTTCAGTAGATACAAACCTTGGCACGCTCCAACAAATGCCACCTTCCTCTGGAGGTTGCAAGAGCAGCCATTCACCAAATGACAGCATCAGTGCTCATTCCTTTGAAATCCAGTTCTCAAAGCAACAAAGGAGGCTGCTCAAGGCACTAAAGAAGACGAAGAGAAAGTTGAGATAGGGGGAACAATGAATATGTATATTATAACAATGCTGCCTATAACATAACATGATGGTACACAACAAGGGTGTACATTCAATTCTCATCACAAGCTCGCCAAAAAGATGCAAGAGACTTCCAAGAAACAGATTTCAGTGAGCCTTGTCAACACTAAGTCATTCCTCTCATTGAAAAGAGAATGAAGAAAAGCAAAAGTCTTTGCTTCCAATCGGTATTACCTCAACAGAGGTAACATGTCTCAGATAACAGCATTAGAGGAGTGTCGACAACCTCATCAGCTGGAGCTACATTCAAACCATTTACATTTGTGTAGGACAATCCCAAACAAGCAAAACTGCTCACCAACTCGTTGTTCTTAATCCCACAAATGCAGGGATACATGTCATTTACCTCCAATGTGGCTGTTGAGTGCGTATTTGGGTTGGCATGGAATACAATGGGTGCCACCTGGGGTGCTTGCTATGAAAATCTCATCGTGGATAGAGGCTTTTACCAATCATTGCTCTCCCATTTTAAAGTAGCCGTCTCCATGTCGGTTTCTCGCTTGACTTTATCTTTTTGGAACCAATCACACACTCTGCCAGCATTGAGCTCTTCAATGGCCACGCCTTCTTGCTCTGCTATCACTCTAAGCAAATTCAAGGAGGAAATCTGCAACCCCAAAACAACGGGTTAGTCTCTCAAATGTCTTCATTATGCGTGGTACAAGTTTCATGAGATGGATTACCGACTAAACCTTTCATTAGTTTCAACATTAACACCCACATCCCAGTAGAGCCCATGGAAGCTTCTAAAGTCACAAAAATTCAAAATTTATTGCCGCATATTAACTATTTCAGTCAATTCATAGGACCGAGACACCATCACCAGAGTTGAACAAAATCAAGTAAGATATCAGCATTTCAAAATGCAGCTTTCCAAAAGTCAACATATTCAATTATGATGGTTTTTCATTCTCAGCATTTCAAGTTTATGTTTCTATGTATGTTATTCAAAACACTCCAGTCTTAACTTGTCAAGAAGAACTAAAAATACTTTTTTAACTTCAATCTTGGATGAACTTTTTTGAAGCAATGCAAAATTCAATTACCAAGTCGAATAGCAAAGAAACCCAGTAAATATTTAACTTTATTTTGGTTGAATTTCTTTAATTTATATAAATAAGAGGAAAAAGAGATGAATATAATCTGCAAAAATGAGGGCAAAAGGCATGACGTTAGAAGATTAAGCAAACACAATTTCATAGACTCAGTGAGTCTCATAATTCTCCTCTTCAGAAGTTTATAAAAAGCTTAGCAAGCAATTTGACTCTGAAGTTGTTCTGAAATAAGCTAGCAAGTGTTTGTGCCTCGTACATTCATAACATCCTAGCACTCAACAAATGACACCCTCTATATCCTCCAGGAATATAGCCTAATAATCTAACAGACTGTATGGTTCAATTTTATAACAAATCTAGCAAAATTTGATCATGTCCAATTTTGATAAATTTGTAGACCAATATCCAAAAAACAAAAGAACATTTTATTGAAATACTTTTAGCTCTTTGGATACTCTGGAACTCCAAAATTTCAAAACTTCCAAAATGACATTTTTTCAGACTGAATTTCAAAATTAAACTATTTCGACACACAAGTGTTGAAAGTGACCTAGGGTATAGTATCGTTGATAAAATACGCAGTTATGCAATAGCTTGCAATCCTCTGGCATCCAATTTCCATCCATGACAAATCCTACAGTGGAATGGCGGACCCTAAACAAAACTCAAGAATGTCAAGTTAGGTCATTGGTAAGATAATTGCAAATTATTGGAAGTGAGCAGAAGAACTCAGTGGAATTTTGCCCAACAGTCTCTTGAAACTCTTGTTTGCCCTAATTTCTCGGGAGTGGGAAGATGACTTACCGTCAGTCGACATAAGAATTTCTCGTGCATGTCGATGTTGGCCATTTCGACAAGGCCCGCTTCTTCCATGGTAAGAAACGATCCTGGTGCACCCCCGCCTCCACCTCCCACTCCCGCCCTCAACGACGACACCCGCCTGCTCCTCCCATTCTCTGCAACACAAAATCTCTTCTCCGTCAACACCTCATAAGCTCACTTGCAACCAATCTTAACCTCGGATTCATGGTTTTCAAATGACCATTTCAATTGATCAGATGGTGAAAATCATAGAATTTAGAGCCAGATTCCAGAGCCAGATTTCATATCACTAGAATCAGCAAAAGCATTGCATGTGTTGATCGAAAACTTACGAATGAGAGAAAAGTCTGCACATGACCTACTATAAAGCATGAGACCCCATTTGAGATTCTTGATTTTTTAGGGGTTCGTGTCGTCCCTGAGTGCCACTTCGAAGGATTCTTGTGGAGAATTTGTGGACCTTTGGCTACGGCTACTAAATTTGAAAACAAATTCAAGCAATCGAAAAATCAATTCTCCATAAATTCACAGGCGTCTTGGAATCCACAAACCTGAGGAGCTTGAGCGCATCGTTGCAGGAGCGGAGAACGAGCTTCTGTCATTCAAGCTCGAGTGCTGGACTGCTGGAGCTGCTGCTGTTGTCGTTCCCCATAACTGCATTGCTGCGAATGACAAAGCCATGGCGGCAGGTGAAGCAAAAAATGTGATTCAGTGACAATTGTGCAGCTGATGGGGTGGATTTCGATGAGGGGATGCACTCGCTGCGAGAGGAGCTGAGGAGGTTGCGAGGATTGACAAGTGCAGCTTCATCCTTGGGGGTGGCTCAGCCTTTTTCTTTTTGCCTTTAGAGAGTCTTTTTCACATACTTTTACTTTGGGGTTTTTACTTCTGTACCCTGAGAAGAGCTAGAACCTAATTGAACGTAAGTAAGCCTTAACCCCTAAATGGCTGAGGCCTTTTTTGAGCTTCTAAGAATTTGCTTTAAATTTAACAAAAAGTTAACATTACATTTCAATAAGTTGTGTCAATTTTTTTGAATTGTTACAGTAAAAATTCAAAACTAGACATGTGAGAGATCAAATAGGAAAAGAAAACACAACAATATCATTTATGAATTGAAAAATTATAATGTTTGATCATGAATGTGTTAAAATTGCAAAAGTGATTTGAAGTCTTTCAATCTTCTTTTCACATGTCAAATCTAAGAAGTTGGTCACCCAAAAAATATGAGGATAAAGGACTTAATATGCATAACCCCAATCAATTTATGGCTTCTCAAAATCTATCCTACAATTTTTTAATATGAAATTTTAATGTGATTTTTTCTTCAAGATTTAGTGTATTTGAGGCTCATTTCCTAATGCCCTCAACACTATGAAAAGTCAAGATTGCAATGGACACCCTTGCATAAAATCTTGAATAAAAAAAATCATAATCAATCATTTTCAAAATCGGATTTTTGATGCTAAAACTAGACTTCAAAAATAATTTTTCAAAAATATAAACTACTAAAAATATACTCTTGATTAGGTTTTATTTAACTTCAAAGAATTCTTGACACCAAAATTTGATGCCTTGGGCATTTAGGGGTTAAAGGTATGTTTGCACTTGGTGTTAGGGGTGATGTTTGCAATGTAAATCCGGTTTAGAAGTAAGTTTAAATTTGTTCCTAAGACCCCAATAACAACACTCTTTAACACCAAGTGTGAACATACCTTAGTTGCATCTCATGCCAAAATCACTTAAACTTAATTCAATGAAGAATTCAAACCATCAAAGATGCTCCAATTTCTTGATATTTTTACAATAGTTGCAAATCCCCCAAATGTGTAGGAATGTCATTCAATGCATTTTTGGTGTTCTTATGATCCCTATCAAAATTTGATACCCAAATTGCTTTACATGAAATCAAAAATGAAAAGGATGAACATGAAAATGAAAAGGATGAACATGAAAATGAAAAGCATTACAAAGATAATGTTGTATATATATTAAGGTCATTTTGTATTAGTCCAATGTAAAATAAAATTAGAAATACATCAAAACCTCACTTCAATTGTTAGCCCAATCAACATTGTTATTACTTGGCAATATATCATCAAATTTTGGCATGTCAATGCATATCCCTTCAAATATCCATAATGATAAGATAAAAAGCAAGGGTTTTAGTACATTCTCAACATTGTAAATATGTAATTTCAACATCAATACAATAGACATAAAAAATGTCATTGAATATGTATGAATTCAATTTCTAAGGAATTTTGACTTAAATTTTGGCCCTATTCAAAAACCCATCTTGTCTAGATTATTGCCTAAAATGCAAAACATTTGAGCATAAAAGATTAATGTTGAATATTGGTACCCCTACAATCTTGACATTGACTTTAAAAATATATGATTTATTCATATAGTATCCATAAAATATAAGCTAAGATAACCACTAGAATCTTCTTTCAGTTGCCTCAAGATTCAACCAAAATAAACACACTTTGATAGTAGGAACCATGCTCAATGCTTATTCAGTTCTAGTTACATTAAGCCATAAGGTACAACTACTGATACAATAGAAATTCTAAGTTTTGCCAACCACGATGCTACTACAGTGAAAAGTTTGGACGACCAACACTACCTAAACTCTTACGGTGGTTTGGTCGCATTCCGGACTAATAAAATGTATTCAAGGTCTTGATAAATTTGTTGAAAGATAAATTTGTTGAAAGCATGGATAATTCCAAGCTAAACAGGACTAAAGCATGTGTGGTGATAAGAAGAAACATGTGATTGAATACAGGAATAGCATGTGTGAGGTAGTGAGACATAAGAAACATGCGATTGCGTCAAATATTTACACTAAGAACTCCACTCAGGTACAACAAGAGCAAATGATAAGGAGAAATTCTCAGCTTCACTGGCCTCCACTTGAGTCTTCTCACCACCGCAGGTGTGACAATCTTCTCTGCAAACTACCCCTTAGCAGCAAACACTCAGCGGCAACAAGAGAATACATTAACGAGAAAATCCTCAGTTTTGTTGGCCTCCACTTGAGTCTGCTCACCACCTCAAATATAACAAACTTCTCTGCAAACTACCCTGTAGCAGCTAACACTCCAAGTCCTTTGTCAAACTGCACATAATGCACAATTTGACTAGCTATTATAGAATACCAACACGGTTGATGGTGCACATGAAATGGTCCATATTGCCGTTACCGTGAAGGGAAACAACAGGACTTCCATCGACAACCTGGGTTCAGTGCCAGTGAAGGAGGGTGTGTAGATATACCAAGGCATACCGGACATCTATGACACACAGAAGATTAGAAGAAGATGCTGACACTAATTACGAGGCTTTCTAAGAAGAGTTTGCCGGGTTTGCAGATAAAGCAGCCTTTGCAGTTTCAATGTCTTCATCGAGCAAGATGTCCCAGTGACCATCCCACTTGATGAAAAACTCGGTGTCGTCATGGTATTGGACACGGTGCACATCCCCAGCAGGAGTGTACAAGAAGTCTCCAGACTGAAGGTCGAACTTCTCCTTGGTGGTCAGGTTCCACACCGTCTTCTTCCCAGACGTGACGATCAAGTCATGTCCGAAGGTGTGATGGTGCGCAGGCTCCACGCTCCCTGCTTTGAACCTCACCACAGCCGAGGTGGGGTCTTCACGCACAATTCTCCAGGACCCGCCGGGCATGATGCTCACGTCCTCGAATTCTCGCCCACTGGCCAGTGCGCAAATTGAACATCTGTGTTCTCTAGCCTTCCCTTCTTCATCTGCTCCTGCCATGTAACAAGACATACGGTAACCGCACCTCATTGTTTAGTTTCTGTTATTAGAGTGGTTTGATCTTCAAATGTTATTGTTGGCGAATGAAAGAGTATTCTAAAGCGCACCAAAGAACATAGCATTCTTGAATGGGAAGGCAGGGGATCCTCCTACAGTAGCACTGTAACAAGAATATATTTGTGTTACAATGACCCACAATACATGGGCAGCTTTGCATTCAAGATGTTCTACAATGAAAGGAGTCTGAATTCATGGAAAGCAAAGGGTCCCTTCAAGAATGTTATGAAGGCTTTGTTTGGTTACCATATGCTCAAATCATAAGGGTTTGAAGTTTTATTTGTAGATGATCTAAAACCAACACAAGTTCAGATCAAGTTACATAAATTTGCAATATTTTGAAGTGTATCATTTGGTAGATGTCACGATATATTAGGTGTGGTTACCGTACCTTTCAAAAAAATCCAAAAGATTCCATAAAACCTAACTAAGCAATTGAAAATAGTTCCGAAATGTCCGTATTGCCCAAGTTCCAAGTTGTGTCAATTGGTAAAGTGGTCCTATTTCCGCTAACTAACTTGCAATGGATTTACTTTCATTTCCACCAGCACCAATCGCAGCAGTTAGCTAACTTGAAAACCCTAACTCATCGTTAATTAACTTGCCAGTGCGAACACACTTCAGTTAACTTCCTGGAACTTAAGACCCCAGTTAGCTAATTAGAGTTACTTGATTGGTACGTCCGGGGCTCATAAAAAACAATGGTCTGTACGAGATGTATAGAACTTACTTTCTTCAAGGGTTTGTTGGCCACTGACTGCTGTTGTCCGGGGCAGCTCAAACTCAGACGTAGAGATTGCGGTAGATAGTTGTGAACTGATAGGTGCGTGGATTGACGTGAGGCCTTCTCCCACACCGGCTCTAGATTCAGGGCCTGAAATAGATGCATGAATGGCCGTGAGGCCTAGTCCCACACCGGCCCTTGTTTCAGAGTGTGGGACGGAACCTGTGAGATTGATCATAGCAACACTTCAGAACATAACATTCTTAATCAGGCTTAAAATGTGCCCTAAAATAACGGAGTGGTGAAAACACCTGCACTTAGCCTAAACTTGCAACTTTACTTCACCTTTACATTGATGACCGCATTGAAATGGTACTTGGAAGGGATCTTGAAAGATAACTAGACATGTTTCACTTTTCACATTTATTGCCCCATGTCAATGAATCTAACTGTATTGGCTACACAGCAGTTATAATTGCTTAGATTGTGTGCCAAGCATTCATAATACTCTAAACCAATACAAGGTATCATCGGTACCAATAGCAAATATGGGACATATGACACCGGAATGAGATCCAAACACCACCAAAGAAGGCATTAGCTTACCAGGTGTGGGAGGTGCAATAGAAATGGTTTCAAGTAAACTGTTGAGAAGGTCAATGGAGGACCGGGGTGATGGCGAGGTTTTCTCCACCACCTCTTCTTCCTTAATGGGCGATGTTGAGTTTCCAACAGGGACATCAGCGTTCTCTAACGCTGCCTGTGAGATCCTCTCCATTTCTTCGATAGAAGCATCCAGAAACTGGTCGATTTCGTCATTCCAAGGGCATCCATCGCTTGCAGGGCAAGCTGCTTTGAATGGCGTTTCCAGCCATGCGTCCAAGATCTTCTTTCCCTCTTCCGACGATGAAATCTGTACTGTGCATCAATACTGTAATTAGAACATCGAGTATAAACATCAAGTAACGTCAAAATCCATGACACAAGGTTCGATTGGACATAGATAGACTGGCCTAGAGGTCTAATTAGAATCAAGTACGCCTGATCTAAAGTTCAAAAAATCAGGGTTGATAAAAGCATCATTCTTGCTTCTTGAAGACATTCAAGAGTAGTATACAGCTTGCACTCTTTTCATTGTAGCACAAAAAGAAACCCGAGCACTAAAATATTGAAGAACTAGCCCACTTGCGACACAATTCATTCCACTGTCAAGCATGCAATCACTGTCACATCAGCCCGATTGCAAAAGTGCCAACCAAGGATCAAATGAAAGAAAATAGAAATAACTCAAACGTGAGCTACACAATTTATGACAATTGATCAAGATTGTGCACAAAAAGAATCTGGATTCCTTTTCTTTTTTGCCTCATTGTTCATTGATGTAATTCATTCCAAGGGGAGTTCAGGCAGTTTCTCAAAATGTTATGGAAACTCCAACTACTGATCTCGGATGGATTTGTACGGCACAAGATTCCGATCTGAGGGTAGATCATTAGTATTGACCACGAGGAGAAACCTCCTCGACAAGGCGCTCGGGCATTAGCTCCGAGCACAGTGATTATGCACCATTATCTACGACCTTTGTGACATGCACCAACTGACAAGCGACTGAGATTATCTACTCGGCTTTGTGAGCATCCACAAGTAGAAAATATCCAACATACTCTAGCCGCATCTGAACTGAATTGGACAGGGATTCAAGTACACAACATGATTGGCGCCCAGTACTAAGCGATTGGCAAAATGCGTATAGATTTCTCCCTGTCGCTAATTACGACCGATAATGTATGTGAACATGAGCAATATGATCTGTAGGATTGGTCTCCTTTCTATGAAACTGGACAGTCGGTCCTATAGAAAGTCTTGCCCATGCTCACAAACGTGATCTAGGCCACAACGCACAACGGGGACTAACATCAAATTGCAGGAAGCAATAATCACAACGTTACAGACGTCAGGATTGAAAAAGACCTTAGCTCCGAGGGTGAGCACATTGGTGTTGTTGATGGACCGAGCATTCAAAGCCTCGTCGACAGAGTTGCACGGCGCCGCATACACGCCCCCAAATTTGTTGGCGAAGATGCTCACACCCACGCCCGTTCCGCACACCAACAAGCCTCGCGAGAGAGGCTTCCCTTCGGAAGAAGACTTCTTCTCCTTGGCCAGTTCCGAGGCCACTTTCACCGCAATGGAATAATACTTGTCCACGCCCAAATCCTCGACCACAATGCCCTTCTCCTTCAGATACCCCACCAGGCTGTCCTTCAGGCCCGATCCGAATCCGTCTGCTCCTGCCACCACTCTCATGGGCGCCTCCTCCGCCATTGGGGCTTTCCAAATGTGTGCAGGTTGTTTGCAAATTCAAATCTGCAAACAAAGTCGAATTAGGTCTTTCAAATTGGCATCGGTACATCCACTCCTAGCCCTAGCTCAAAGACCGCTAATCTCATAGTAAGCAGATACCCACACTCCCACAACTAGACTATCGAAAGGTAGAAGGGTAACAGGTCTTCCAAATCGACATCGGTGTATCTGCTCTTCGCCCTAATCCAAAGACTGCCAATATCATAGACAGAAGATACTCACATTGCCACTACTAGACATCAAAACTTATCGGGGTATGATATCACCTGCCAAACCCCAAAAAAACCAGAATAATATCCAAGACGTAGATCCTCTCGATCCAGACTCAAGATTCTTTTGCAAGGATGGAGCTAGTAGCTCAAATTACTGAAACTGCTTCAACTTCCGGTGCTGTAATGATCCTGCAGCAGACAGCGTTGATTGCAGATACTTTTGTGATCTAGAGAGAAAATACTAGAGTGGTGTTTCTCGAAAGTAAGGCAGATGCAATGCATTTGGGGCTTCCTGGAGTAGTACTCTTAGAGTGCAGGATGAATGCATGACCGTGGTAGGGACGAGTTCTCATGCCGTATGACCGTGGTAGGGACTGTCCCATTTCAGGGTGCCAGATGGAAGGCCGGCAGGATTTGTCTTCAATCCAGCCTTCAATCCAGCCCAAGTTTTTTCATCCGGCCCTAGTTAATGTAAACCCCTTAGTCAGATTCTAAAGCCAAATTTCTAATTTATATGCTCTTGGATTTTCACAATGCTCAATTAAAAAAATATATAAAAATAAGCATGTATATTTTTCTCTTCTTTTTTTCTTAATTAAAAATAAAGATTTTTTTTTTTTTTTTTGTTCCTATACATTTTTTTTCCTAAAATAAAAAAGAAGTCTATTTATTTACTTTAATTTTTTTTTAAATTTAATGTTTTGTTTTTCCTCTTATATAGAATATCCATTTGTAACCAACATGTTTAATGCTAAAACATAGATACTTCATTATAGTCACTTAAATAGTGATGTTCTTTAAAAATTAAATAAGTAAATGCATAAGGTAGTTTGCTCTAAAAGCACCCATGCTCTAAGAGCAATCATAATGGAGAGGTACATTTTGCTTTATTGAATGTGGACGTCATCACTTTTAGTGACCACTGCCTTTCAACTTTAAAAAATTCATAATTAATTAGACAAAGATCTAAAAAATATGAAACAAATCGGGTTAGATGCCAATTCCGTTTTTATTCATGCTGAAATTTATTGACAATTGTTTTAAGGAGAGTAGCATCCCCTCAAATTTTCATCAATTGACTAAGTCCTTTACACATATATGACGAAACAAGTTTCAATCAAGCATTTCTATGTGTTCCTAGTACTATGAAAAATAGAGGGGAGGAGAAGTACAATAAATCATTTTTAACTCCATGGAATTTAATCAAGCCCAATAGAAATTATAACTAAGTTTAGTTCCAAATGATGGACATACAATATGCATGAACCAAGTGATGGACATATTGTATGCATATAATGAATAAGATAATTTGCACATAAGGTAATATAGACTTCAAAGCTTCTCAATGAGCCTTTTCATGTGTTTGTCTAAGCTATCGGATCTTGTAAAAAAGTAAAATAAAATTTGTGTAATCAACAATTGAGGTTTGTATAATCCAACGGAAAAGCACAATCTAGCCCTAGTTGGGAGTTTGAGCCACCTAAAACCTTGTCCTAATTGCTTCCCTACGGCCAAAGGTTTGGCACCAAAACCATACCACCTAAGGCGACACATAGGATCCGGCTTCAAGTATAAACACCTTGGGCCGAATTTGGAGAAATTGAATGATCCTATTGGTTCAAACTTGGAGAGTTCCGGACGGCCTTCAATCTAGCCCAAAGTATAAACCGGCCCTTAAAATGAATTTTCCAAATTATTTTTTAACTTAACACACAAGGGGGGTAGGAGCTGATTTTCAGAACAAGACGATTTGAGAACTTGGTTCCATAAAACATTATTTAATCACACAAAGATAATTTCGCATAAAGTTGGGGGAACTTCAAAAATGGTGTTTGATTATAATATGCAAAAAGTTGTATGAGGTCAAAGTTGAATTAGTAGATTTTTTAAAACCATGTCCTATTTTCAATGTTGACATGTCCTATTTGAAGAAAGTGCAACAAGGATTTACTTTTTCTTTGTTTTTTCTAGGGCTTTTTGGAAACATATTAGGGTGATCCTCAAAGAGCATTGCCACCCTTACTTTCCAAATTTGATTTGCCAAGTGTCTCCAACCAAGTTTGATTCAATTGTTTTGTTCCTTCCACTTACCTATGCTCCACTCTTGCTCTTTGTATCCAACACTAGAGGAAAAACATGTCCATCACAACTAGCTAAAATGCAATTAAGTATTCTTTACAACTATTTTGTGACTATAGCCCTCTCTATTTGCACCAAATTCTTATGTCATTATTTGATGTCATTGCTTTATATCATTAGTACAATGTTTTAGTTGCAAAGTAGTTGTAGAATGAAATGGATACATTGATTTAGTTGCAAAGTAGTCGTAGAATGAAGTGTGTTATTATGAGAGTTGTAATAGAGTTCAAATTTAGAATGAATGTGAGTTATTCTCCATCCAATATTCATCACAGTTGTCAATGTGGACTAATCCACACTCTATAATATCCACCATATCGATTTGCAATTGCAAAAAACAACTAAGAAATGATTAGAAAACAACTGCAATTGTAAAATAACAATAGTCTTTTCCTAATTGTTTTGTAGTTATTTAGTAGTTGTTTCCTAGTTGTTTCCAAATCATTTTCTAGTATTATAAGATTTTATTTTGTTAATAGTATTATAAGTTTTTTATAATTTTTGGATTTTTATATTTGGTAAATTTTGAAATTTACAAGTCACAAGTAAATCACAAATGCGCTACAAACAAGTTGCAATAAAATCATTGGCAAGTTACATATGAGTCACAATGAAGTCACAAATGATTCAAAAATGAATCATACATTAGTTGCAAATGAGTTGCAAATGAATTGTACAAGTCACCAATTGAGTGATCGACCTCACATGGCCACACAGGCAACCATGTCATAAAACGCATCAATGAAGTTCCAAGTAAGTTGACGAATGAGAAACAATACAACTAGAAAACTTGTCTACAATGACTAGGGGCCTCTAAATTCTCACCAATTGCAAATGTCCAATGCAACCCAAAAAACAGTTGCTCTTTGTAGTCGCAAAACTCTTCATTTTCTTCTAGTGCCCAAGGTACTGCTTACATAGTCAAAGTCTACCACATCTTATTTATGTTGATCTTATCCAATGAATTTTAGAATCTAGAAGATCTCATAGAAAATGCATAATTTTGGACATGGCCAAGGTAATGAGCAATTCTCTAGGACAATTCTCCAAAATTCCATACCAAATTCATTTTTTGGAATGTTTGGCCAATTTTTTCTAGCTTCAAGTGCATGAGTGGGGTACCATTTTCAACCCGGGCATTTGGTTTGGAAAGGTGACAATGCTCTAAGGTAGTGTTTTGATGAAAGAAGAATTGTGTTTGTACAAGTTTGCAACAATTATCAACAATATCAATAGTTGATTTGTTGGTTTACCTTCTCTCATCAATGTAGTACTATTTATTCTATTTTATTTCTCACATAGACAAATATAAATGAAGGTAATAGCAATTGGAGCTATGTTTTTTTAACAAGGAGTGAATTTACTATATATGATTGAAATGGGGTGTCCACTAGAAGAAAATGAGGGGTTTTGCAACTACACTATGGAACTAGTTTTTTAGTTGTATAGAATATTTGTGACTAGTTTGTGACTACACTAAAATTGGTAAATAGTGTTGGCAACACTAATTATCCCAACTAACACTAATAGCGGTGTGCATGCTTAGTGTTAGATCTTTTTGTACCGATTCTAACACTATTTTAGCTTTGAAGTAAATTTCCGTCATTTCAAAATTTGTAGAAGAGTGCATTTAGTGTTAGATGGTAACAAAATATAGAAGTTGGAATGGTTGGGAAAATCTGGTGTATGAAATGTTGAAATGTTGAATTGCTGAAATGCTGAATTGCTGAAATGTTGGAATGTTGAATTACTGAAATGCTGAATTGCTGAAATGTTGGAATGTTGAAAAGCCCAAAAAACAACAATAAAATGTTGGAATGTTCAAAAGCCCCCAAAACAACAATGAAATAGTGAAATAACCAAAAAAACAATGAAATCCTGAAATAAATGTTGAAAGCCTCCCAAAACAATGAAATGGTGAAAAGCCCCCCAAAAACAATGAAATCCTGAAATAAATGGTGAAAAGCCCAAAAAAACAATGAAATCCAGAAATCAATGTTGAAAAGCCCAACAAAACACTGATATCCAGAAATCAATGTTGAAAAGCTCCCAAAAAACAATGAAATCTTGAAAAGTTGGAAAGTTAAATGAAATCCTGAAATAAATGCTGGAAAGCCCAAAAAAACAATGAAATGGTGAAATAAACAATGCAATGGTGAAATGCTGAAATTTTTCATAATGTGTGTATATTGTAAAATATAGGAAGAGTCAAAAGTACAATATAATAGTCGTAGCTGTAGGCTAGAAATTGAAGGGAAAAAACAGTAAAAACTGAAAAAAAGATCTCTAAACTGCCCTATTTAAATTAGGCACTTTTTGCCCTTGGAAGTATTGCAAATGTTTTGCAATAATGTCTTGGAGATGTGGAAATAATTGTCCAACACTCCAAGATCCATCAAGTCCTAATGCCAAGCCACAATGAATCATTGCTTTTCTAGCATAGGAGATGTTGTCACAATCCACCTCTCTATTAACATCTTCTATACTATCAGCAGCCAATTGTAGGAAAAAATGTTTCCCTGGATTGGTCAACTTCCCTGGATTGGTCAACTTCCCTGACCATTGTCCATCTGCCCGGGGTGCATTTTGCCAAGCATTTTTTTGTATCAACTGAATTTTTTTGGCTTCCCACCGTCTTGTCCATGCATCTTTGATCTTTGAAATCAAGAATGTATCTGCTAGTTGACAAAGGTGAGTAGAACAAGGAGGTAAAAATTTGAAGACTGTATTTTTGGCTGCTAGGACATCAGCCAACCTAGGGATCACCGTATGGCCGGTACAATTATCAAGCCATATGATCTTCATGCGGTGATGAAGATCGGCTTGATATGCCCGATTTTCCAAAAAATATTCGGGTAAGATGGTTTGGTCCATCCACCCTTTAGGGCCCGACCTATAAAACACCCCGGGAATATTATCAATTAGACCTTGTATAGGGTAGCTCCTATTTTCATTTGTGAAAATGAGCATAGGAGCTTCTATCATAGCACGCCGACCTCCTGAAATACAAACCACCATAGTCATAGACTCCCCACCCGAAACCACTTCAGCATATTTGACTGTTGTGTCCCCCCGAAACCCTAAAGTGCGTCCATTGTCAAGATTGACAACAAAATGGGTTTCATCCAGATTTTCCATTAGATTTTCATCAAATTCCCCGGATGCCACTAGAAGAAATCCTCGTCCCAAGTACTGTTTTAGGGGACGAGAAAGTACGTTTTTTGAGACAGAGTGTACATCCACTGCAATGTCACCCAAAATCCGTTCCTATTGACGAGTGAAAAACATAGCAAAATTTGAAAAAACAACCCATGCATTGTAGATGTTTGTTTCAAAACATACCTTCTGGAGGCTTCTATGAAGCGCCATGTGGATGCCATTTGGCATCCACATCAGTAGTGACTCGGCGGGCCATGCCACGTCAGACTTTTTTCTGCCCGAACTCAAACTTCAGTTTTCGTAAGGTGGCAGCTAAGTTGTCATGTCGACTCAGTATAGTTTTTTTGTCGGCTGGCACTATCGATGCCATTCTGGTGGACAATGCTATGGATGTCGCTACTTGTGCGCAGGTGCGTTATAAGTGATTTTGTTGCAATTTTGGAAACAACTGAACTTCTGAATGTAACCACGGCCAATGTCTTGCGTTGAACCATACTACATATACACGATTTTAACGACCACAAGACGGATAGTAAGTTATAGGAATTGGCATTTGTTGCATGTTTGTTGGTGCCTACAATAACATATCTGAAGCATGCTACAGAAGTAGAAGGGCAATTGTGATGTGCAGGTCTCCGTCAGAATGAACGGAATCAATTATCCAAGACGATGGTTGATGACAGCTTGTACACAGTTGCGGACACAAATTAGTTTTGTTGAACGCCATGGAGCATTCAATCATTGTTTGCATTGGCTTCATAATTGACAGCGTTATGTTTAATGAAAGGAAAGAGGCGAGGGATTGGATGTCTCAGCACTTCTGCACGCACGCCGTGTGCCGTTGTCGTGTTGAGAGCGGTTTGCCTTGGGAAATCACGAAGATTCTGGCTGCAACTAGAAATGGCTAAGGAATAAAAATATGATAGGAGAATAAAGGCAAGTGGACTTGTCACTTGCAAACCCAGTCTTCTAACTAGAATGATGAAGGTGAGTGAACTTGTCACCCACAAATTCACCAGTCAAATACAAAATGATATTGTACAACAACAAAATTTGTTGTCTCTCGTGAATCTCTAATCTTGGTCTTCAAATCTCGTATACGGTCGTCGAATCATCAATCTTCAATCTTCAATCTTCAATCTTCAAACTCCTCCCCGTTGGCCTATCCTGTGGTGGCTCTATAAGGGTAAGGGTAAGGGTAAGGTGATAAGATCCCACGGCCTCGGACGGGTAAAACGGGACAGCCAACACGAGTGACCGTCCGGATGATGGGACCCTAAACTTTCAAACCCACGGTGACCAGGAAGCGCCTTTCACCAATGGGAACAACATAAAAGAGCAACCAAGTGGGTGATTAAATCCCAAATAGTTTCCACAAACACAAAATGGAGCGCTTACTGGATAACCATGGCTCGCAACAGTTTCACAATGCTGAAATTGAAAATTGCAACTAGCCTCCAAAACCGGCTGGGAATAACCATAGAAAGACAACGAGCCTCCAAATCCGGCTAGGAATAACAAGCCACAAGCCACAACACACGAGTCTTCAATCTTTGTGTCTTCAAATTTCAACTTCAAATCATCACTCAAAGCTCCACCTCAACTTCAACTTCAAATTTTCACTCAAACTTCAACTTCAAATTTTCACTCAAACTCCAACTTCAAATCTCTACCCCAACTCCATCTTCAAAGCTAAACTTTGAATGATCACCACCGTTGCTTTACAACTTCAAATGGGTTGCATGATAACTCTCTGGAAAGCTAACACAATTCTCTCCATTTCCTCCAAATCTCAACTCATTCCAATACTCTAACCCAAAACTATGGTCATCCAAAGTTTCGGCCTCTACAAGTGAGGGCAACAGACCCTCCTTCACTCCTACACTCAAAACTTACTCATAAATGCTCCAATTACTTCGAATGATAGCTTCTTAGAAAGCTAACAAAACTTTACACATCCTCTCCAAAACTCAAATCAAATTAACACTCTGTCCACCTTTCATGGCCACTCAAAGTTTCGGCCTCTAGAAATGATAGGCAGCAGACACTCCTTCACTTCTACACTCGTAACTCACTCATACAAGCTCCAAATAGAATGAGTGAGATCTTCCTAGAAAGCTAACTTAATTTCCTACACTTCCTTCAAATATCAATGCAAACCAAGAACCTGTCCGTCTTTTATGGTTGGTCGAAGTCTCTGCCTCTTAATTTCGAAGGCAACAAACCTCCCTCCACTCAAACTAGCACAACTTTTGATTCACAACTCCAAATCAAGCAAGTGAGATCAATTTAGAAAGAAGACACCATGATACATAACTCCACCAATTTTCATTTCAAAATTCCAAAAATCCACAACACAATGGCCCTCCAAACATTCGGGTCCTTCCCTAAACTCACAATGGGAGAGAAGATGCCTCCTATCCAACTTTTCCTCTACCTTATCTACTCTCAACCACACAAACAAGTGGGGTCCGCCTCTAACTCACTCTTAAAACTCCTCTAACAATAATTGAGCACTTATTTGGCCCCACTACTATCTCCTTATCTTTATCTTTGAAGGAAATTTACTTCAAGTTCACCTAGAAGGCAAACCATTTGAATATTTCCTTACAACTACTTCACAAACACAAAATTATTATAGAAATTCACTCCAAATATGGAATGAAGAACTAAAACTCAACGTACACCTATTAGAGGTAAAAAAACTAGAATTCCAATTTCATCTTGGGACTCAGAAAAAACCCTCCAATTCGACATACTGAATCTATAACAAATAATGAAGAAAACTACTTCAAGTTTGATGGAATTCTAAGATGGCAACCTAATCTTATATAGATGACTCAGGCCATCGTAAGAAGGCGTCACCTTGAAGCCACTAAAGATGATGTCATTATTCTCCTCATATTCGTGAAAACCAAATCAATAGAAATAAAACATTACCACACTTTTTTACACTATGTACGCATTTACAGTGCGACACCATCTTAAAATCTAGGGTGAAACATGTACAACAACGAGGCTTCTGATATCAACAAAAATTGTAATCTGTTTCTATGGACGTCTCTTTCAAAGTAGAAAGTGTCGACAGAACACCATACTTACAACGGGAAAACGTTGCGCTCATGGAACACAAGTTCTCATGCACTCTACTGTTGCATACATTATGCTTTTCATTTCAAAGGCAATTTGTATCGTGGACGTGGTTCATCATTCCGTCACCCACTACCTGTGAACAAATTACGAACAAACTCTAACTTCGAATCAAGTTTGTTGCGAGCGACTACTAACAACAAAAAGAACTAGAAATGGTCATTCAAATGCAAAATGTCTATTGGAACTAGTCATGAGCAATGCCCGTAGCAGTCACCATAAATTCATAAAAATTGTACAATGTTACAGAATACCCTTATTCAACCTAAGGCACACAAAATACCAAAGATTTCGAGAAGAGATTACAGTTGCTGGAGATATAACTAGCTTCAGAAGGCTTTGCATTGCCAGGAAACAGGTACGCAACATCTTCTACTTTGTCGTTGTAAATAGAGAGTCTCTTCTAGATGTAAGCATTCTCAAAGAACCTGACATCTACAGAATAGTTAATTAGTCAGTAATCAGTAAACCCAAGTGATCGACCTCCATTGCAGTGGACCGACCTTGTAGATGAGTAAGGTATGTATCATACCTTTGGAGAGCGAATAGGTTGTCCCTCAAATCACTGCAGACAGTTGGTCCATGTCAACAAACATAAACTAAGCATATAATTGTCATCAATTAAACTTAGGAATCACTCTTGGCTTTCAAGTCTAAAACAGAAGCCTACTCATTAACCCTGCCAACGAGGTGTGGAACTTTGCAGTTATCCAACAAAATACCAAAGATTTCTAACTTAGATGCACAAACCCACATACCTAAGCAAACTGAGAAGTTGACTATAGTATAGGGAAAAGGCATCTGGGAAAGATGCATGGGAAGTTGAAAGAACAAACTTAATGGTTTTAGGTAAACTGATTATGGTTGTGTCCATTAATAAAATGCTAAAAGGATCTCCATGTCTAAACACCCAAATAATCAGAGAATGAGGCATGAAAATGGCAGGGGGATAGTAGTATAGCACATCACAAGTCTTTAAAGTTAAAACACAGAAAGAGTTGAAGAAATAAACCTTCTCTCAAAAAATCCTTTCTATGGATAAATGTTACAATCTAGATTCTAGGGACTAAAACAATGCCTAACAACTAATCTTGCCTTTGTACCTAATATTAGTGGATATACTATATACAATATTAGGATTACATACAATAGGAATACACAAATTTAAAGAAAAGACTATGATATTTAAGACCATACAAAATTAAACTTTACATATATAATCAAAATATAACCCTATAAATGAGCTTTATCACAAGTAATTGGCACACCAATACATAATGTAGAGGGCCTTTCCTTGGATTACAAGAAAGTTAATCTCGTGGCACTCCACAATGGAGGACACTTTTCACTCCTTAGCAAGCTCATTCAATAGGTTTATAATTCAATCAAAATTTATTTAACACAAACTATAACATTTATAGCAAAAACTAGGTTCAACAGTGTTATGTGTACAGAGATCCTAACCAAAACAGATCTCCCTCCAACCAAAATCCCTCGCCCGTTACGATTACACAGCACTACAACCAAACATTGCAACCAAAAGCACGAAACCTAATGCCGTAAGAGAAAATCACACGCTCTCCACAATCCAAACCTCATAAGCAAAAAAAGAAACCACACCTGTCGGCCGCCAACGGATCCCTCTTTCCCTACAGCCGCAGAGGTGCAGTGCACATGCCCTCCAATATGGCGGGTGCTGGCGGTTTTCCCCGTACTCCGCCTGGCGGATTGGCGGAATCGGGCCCGGCGGAAATGAGACCCGCCAGTGCCAACGCCAGGCCGCCAAGGGTAATTTAGGTGGAGGGTTTGAAAAATCCCTTTCTTTGAGGTACTCATTCGTCTTTCCATATGTCTCTGTGAGTGTAATTTACCCTTGAGGCAAACAACGCCCACAAAGTTGGCCGAGGGGGGGTGTATGAAGCTCCTACTCTAATTTTCCTCTAAGCAATGGACTCCTAAACAATTTTTGGTAAGTTTTTCTTAAAGGATATTTAGTTGGGAGGAGCAGCCCTTCTCACCCTACTTAAATGACCTTTCTAACCACTTTCATCATATAATTGGACCATGAAGTTGGTTAGGACCATACAAGGGACAAAATTCACTTCAAATGTGCAATTTGATGCCCAAAATGGCCCAAATTGGACCCTCCTAACTAATTTCAGCACATCTTTACATGATCCAATATTTCATTTAGCATGCATTGCCCTACATTTCCCCTTCTTAATTGTTGTTCTCAATTCAAGGTTAAAGATTTTTTCTTCTTTTGTAATGCTCAAAATGGTTCTTGCATTTTAGATACTTGATCCCTCTAAACCCTAATCTTAGTCCAATTAGGGCAACACTTTTGCAATTGCCTTCACACCCCTAAATTCAACTCCCATGCACTCTTCATCATTCTCAAACATCCAATTCAAGTATCCTTCCATGCAAGTCTTTTTTCATGTTCATGTGCAATGAAAATTGCAAGTAATCAGCAACAATGGTGAAGAAATCCTATCAAAACCTCAATTCGGACTCCCTCAGTGAGAACAGCAGACGCCCTGTTGGAAAACCGGCTGCCATTCCTTCATCGTAGCTCCAAATGGCACACAATTTGTCTCATTTGGAAGCTAACTCCACTTTGCATCATTCCTCAAAATTTGAGCTCCAAATTCACCGTCGTTTTGCCGTAGTAGCCCTCCAAAGTTGCTGCTCTTGATCCACCGCGACTACAGACCCTCCTCCACCAAAACGGCCACCATTTCTTCAATTCTGCTCCAAATCAAGCGAACCATATCTTCCTGAAAATCTGACTTCAAGGTGCTCCTTCTCTCTAATTTTCAGCCCATTTAGATTCTCCACGCTCCCACAGTGGCTCGTCAAAGTTGCTTCTCCTAATTGCAACGGCAGCGGACCTTCCTCCTAAACACCTTTTCCATATGACCCTGAAATCTTCACTTTTCACCCATCTTTTACCTCTTGAGGTGAAAACCTACTCGACAAATTGGCTATATTCTCAATCCACCTCTTGTGTTCATTGTTTTCTCCCAAAAAAAACATGCACCCTCAACACACACACAAGAGATAAGAGAGAGAGGAGAGAGAGAGGAGAGAATGAGCTCCTAACCCCCATTCGACCTTCATCCTCTCCTTCCTAACTAACGACATTCCTAACCCTTTCATCCACCCTAATTCATATTAAAAATGCCCTTACTTTGCTGTTTTTACTCTAAATTAGTGGTTTTCTTCCAATGTAGGTGTCTAAACATTGATTTTAAGCTTACTAATTCCCTATGAACCCATTATGTTTATCCCATTTTGAAATTTTTATCTTGTTTTTTATTTGTTTTTAGTTCTAAGTCTTGTTTTTAGTTCACTTTTTCGTTAATTTATAATTTGGATGTAATTTTAGGTTTAAGTTCAACATTTATATTAAAAAACCTATTAACTAATATTACTAGTGTAATTTAGAATTTTAGCACTTTCTAATTCAAAAACTTAACCTATTGTCCATATTTTTTATATTTTCATAATGTGAACCATTTCAATGGTTCACAGTCTCTCCAAGGGAAGTTGCTTTCCAACACAGGAAATGTTGTTTCTCTTGAGTGCCATTTCTTATTGAAATGATGAAATTAGGGAATCAAAAAAAGGTTTGATGTATTTTAATTGATGCTTCAAAACCATGTTTTTTAAGATGTTGTGATGGAAGTAGTAGAAAATGAATTTAATATAGTTTTAATTCATGCCTACTAAATATTACTTTGCACTGTTTGTAGTCACTACTATTATGTTGCAAGAGTTTGTTTATGGACGATATTGCTTTTGATGCAATGGCTAGAAAATGAATTACATACGAAATTGATGCATGTTGGGAAATGAATGACAAACTACTTGACTTCATGCTTGCATATGATTGTGGTTGGATATGCAATTATGTTCAATCTCCTTCTATTTAGGGTAGAAAATTAGATTTTGAAATTGCTCTAATTCATTCTAAAAACAATTCGTTAGGATGTAAAGTGTAAATATCATAGAGTTCATATTGTCTCTAGGGTCATGGTTGAAAAGCATATTACGGTTATTTGCTCTTTGAGAGAAGGCATCTTAATCCCTAAATAATTTTGACTATATTTTCACAAAATACACTTGAAAATTGCCATTTTTGATACATGTACCAAATTTTAGAATTTTTTTTATACATATAACCATAGGATCTTCTAGTATGCTAGTTTGAAAAAATGTAGATTTTTTTTTTTTTTTAATTTCACCTTGTAGACTGCAAGATATTGGCATTTGAAATGACAAAAATCATTTTTGAAGCGTTGCAAAAAAATTGAGTAGCCGCACTTCACAAGGTAACATTTGTATGAAAAATAACTCAAATTGGCGGTTATCCTTTGCATTTAGTCTTTTAAGGCAACTTAGCTACATGCTTGAAAAATTACAAACCATTTGAAACTCTACAACACAAAGAAAAAAAATAGAAAGAAATAGAAAATGATTCAAAATAAATAAATAATAAAATAAAATAAAATTTAAATGGAATTAGAAAATGCCAATTCCAATGGTAAAAATGTTGTAATAAGCAATCTAAACATACTATTTACATTATTTTCAAAAACATTATATTGAATTAAACAAAGGATTTCAAAGTGTTTTAAAGAGTAAGATTCTATAAGTACCAACAAACTGCTCTAAAATAAAACTCTTTATAATTGTTAAAAAAATGATTAAAAAAATGATTCAAAGCTTTCCTTTTAGATAAATATTTTTTTTAAAAATTCAAATTTTTATCTCTTGAAAAAAAATTTATGAAGAATTTTCTTTTGCAACATAAAGTACTCGCTTAACAATGAAAAGATACATATCATACGATAACTTTTGAAGCATGTAGTCAAAAGTTATGAATATAGTTGGGCTTTAAAGGAACTCCTGAGGCACATGTTGTGTGAAACTCTTAAGGAAAAAAATAAAAGCTCCATTTATTGTGAATTGCCCAAAATCACTATGTTGAGTATGTTTTCATGAATGCAATCTAGGCATTTAGGGATTACATTCATAAGAGTGAATTGCCCCAAATCACTATGTTGCCATATAATGCAGTTTGGGCATGCGGGGGGTAAACTTTAAAATTATAAATTATAATTCATGTTAAAAAAATTATGTAATGGTGCAATTCTTTTCCATCGAAGGGTTACAAATCAAAAGGCACATACATTTGTCCATCGTATTTGGGATCAAGCTGAGGATGCTACAATGAACGATGAGGTTCTACGTTTCCGACAACCGAAGAAACGAACAATGCCCAATGATTTCCGCAACTTTGTGCACGCATTTGTTTTGGACAATGTTGCATGTTTGGAGAATTGGAGAGAGTAAGAATCTCATGAAATTCAGTTACATTGATGATTATGTTCATAATGTAATAGCACATTGAAGAAACTATTAGAAGCCTTTTTGAGGATTTGGTTGGGTGAAGTCCACAATCATAATGAAGGATGTTCAAGAGAACCATGAATAAGCAAAAGGAAACAACAAGTGCATGTCAACCCTCAACTCTTAAGTAAGCGTACAAGTACATCCACGTTCAATAGGAAAAAAAATTAGGATACCATATGAAATTCTAAAAATTTCCAACAATGTTTGCATGAACAGTGACATCCGTTCTCAATGTTGGTGTGCAGGGAGTACGTGGAATTGAAAGCTCGCCGTTGGGAAGAGCGAGAAGCATTCCGTCTGCAATGTCGCAGACATCGTCCGTCAATGTCAACAAATTATCCTACTGAGTTGAAGGAACTTCCATGTTTTGCAGACTGGTTATGAGTCCGAGTGAACGTTGCTCACCATGACGGAGAGGAAGTTGATCCTGACATAGAACAGTACACACAACCACCAGAACGCATCGCAAGTGCACACCGCCACCTGTATGCATTTGGCATGCATCTGCGTGTTCGCAGCTCAGAAATAGGACTAGTAACGCGTGACTCTTGTGTAGTTGCTTCTTTCACAAAGCAGCTCCGTTGGGGAATTCGCAATGAACGACCCTTTGACAGAACTGATTATTACGTTGGGTATATAGAAGAGATACTGAAGTTGGATTACCGCAATCACTGTACTACGGTTCTGGTGTGTGACTGGGTTAGATCTTCCCAAGATTCGCGGTACCCAAGTCTGCAAAGAGATAAATATGGCTTCAGTGTAGCAAACTTCAACCACATGAACGGGACGGTACACGCTGATTCATTTGCATTCCCCTTGCACTGCCAACAAGTGTTTTTTTCCGATGATCCGACGCAATGCGGATGGAAGGTTGTTTGTCGCACCGAAGTGTAGGGAAGACGTGGACAATTACAACTTCCTGTACCAATGCCAAACGTCTTGGACATTGGGCACGACGCGGATTTTGATGGTTTACAACTTGAAGTGTTGCATACAGATCCAGTCAGACAACCGATTGCTCAGCATGAAAGCAACACCATGTCATTTCAAGGGGGACTTCACGAGCAAAACGAATTGGAAGATTTGTACGTCCCATAGAGTTATAGAACGTGTGACTTATTAGTCATGTCAGCGTTGGTAGAGGAAGGCTAGACAACAAAAGACGTTGTTGGTTAGTGGCACTCATGGACATTGGTTGCATGCTTCTAAATACTAGACAGAGCTGAATTAATTCTTTTTCCTAGAAAACAAAGAGGTTTCTAAACCACGTTTTGTTCAAACATGATGTGTGACACAAAGAAACACATTGAACACATGCACGTGTACTTCATGTAAAACGAAAGTAGCTTGTGATGACAATCCAATTGATTCTGGAACTGAAGGTGGATAATAATTTCAAAAAATATGCAAATAGGTGCATGGAGAAATGCTTTTGTTGTGGAATGAAAACTTCTATTCCAATGCCACATTGAATCAATGAATGATAGTTTCCGTGCTACATATGTACATGTTATGGGAAACAAATCATGTGGTCATGAACAATATCCAATATGACATTCATGAATAGTTGAACTAAATGATTGTACAACAACAAAAAAGTTTTACCACTGAATTATTAGAAAAAGGCAAGAACCAATTCATGTGAAATTACAACATATGTTTTTTCCTTGAACATTGATAATGAAGTGATTGAATAACAATATATTTTATTTCACTTAGAGCTTGTAGAATATAAATATGTATAAGGGAAAAGGGAAAATTATTTTTTTGAAGATATCTAAGATATCATAAAAATATAGTAATCTCGACTTTGGGATTTTTCGAACAGGCCGTGCACACAAATTAGACCTTTTGGTTTTGAAGATTTTTCAGAACTCTATTTTGGTCAATAGTGTATTTTAAAATAAAGAACACAATACCTTCGCATATTAAAATTATCGAGAAATTTAATTTCCAGAACAATTTCATGGGACAAAAAGAACCAAAGCGTTTGATATGTATTAACAAATATCTAAGGTATTAGGGAAATAATGAAGATTCATACAAACTTTGTTTTGTTGTGTGAACTTCCCCTTCTTTTTAGTCCAATTGGACATTATTTTTTTTACAAGGTACGGATTGTCATGAATTTTATATTCCCACAAAGTGAATCTATTTTTTGGTCTTCATAGAGGTTTCAAATGAATAGGAGGGAAAAAAAGTCCATATATATATATATATATATATATATATATATATATATATATACGTGGTTCAGTAGTTGCCCTAAATCCCATTTGCCCTGCGATGGACAATTGGTCCCTTAGGGGTTAAATAGGTAAAGCATTTTTTCTAATTCAATATGGAAAAAGTCTTAGAAGCTGGAAAATCTGAAAATGCATTGAAGAACATCCAAAAATGCTAGGACTGATGGCCCAAATAAATTAGACTGAACATATTAATCAATTAGAAAAACGTAGGTCTACACCAGGTTCAAAATTTAATTTTTTCAAATTCGGGCAGCCTTTTCTTTCAGCCCAGTCAGCAAATTGCTGAATTCTGGTTTCAACATTTGGGAGTTTATGGTAACTGGGCTCTTAAATGTTTTTCGAAAATGTCTGAGAAGAACGTAACAATGTTGTTGTTGATGAATCATTGAACATTGATGTTGCTTACACCACCCTACTATTGTAGCTCTTGAATCACTATGTCACAAGTAACATCACAAGCAAAATGACTTTTCTGTAATCAAAATCTCAAAAACATTCATGCTCTTCATAACACCACCTGTTTTGTCTTAACATCACCACCAGCAAGGGTTTCTTATAGTGTGCAAATCCCCTTTGCAAAACCCCCAAATGATAGGTAGTTTGTTGTTCGATTTGGAGTTCTTTTTGAGGACTACAAGTCAAACAGCCACGTTGGGAGAGGAGGACTATGTTGTGGTTCTCCATGAATTGATTGACCTAATTCAGGGTAATTTTGTTAACCAATAAAATGTTATCCTTTGGGTCAACAGATTGGGCTGTGAAATTGGACTCGGGAGCTACGAGAATGGAAAGGGCCAACTCACGAAGAAGAAGAGAAGATAACTTTACACCTGATTTTCGAAGGCGGTTGAATTCTTCAAGTAAAAGTGGGTACAAATATTGTACCCATTCACTTTTTTTCTTGCCTCGGCCTGGTCTAGCTTTTGGACAATGGTGTCGCCTTATGCCCAATCGGTTGCGGCTGCACGAGAATGCAGTGACTTGGGCTGCATTTTCTGCATTGTCCTCATCGAATTGGTGGCGTTGTTGCCACCATCGGCCGACTTTTATAAGGTTGGCAGGGCGCTGTCCACGGAAATGTTCTAGAAATGCTTGAATTACGCGAACATTTAGGCCATGCTCACCGTGAATGGCGACGTCCTCCACCATCCAAGCAGTGACAGCTCGTCGAGTTGCAATGCTGGAAACTTGTTGGAGGCGTCGGGGAGAGGCATTGAGATCAACAAGCGGAGGGTGGTCTATGCCGGGCTAGAAAATCCAGAAAAAAATGGTTTTAAAAAAATGACGACCCAAAAAAAACAACCCATCTTTCACAATAAATAGAAGAGAGGAAGAGAAATCCAATGGTGTAATCAAAAGTTGAATTGCATACCTCAATTGAAAGTTAGGGGCACCGGAAGATTCAAATTCAAATTGAAGCGGCAATGGAATCGGCGGGAGTCGTCGGACTATAAACCCACCCACCCCCCTAAAGCTCACAATGTGGGCTGAAATTTTCAAGAAGCTCTCCAAAACTGTCTTGTGCTCCCAAGGTGGCACCCACAATGTAGAAGGAAGAAAAACTCCAACCCAAAACTGAAATTGCGAATGGATTCTAGGAATGTGTTGTAGGGGCAAAGCCTAACCAAAACTGAATACCACAATGGGCTGAAATTGCAGTGCGCTAGGTAAGGGATGAATCGCCAGACATGAAGCAAACAAACAAAAAACAAAAATTCCAGGGAAGGAGAAAACTTCCATGGCGAGAGAGAAGACCAAAAGTAAAGTTTCCAGGGAAGGCCAAGATTTCGGGGGCGGGGGTTAGAAATTGTGGTTCCCAAAATTGAGGTTTCCAAGGTAGGGCCAGATTTAGGCAGCACAAATTAAATGCCCAACACTATTTACACATAAGTTGGAAAATAGTGTTGGGGGTAAAAACCAGGGAATGACACTAATTATCACCCAACACTATTTACCAATTTTAGTGTACTGATAATTTGGAGACCTTTAGTCGCAGTGGACACCCTAAAATTTAGGAAAAAGATACACCAATTGCAAAAGTCATGCCTCGTTTGTGACTCATTTACAACTTGTTTGCAACTTGTATATTTATAAATTTTAAATTATTAATCTCAATGATTTGTAGATTGCAAAATTTCAAAACAACCTTTTTCTAAATTTTAGAATTTCAAATCTACCTTTTTTAGATTTTTGGATTTTAATCTATCTTTTTTTAGATTTTAGAACTTCAAATCTAAATTTTTTTCTAGATTTTAAAATTTCATATCTACCTTCTTCCTCGATTTCAAAAATTCAAGTATTTAATAGATTTAATTGGTTTAGGAAACCTTACAATTTCATAGATTTTAAAATTTATTGGTTTTTAAATATTTTTTTATTTCTATAGATTGCAAAAATCTACAAATTACAGAATCCTATACTTTATAGAAATCTATAAATTGTAAAAATTTTAGAATTAAATCAACAAAATTCATTGTACTAGACTACAACAACTTACAAGTCTTATATGTTCAATCTAATGGTACTCTTTACAATTGATATGGGACAATTGATATGGGACAATTGATATAAGACAAATGAGAATGAACTTTGGAAGCAACTAGGAAACAAGTAGAAAATAACTAAAAAACAACTAGTGTAAGACTTAAAAGCAACTAAAAAACAACTAACTTCACTACTAGAAAAATCCGTTTTTTTTGTTGATTTGATTGCATTTATTTGGTTCACTTTTCTATTGATTTCTATCCAAATCAACAAATTACTCTCCAAATCAATAGAAAAGTGAATCAAATTTATGCAACCAAATCAATAAAAAAGCTAAATTTTCTAGTATTGTAGGAAATGACTAAGAAACAACTAAAAAGCAACCTAGAAATGATTTTAAAAAGCGACTAGGAAACAATTATGGTCATTTTACAATTGCAATCTTTTCCTAGTTGTTTCCCAATCGTTTTTTGCAACTATAAATTGACTACTTTGCGACTAAAATAATGTATCAATGGAGTAAAACAACAACATAAAACGATTACTTTAGATTTGGTGCTAATAGAGAGGTCTTACAGTTGTAGGATAGTTGTATAGGACACTAGTTGTATAGGACACTTGTTGCATAGTAGTTGGTTGTACTGGACACATTTTTCTTCTAGTGGTCCAAATAGCTCCAACTTGCTTAACTTATAAACAATATTGCAAATGTTTTTTGGCCAATGAATAACAAAGAGCTCTTTCTATATGGGACAAAAATATAAGTATTCATCCTCCAAATTTTGTGTGAAAAGGGGAGGTCTTCTATAGTGGTTTGCTTCCTAGTGAGTACTTTTGGATTTTTTAAACTTTTGAATGCCTAAATTGTGTTTTTTGGCAAAATACTGATTTTGGATAGTTCACTACAAATGAAATTTTTATTCTTTTCCTTGAAATTTTCCCACAACATGTACCTAAGGAGTAGCTTTAAGGCTCAACAATTTTCATAACTTTTGACCGCATGATTAAAAAGTTATTATATGATATGTAGTGTTCATTACTTAGTGGGCAGCCCAAGCAACAAAAAAACCTTCTTTACAAATTACTTTTTTAAGAAATAAAAATTTGAAATTGATTTTTGTAGATTTATATACACGTGGAAAGCTTTGAAACATTCCATTTTGATTCATGAGATGAAAGTTATGAAGAGTTTTAGTTTGCGAGAGTTTGCAGGTAGTTATGGAATCTCTACTCTAAGATAAACTTTGAAGTCCTTTATTTGACTCTATTTTCAATATTTTCAAAAAAAATTAAAGCATTGTAGATTGTTTATTATAACACTACAACCATTGGAATTGACATTTTTCAATCCCATAAATAAATTGTTAATAGTTTAGTATTTTAAATCATTTTCTACTTCTGTCTAGATACTATTATTTTCCTATATGTTATAGAATTCCAAATGATCTAAAATTTGTCAATCATGTAGCCAACTTGCCTTGAAGACTTAATCCAAAGATGCACCACCATTTTGGACATTTTTTTATACAAATGTGACTTTGTGAAGTGTAGCTACCAATTTTTTGGGAAGACAAAAAAAGGATTTTCATCACTTCAAACACTAATATCTTGCAATCCACACATTAGAAATTTTTGAAGTTTTTTCCACATCTTCTCAAACTAGCGTACTACAAGATGCTATGGTTATATTGTCCCAAAACATTTTTTTCCTAAAATTTGATATTTATACTAGAAATGGTAGTTTTGGAACGTTTTTGGTGAAAACATAGTCCAAAATATTTAGGGGTTAAACTAACGATTCACATGATACCAAAATGGTTGATTTCCATAGTTACCAATTCTTTAAGAGTTAAATTGACCCTTCTTAAATCAACATAAGGTTTATATATTATGGTCATGTTTTGATACAAATAGATATAATCATTGCATCAATTTTGACTTTATCTATGTTGGCAAGCAATTTAAGGTAGAATGACACTAAACCAATCATTTCAATTAATGCACAAAGATGAAGTCAAAGTTAATTACAATTAGGGGTTATTTTTTACTTGTAGACTATAGATAATTGTTAGTTTTTTTTCTTAAATATATATTTGGAATAATTTTGATATTTTCTATGAATTTTCAAAGTCAAGATTAGAAATAACCGTCAAGCATCCCTACAAGTGCATGTCTAAACAAAAAACTTCAAGACAATATTTAAGGTGGAACTACCCAATACCACCATTTACCCAATTCCGCCACCTACAGATTCCTTCCATTTCCGTCACTAATCCATCTATTACCACAATCTTATTAATCTTTCATCGTGATGGCAATGCACTTGGGGAGTGAACACATCAGCCCATGCTTCAACAATGGTCTAGTCATGCTTCAACAAGGGTCTACTCACAATTTTACATTTTAACTTTGAAAAATTACCAAAAATTCAATTCTTGTCAAAATGTCTTCATTCTTTTTGCAATTGACTTTTCTCAAACAATTCAATCTCTAAAAAATATGAGAGCTAGAATATAGCTTCTTTAAAGTATCTAGATAGCAAATCTATGTGGTAATGGATAGTTCTACCTTATTTCAAATACCTTCTCATTCATCCAAAGAAATTTTTGAATCTATTAGAAATCCATTTAAGAATTCTTACTATTGGAGTCTTGAGGTCAAATAAGCTTAAGGTAAAACAACCTATTATGTTGAAAATTAGGAGTTTGGCCTCATGCCATTATTGCTAAAAATTTTCATTTTTATCCTACTTAAAGACAAGTGTGAGAAACAATGAGAGCAATTGAAATTATATTTTTCTGACAAAGTATTCATTTGCTATGAATTTTTGAAGTGTTTAGTGCATCATGGCTCAAAAGAGTCTTTTGACTACCCCAAAACCAACAAAATCTGAATCCACAATGCTCATCTTGCTCACCTACAGCAGTCACAATATTTTCTGATATGGAAGGCCTAAGAAGTCAAATCTTACAATGAATTCACACTAGAAAACAAGAAGTTCCTAATGCGGTCAATAATCACTACATTACCATCACATAAGACATTGATTGTGGCCCAAATCTTGCATATTGGAAAAAACCACCATGGGATCATCTGACCACAGTGGGTTGTTCTACCTTAGCGTTCAAGTTGAGAGATGCCACCATCTGACATACTTTTGTTTTCAATAAGATAGGTCTTCCCATTCCTGTAAAGTTGCAACAATTGTCCTACAGTACTCTACTGGATCCGACTGCTTCAATTATCTACACTACAAATGGGCCCTCCAGAAGAACAGTTCTTGGAACACCAGATTCCCTTTCAATATGAGTTGAGGCAGCATGAAACTGATTCCAATATATCAATCCAACAAGGCAGTAGCGACCTCCAATAACTAACATATACCATTCTTTAGAAGAAGAATCTACAAATTAAAGTGCTATACATGAGAGTCCTCATGGCTTCATTGCGGACAAAAGTTCTAACAATACAGGCAAGCCCGCCCCCCCACCCCACCTCCCCTGAAACTCAATGCTCTCCTAGATGGCAATCATACGCACCAGAACCTCGCGAGCAACGAGATGGTCATGATTTCAGAAAGCAATATAAAAATGGTCCACTTTTGGCAGCGTGTCTAAGGTTGTCGGACAATTATTGGCGTGGAGCTGCAATGGTCACTGCTGGACAAGCAGAACCTAAACTTCACCTTCTAAGTCTCAATCGTATTAGACGCAGTTCCAGGCCACCATCCTCAATGTACAAATAAAGGGAAAACAAAATAAAATAAAATAGATTCGTCGCCAATGTGGAACTTATCCAGAGTAATCATCATCATTGACCAGAAACTCATACTTGGTCCCTTTCAGACATGCTAGTACCTCATCCCAGTTTTGTATTTGTTCACTCAAAGGTCGTGTGTGGATCTTCACCTGTTGACTTTCTAACTTCCGCGGTGGAACCCCCAAAAATTCTTGGATCTCAATCAGGCGCTGCATTGCAAATGACCTAACATTAGAGTTAAGAATAACAAAATGATTCGAAGCGAAACTCCTTGTGTTTACTCATGAAATCAAGTCTCTACTTCAATATTAGAGAAGCCACCCCTCAAAGGTATTGCAGAAGACCTAGCCAGGTTACAGCTAGCAGGGTTAACATTAAATATTTTAACAATAGGCAAAATTTAACGCAACGAAGTTTTCTAGTACAATTTTGGGGGTATTCTACAGAAGGCAAACCTTTGGGTTCACTACAAGGTCTTCATAGTAAACAACTCGGATTCGAGTGCCATTGAAGAAGCGTTGAGCATCATCAGTTGTGTTGTCAACTCGCTCCAGGTCGTTCAAAAGAAGCTTCACGTCTATGACTGGTTTGTACTCTGCCAGTTTCAAAGCCTGCAAGAAGACCATTAAATTCATTAAATATAATTCTCACATACACCAGTTCAGCACTCATACTCCACTCATACAGTATTGTCACGGATGCAAGACAATAAAAGAAGTGAATTTGGAAATTTAGAAAGGACGGTACCTCTTCCACTGAATGGACATGCGCCTTGTGAGTGCCATTCAGGGGCATTGAAACACGATCATATTCGTTTGCCAAGATTGAGATAAGCCGCTTCAACAGATTCCGTCGAAGTAGTAGAATGACAGAAACGCCCATACTCTCAAAGTAGTCTCTAACTTCAGTGTGGTATTGCATCGGTCCCTGCAATAGAAGTAAACAAAGATCAAACCTCCACGGAAAACAGGTGTGGCACTGAACAATGCTTGAAGAACCACTTAGAAGAACCAGACTGTACAAAAAATAATTGCTCCAGGACTCTTGCAGCCCTGAAAATTCTGCAACTGATACTCGATCAAAGCATACTTTAAAAACTTGATCATAGCAAAAGCACACTGATCAGCTTTTAATAAAACCCACCTGGTTGAGCATCCACTTGAAACCAACAGCTGCAGTACATTCATTCTTAGCGGCACTGTTCTGCCAGTCCAAGTTGAAAACCCTATCCATGGTTGCTGCAACGGCTGAAAAATTGGCCCTGCGTTGTGGTGCTTTTGAGAAAACTTCACCGTAGGAAGTGATGTTGGGGTGATTGTTGAGAAGTGTCTCAAACCACCCGCTACCAGATCTCTGCATTGATAATACTACAAAATAGTGTACAGGTATGCATTTGCACTCTTGCCTGCAAACAGAAGCCAAGATGACGTCAGGAAGACCGGCTTACCACAAGAAGCATAGAAGTGAATGGGGTCCAATGATAAAAGCAAGAGCACGTTCATCATAAAAGTGCAATTGCAAATGAATCACCCTATCAATTCACATGACCAGCGAAGTGTATAACAGGGCTATTAGTAATAGATAGTTTCTCTTAGACAACATGGTGAAGAAGACAGTCTTCTGCATAAATCATGTTTTATGGGAAGCCTCCATATGATCATCGTGATCATAAAAAAAAACTCACAATGAATAATGGAGAAGATTCTCATTGTGATGTTGGCTAAAAGTTCCTAAAACCCTCATGTACGAAACAGACCTTTCATATGTACGCGGAAGAGGAAAGTGTCGGTAAAAATCCACAGAAGAGCCTCTTTGAGAACAAGAAGCATCTTCTCGTCTCCAATCTTGGACTACCAACTCTCCCCCAAACTCGTATGGAAATTGCCTTGCGCCCACGCCCACCATATATGTGTATAAACCCAAAGCCCCTATCACTACCAAAACAAGAAGCTTCCATACCGACGATATTTTTCTCCACTCCTGTTTGTTGCAAACATCATGCCCCACCAGTATCACAGATTACCCAAGAAGGCAACACCCAAGAATAATCTACCAGATCAACGGATTCAAGAGTGGATTTGCAAAGCAGTCCTACCAAATGCACTGAATTTGTTAAAAGTGCACAGAGTCTACTTCCTTTCCCAAACTCTTTGATGGTAATTTGAAACAAAATTGCTTCAGCATAATTTATTCTTCATGCAACTTTAAAAAATTTGCCGGTGAACAGCAAAATAGGAACACCAGTAGCTTTACCAGTTTACAACAAAATAGGAACAACTTTTAGCATCTTGAAGAACCTGAAACTCGTACTGTAAGGAGCGTTTACCTTCATAGTACCAGCAAAGTAGTCAAAGCCCCCTTCATTTTTGTATCGACGTGACTATTTGCCATCTACAAAAGTGAGCACAAATTCTTCACCTCAGCGGGAAACTTCAAAGTGTGAAAACCAGGTTTAGTAATGCACTGAAGATTAGCAATGATCTACTGGTCTCCATGTGGTCAATAATTTTTTAATCAAGAACCACCCGATAGGAATTTGGGCTTCATGTGCACTTTTAACAAACTGTCAGTCATCTCAAATATGATGAAAACCAATGGTTTGCAAATACTTGAATCAAATGTGTGGAGTGATCACCTCGTGGAATCCATTGGCAGCAGAGATACCGCCATGACGTGGTGAAGAAAGTTGTCCAGTTTTGCGTGAGTTCTTGTCCACCCTAAGCCCAAAATCTTGTCACATCACTCACAGACAATCAAAAATACATTCGATTCACACGAAACTGCAGCTCCCAAGGTCGCCCGATCGCAATAATATCCACCAATTTAAAAGTTTCATTCAACCCTTAAGTCCTCTTACTACAGATACCATCTGATCCTCCGACCATCCATCCTTCAAAAGCTGCAAATATTGCACATACTCAGTTTAGACGCCAATCCACACGGTATCCAAACCTCGAATTTAGGAAGCAGGGATTCAATGTCCTTACGTGCAAGGCCTACGAGATCACCTCACAAATGAGAAAGAACTCCTCGTATGGTATCTCACGCTTGGCTAAGTACACTAACTTCCCAGCTAGAAAAATCTACAACAAACTCAACGTCAACTCGAACGAGGAACGCGGTCTCTAGGGTTGTGAAAACGGTGTCGCCGGATCCAACCTTGACTACGAGTACCTGATACTCTCAGAACACTACAGAATCTACACCGAGCTGCACAAACCTAGGAAAATGCTCTTCGGACAATGTCTGGCGTTGCTAGGCCCCAAGGAGACTAGCAACGTCCTCTATCCAATGCGAGAGCTGAACTTCAGGGTGCAGTGGATTGAAACATAGGAAAAAAATCCAATAGAAAAAAACATTGTAACAAAATTCAGATCCCGCCAAGGAATCCGGATTTCCCGATTGGGTATTCCAAAATGACAGATAGCCCAGTGAGTGGCAGTCTTAGCACAGATGACAAGGATCAAATCTGTCTGCAAGTCTGTCTGCAAATCTGCAACCCCAAAACTCCGTCCCGTCGAATAGCCAACCTCCCATCTCTGATCTCGACAAATCCCACCCCATGAGCCCCAGAGATCAAGCTTCCATCCATACCTAAAGCCATCGGCTACGCAATCCAACCATAAAATAGCGCAACAAACTCCGAAATCTCCAACACTCACAACTCCGAATCCTCGAGCCAAGCTTCCCCGTAAAAATTCAGTTCCCCTGTCTGCCTTCGTCACGCACAATCCATCTGCAAGAAACGCTCACTCAGCGACATGTACTCGAGATTCGAGAAGAGACCCAACAGAGGAGCTCCGGCCTGGAGAATGCCTGATGAGAGATCTGGGATGATGTTTGGAAAGTGAGAAATAGTTTGCTAGAGATTCCCACATGAAGACTCTGAGTGGGCATGCTATGCTGGGAGCTTGTTTCAAAGGGAGATTGGCGGGGATAGCATAGCAAGGAGGCAAGCAGAGAGGAGGGGGATAAAAACAAGCAGCTGAGCGAGAGAAGAGACAAGGCCAAAGGGGGGCGTCCACAGCGTCAGGGCGTCGGAGCCTGAGTGTCTCATGACCGTGGTTGCCCTATTATTACTTATATATATTCCTATGTAGAATATAATAATAATAATAAAATTGACTGACAGAGTGGGCTTTCAGTTGACTCTTACCTACTCACTCTATGATACCAACTGCGGCAAATACTTTAAAAAAAAAATTAGTCCATTCCTTTTCCCTTTTTCAAAAAAGGAATTCTGTCCCGCAAGCCTCTTCTTGATAAATGGCATACAGTATGATTACAGGACATTCCCTTGAGACTCCTCAATGGGTCGCCGTCATCAATGCACGACGTTCTTGGAACCTTCTCAAAGGAGGGAACCTGAGGTAGGGACACCCAAATCCGGGTTGGTTTTTTTTTTTCCTTTTCTTTTTTTTCCTATGGACAGTTTCTATTCATTATTATTACACTAGTGAATTTTTTATATTTTCTCATTGGGAAGGGATAGGAGCTTTCATCGCACCAAAGAATACATCATTTGGATACCGTATGCAAAAGTTATGAAGGGTAAAAGTGTTTTTGGTTAAATGTTTTAAAATATGTACATATTGTTTTTGGAGACGTACACGGCATGAACATCCTATAAAATGGGGCGTTAAAGCACCGTGCTATTTGGAGGAGCCTACGTTGATCTCAACAGCAAATTGAGCCATGATATGTTGGAATTGGGAGAATATTTTTAGATTCTCCATAGTTGAAATTGTCTTTGCCAATTTTTATGATGTTTTTGTTTCTATAAGATTGAGTAGGGAGAAATTACATTGTAAGAGTAGGATTGCCTTGTTGTCAAACTAAAAAGCAATTCAAAAGTTCAAGTCCAATTTAAAAAATAATCTTTCGAAAGTAAAAACTTGCCACCCTTGCTTTTCACTAATTTCTCCTAAATTATTATCAATTGATCAATAATTCTATTTCTCTTCTTGCAAATAATGCACACTACCATGTACAATTCAAATTATTCTTTTGTCCTTTTTCTCAAAATTAGTTGATATTTGTACATGGATATCTATTCTAATTCTATGCAATCAACCTCAATATTTTTTTTCCAATATGCTCTATTTTGGTACTAAATATGAGTGGAAATTATTTTTTTTAAATTTTTTAGAAATGAGATCACGTGTTTCGTACAGATCTTAAAATTTTTAATTGTTTTGTAAAAATTTGAAATCATTGTGAATTTTTGAAGCAAAAGTGAATAAATTTCACATCAAATACAAACTTTGCTTAAAAGGTTTGAAAATGTTACCAATCATTTATATATATATATATATATATATATATATATATATAATATTCTAATATAATTCATCTTAATATAAACTAAAATTTTGTCTCGAATTTTGTGTCATTCTACAATTGGAAAATCATTAAAAAAAAACGGTTATAAGTCAGAAGTTCAAATTGCTCAAAAGTTCAAATAAAATATTTAGTTTTAGATAAAAATTCAAATTTTCAAAGTAAAATAGAAATTAAACTTGATAAACTTCATTTCATTAATTGGGCTCAAATTGAAAAAAGTCATTTTATAGCTAATAATTAAAAGCAAAAGCAAAAAACTACAAGTTGCCAAAATACACTAAAAATAAATTTTTGTGATTTGTTTTAAGCACACCATCTTATGTAAGAAAGTCAATAGCATCTTAAAGAAGGAACTTTTCCCACAAACCATTACAAATACATTTAAAAGATTTTCAATTTTAAAAACTGGATGAAAAAATGGAGTCCTTCAACAAATTTTGAATATATTAGAGATGGTCCTTATACCATTAGAAATGCCAACACGGTTGCTAATATGTGAGCCTAGGATCTTGAGTCCATAAGCCTAAGAGCTTAAGCTCTTAGGCTATAGGTACCTATATTATAGGCACCTTCCATGGTTATAGAACATTTACATTATAGTTGTCTATATTATAGGTGTTTATGCTATAGGTACCTATGTTATAAATTCCTTCCTTCGTTATAGGGTACTTATGTTATATATAGGTATCTTCAATAGTTGTAGAGTATCTACTTACACCTAGGTTCAAGGCTTGTAGGTTCGAGGCTTGTAGGTTTGCAATTTTGAGGATCACATGCTAGCATTGTTGGAGATGCCAACTACGTTTGGCAATAGTGAAGAATATTTGTGCAAATGCTAAACATTTTTCATCATACTTGATTCCTTTATGCCAAAAAATCCATTGTTTGAATGATGAACAAAGTATTCTTGGTTGATATATTGTTCAAATAACTTCTCATTCATTCAAAATAATTTTCAAATTTTTGAAAAACAATCTTCCTTTATGACTTCAACAAAAATCAAGTGTTATTTTAGACAATTAAAATCTTTGAAAAATATAGATTTGCCTTTGGTAATACTAGTAAATTTAACACCACTACATAATTATTGACTTTCAATGTGATAACATCTAACAATCTTTACACAAATCTTGTTTGGAGGAAAACACTTTGTTCCTATTTTGTTGTAGAGCAAGTATTGTATTCATAAGCACATGCCTAACAAAGCATTTTATTGATGTTAATTACCCATTTTGCTTTAGAACAAGCACTTTGTTGATGAATCCAAGTTGACATAACATTCTTGAACTAATTATGGCACATGATCCATTGCATGCTTTCTTTGAATGAAGACTCCCTTTCATTGAAGAAAGCTTGAATGCAAGCCTTGCCATGTATTGTGGATTACTATAAAATAAATATATTCTTATTACAATGCTATTGTAAAGAGACATGTGCCTTCCTATTCAAGAATGTTATAGAAGCAACAAAAATTTGTCATGTCAATAAGCAATCTTAGTAACACTATTTTTCTAAATTAATAAACATGTGTATACTTCGTTTAGTTGAAATCTTTGTTACAACAATTTTGAAAAACTCCAAATTTTGATATTTTGTATGTGAAAAACATTATCTCTATGCATATTGATTTTTTCAGATTTTTTGATGAAAAATCTTATTATGATGATTTTTAAGGGTACAACATGTAAATAAAATTATAACAATTCAAATATATGCAAAGTATTAAGAAAGTTACATTTATTAAGCCAAAGGTCAAAAATTTATAAAATTTATAATTTATTATGAATGCAAAAAATACAAATGAAAAACACACATTATTGTATAGTTTGAATTCTAACACACAAAGCTTGAACTTGTCTTTCAATGAACTTGTAAGTCATTGAATTTTTGGATTTTATCCAAATTTTACATGAAGTGAAAATAAAGATTTCAAACTAAATCCTAAATTAATATTCTTTAATCACAAAACCTAAAACTTATTGTTTTTATTGTTCAAACAATAAAAAAAATCAGTTTTTATGAGCTTGAAATACCTCAAATCTATCCATGTAAGACAATTTATATATATAATCAAATTTATAATTTTATATATTTTTTACTTATAAGCAAATGAGAATCATCCATTTTGAATTTTTTTTAAGATTTCTAAATCTTTAAATTTAAAGAATTTTAAATTTATAAAATTTCAATTCAAAAAAACTTACAATTGATGAATTAGTCTTTTTTAAAGTTGTAGATTGTTAATTTATAAATTTGAAATCATGAAATTGAATAACTTATTAAATTTTATTATTTTAAATTTCATACATAAGGGAGAATGAAATAGTTATTTTAATCTAATTTTTGATATTTTACAAAGCTATTAATAATACAAATTTTTCACTAGAAGTTGGGTCAACTTGCTTAGTTTAAGGTCATATTAGCAATATTATAGAACGCCCTATTGAATTTTAGATAGTTCTAACTTAAATGAATCCCATTTTGAAAATGGACATTTGGTATACGATCTTGTTTTTTGTTTTCAAAAAGATTATAGTTCATGAAAAAATGATAATACACTAAAATATATATTATTTGAAAGCCATATGAATAAGATATGAATTTCTTGAGATTTGAAGTAAGACAATTACAAGGTAGACAATCTTTGAATTGTGAGTATTTACTTTTTACTTTAATGATTTATCCTATTAGTGCTTTTGGCATTAAATTTATTAAAGTTACACTACTTTAAAGTTTAAAGTAATGTTGATTAAAATATCACTTTATTATACTAATTTTCAAAACAAAAGGATTTTCTTGTGACGCACTAATTTTCTATGTAACACTAAATTTTGTACCCTAAGTAAATTGAATAAATTAGTATAGTAGAAAAGTGGTCTTAGGACATCAAGATTTTGTACAACAATTTAGTGTTCCAGAACCTCTTTTCAACTCATCATGGCATTTATGATGTATTTCAAGACACAATCCTTGATTGTAATAGAATCTATACATCTTCATCATACAACTTATTTGGAGTCATGTATTTGAAATTTTGGATGATATTTAAATTATAAATGGGGATATTTTAACATATGTTTGTATGAAAGGATCTGGATATAAATGTGTTTCATACTTAAGTTTGGATGAAGTCTAAAAAAAAAAAAATTGTTCTTGAAAGTTGCTTTACATTCTAGTTTACATTGCATGTTATTCGATACTACTGCATAGTACAACAAAAAGTAACATAGAAGTAAAGTCTCCAAAACATAATTGAAGACCTAAAGATTAATTAAGACTACAAGAAAGATAACATCCATTGTTTGAGCCAAGGAAATTAAGCCCCCTTGACTCTTGAAAGATCATGTTTTTCTTAGATATTTGAGCATTCTTCATGTTAAAAGGACCCCCTCTACCATTGATCAATAATATAGTAAATGTGAATCAAATTTAGATGTCTTTTTTATTTAAAAAACTTGTATATAGGCTTCCAACTTCTAATTGTAATGAAATAATTGATTTAAAGATCTTTTGGACATCTTTTAGTGGGATAGGTTCTAAATTTGAAAGCCTTTTTTTTGTTAAAATAAACATTTATTTATCAAAGATTGGTTATACTAGCATTTTCAATTTTAAGAAAAATTAATGTCTTATATTAAAAAAATATAAACATACATTGCACCCTATTTTTACAATTGAATCCTATATATTCATGTCTAGAATGTAGAAGGTCTATTTATGTGAGTCTTATATCAATTTTGAACACATTAATTTTGAATACAAAGTTTTCTAATTTGTCTCCAAATAATCCATGTTGAGAAAATCATGAATTCCTTTTGAAGTGCTTTCAACAAGACCCAACAAAACTTAGATAGTTTATTGATAAAAATATACTTATAATATTTATTTGGATGATTTTAGATGTAATTACCTTAAACTTGTAGGTTACTACCAAATCAACTCTATAATGTTGAAACTTTAGTCTTGAGAGTAAATTAACCCTTGAAGGACCAAGGCCATTTTTGTTGCATTCACTCAAGAAGATTCAAAAAACACTTTAAAAAAATCTAACTATAGGATCTTGTATTTTATTTATATGATATAATGTGGTAAAATTTTCATGAAGTTTGACCATATAGATTGGAAGATATTAGCATTCAAAGTTGGAAAATAAAGTTTTTTTGAATGTTGGCTTACAATATCAAATGACTTTGACCGCCATTTGTAGAAAAAATTTGCATTGAGGACTTTGAATTTAAATTTTTTTGTATTGGAGAATTGAATTTAAAGTCAAGGAAAACAAAACAAAAAACACACTTGATTTTCATACTTTAAAAAATTATGAAAGATTGAAAGAAAAAATAAATCATTAATAGCTCTAAAATAGGATTGAAATACAATAATCCCAATGGTGAGATTGTTCTAACAAGAAAACTTAACCTTGTCAAAAAAAAAATTTGAAAATTTTGAATATTGCACTTGGAAATGAATCCTACAAGTTATTTTTTCAAGAAGATGCTTAGATTGCATGAAAAACAAGATTGTGCATAAGTTTCACATCACTAATCCAAATAGAATGAATCAAAACTTCACATGTAGAAAAAAATAAGATACATAAGATTTTTTTTTAAATTAAAATTAAAATTTTGAAAATTATATATATTTTTTTGCCTGGCAATATGAAAATTTTGTTGGGATGGCATAACTTTTGTTCTTGGTCACCGATTGAAATAAAAATTATATTTCCATGAAGCTAATTAATAAGTTTTTCTATGTTATAAAAAAGTTTCAAAAAGTTTCACCAAAAATTAAGGTCATAGGAACCTACCTAAATTCCTTAGAGTCCCACAAGGGGGCACTTGGTCTTTTAAGGATTAAATGATGAGAAGAAGATGTGAGTTTTTTTGGCGATCAACTACCTTGTCTTTAATATATCAACTTTCAAAAGAGAAAAGTGGTAAATTATCATAACATGTGAAAGAAGCTTGATCAACATTAAAAAGGAAAATCCTTGGAAAAATTCCAAAAATGAATGTTGTATAGAGCCCGTTGTCGCATTGCAAATGCATAAGAAATTTGAATTAGAAAATAAATTGTAACATCAATGACACAATTAGGAATAAGAAGTAAAAAAAATTATAATATCTTAATATTTCTTTGAATATTTGGTTGGTTGGTTTGAGATTTAGAAGGAAAGAAAAAGAAGCATAAACTATATGTAAAAATATGTATTTGTATATTATTTTGATGAATTTTAATAATAATAATAATAGTGAGAAAAAAATATGTCATATTGATGACATTAGTAGAATAGGACGCCTTATTACTGGTAGATCATTTAGAAGAGAAAGAGACATCTGAAAGAGAAAGCTTCATCAGTGTGAAGTAACCTTTCATTGTTATTGAATTTTATTGTTCTTGGGTTTCATCCTTGTTTTTACTTTTTTGAGTTTTAGTATGTCAAATTGGAAGGGTTTTCGGAGTCTCAAGATGTAAAGTTTCAACTGGAGCCTAAATTTGAATTTTTTTATTACAGTTGCTAGATCAACCTCTTTAGCTATCAGGCCTTGCATCACCTCAAAGGTGTTCACAAGAAGAAGTTGGGCCTTTTTTATTGTCAAAATAATCATGTGAAAGCAACAATGTCACATGAATCTTCAATGTGATGCTCAAGGCTTAGTGATTTTGTTATAGGTTGGATGCATTGAACCTAATAGCAAAAAAATGACGTTTGAAGGATGTTTTGAGGATCTCAATGGTGATCAATGCTATTATATAGTTAGGCCTATCAAAGGAAATCATGGCCATTAATGTTGGTTAAAAAATTCACTCAATCCTTTGACTCTGAGATATTGTGCAAATCATGTCGTAGCTACCATTTAACTAATCTTTAAGTTCTTGAAGATGGAATAATGCTCCTTTTTGAAACTCTATTTTTTTATTTTTGCTAAACATATGTTAAATCCTAATTACTTTGGTTATGTACTCAGAGGTATTTTTGAAAATTATTTCATGTGCTTGAAGTTGAAGGAGAAAAGTGTAAAGATAGTTTACTTTTTTGGTTAACTATGGAAATTTGAAGTTAAGATAAGGGTGTAGATGAAAAAATAGGAATTAAATGAAGTAGTCAATTAGCACTAAAGAACTTACATGGCCAAGGTATAGGTTGATGTGACTTCCTTGAGGTAGGATAGGGAGTTGGGGTCTTCATTCTCCTCCTTCATAGTTTTGGTTTGGTTTTGCTATGATTTCAACAAGCCATAAAATGTCATATATTATGAATTTTGTAATGAAATTTTAAGAGGAAGTTTTTCTTCTTGTTGTAAATCCAAAAAATTATGATTTACTCTATTTGAAGTTTGTCTATAAAAATTATACTTAAGGGAGAGAGAGAAGGTCAACAACCAATTAATTTTGAAGGACAAAACTATAGGGGCTTGTAGAAGTTTGGTTAGAGTGTTTCCAGTTTTGAATTTTAGATGAATTGTACATAAAGTCACTAACTTTCTATGAAGATATAACAAGATGTATAGTAGGACTTCTTTAAAGTGAACTTTTATAAGGTAATGACCTTTTTAAAGTGATGGAGTATTGATTGATTGGTCCCACACTAGGTCCAATTCCAAACATGCGCATCAAAAAAGTTCTTTGAGATTCATGAGCATGGGGACTTACGCCTGGTCCTAAGGCTATTACTTTAGAGCAGTTTTATTATATATGATTAAATTATCTTTTAAAAAAGACATGACAAGAAAGATTTGGAGATTTTATGAGACCTTAACATGCTTCATAATGAAGGTATGTACAATTGCAATTGAATTTTGAAGTGTTGACTTTGTCATTCTATAAATTATGGACAATGTCTTTGGAGAGATCACTTGAGATTTTTAGAAAACTACTTGAGTTGAAAGATAGGGTCCATTTAATTCAAAAGGGACAAATTTTATATAATATACTAGTGGTTGGCGCTTGCTATGCTACACATTCATCATTAGAATTTTATAAGAATTTTTATATATTAGATAGAGTGCAAAACAAAAATTTCAATAAATCTTCAAATAAAAATGACTAAAATCTTTGTATAATTTTTTTTATAAGTAAGCATATATTGAAATGTACAATAGAAATTTATTGAATGATGAATGAAACATATGCAATGGTAAATACTATAAAAGATACACATACATTAAAATGCATTAGAAATTTGACTCCATTGTTACAAAAAATGGCAACCCAAATTGAAGAATTGGAAAAAAACACTTATAAATCTCAAAAACTTTGTGCACAACTTAATTGTTGTGGAATCCAAAATCGCTTCCATTGAATAAATTTCTCAAAATCATTTGGTAGTAATTGAAATCATAAAAGCTCAAAGCTCACAAAAGTACAAAATCATAGAAGTGCAAAGAAGTGTAATGCCAAGAGAAGCAATGGATTTGCTACCTCTATAATATCACCCTATGGACCTCTTTAATATCACCTTAATTGCAACAACTATATTGTTTCTATAATATCACCCTTTGTAAAAAGTGATATTACAAAAGTGATTGCAAATTACTACTCTATTTCTGTAATATCACATTGTGTGAAAATACAATTTCTATGTATGCATGATTGAAAATATTTTTACAAAATATTTAAAATAATTATTTTAAAGACTTATTATTGAAATCATTATCATGCATTCTATTCAAATATATCAAAATTTACTAATATGTGATACAATGAATGTGTAGCATAGTAAGCACGAGCCGCTAGTATTAATAGTAGCATTTGTGATATTACAGAGAGGCTTATGATTTTAGTAGTATGATAGGTCTACTATAAGGTTCATGAAATTTTGTATATTGTATTATATATAAATTAGACTATGTAAAAAATCATACAATATAAATTTTTATTAATAAACTAGCATTGACAAATAGGAACCATGTAAATTTTTATTAGTAGGGTGAAAATAGATGTAAACAAATAATTTCGTTAGATGATAAAATATATACAATCAAGTAAATCCAAGTTTTTTCTAGCAATTTGTTGTTGCTATTAGGCAATTCCAGTCTATCTAGACCAATCCCTCTTTAAATGCACCAATAAAGTGAAGACATGTAAGAATTTACTATAAGAAAAAAAAAATGTTGAGTAAATCTACAATAGAGGCTGTATAAAGAGGATTTATATTCACTTGAAAAATACGTTAAGGAATTGTTCTAGGATTTAGGTTACTCTCATGTGATTGGGATTAGTTTTAACTTTGGACTTGTTATCTTTACTCCTTTGATCCTTTACATGGCGGCTAGGGGTTTCTTTCAATTTTTCAATTTTTCAATGTAGTTTTGAGTTTAGGATAGCAAGGCAATTGCATGGAGTTGGAGTTTTGTGGAAGCCTCAAGATTTTGGTGTTACGTACATTTGGGATTTAGGATTTAGGGTTGGTTGTAGGATTTTGCTCTTACTTGGTGTCGATGCTTTGTTGGTGTTGTATGTGGTAGGAAGTAACTTAGTTGATAAGGTCTCATTTGTGGGTAGTCACATTTGCACTAGTACAAAATGTAGTCTGAATCAAAATTTTCTTGTTGGCTGATCGGTGGTTTTGCATGTTTATTACATTATAAGAAAACTGTGTTTTTTTGGACATGCAATTTTTGCATCTGAACGTCGTGCGTTGTCGTGTTGAGAGGAGTGCACTTAGGGAATATGCAGGGTATCTGGCTGCAACTGGAACTGGTTAGCCAAGAACTTCAAACAACCTTCGAGTCTTCTTGTCTTCAGTCTTCAACCTTCAATCTTTTGTTGGCTTAGCCTGTGGTGTCTCTATATGGGCCAAAGTAAGGGTAGGGTGATAAGAAACCACGGCCTTGGACGGGTAAAACGGGACGGCCAAACCATGAGCTGTGCCGTCCAAAAGATTGGCTCCTAAACTTCAAATCCACAGTGACCAGCAATCGTACCTTACTAGTGGAAACAACAAAATGTAACCATGTGGGTGATCAATCCCACTTCGTCACCACGAACACAAAACGGGACTATTCTTGAATTCCTATAGAGCCCGCAACAAGTTTTACAATGCAGAAAGGAAAAAAAACTAGTCTCCAAAGCCAGTTAGGAATAACAAAATAAAGAAATCGGGCCACAAACCACAACACACAAATGGTTCCAAGAGTTTCAAGTCTTCATTTCTTCATTTCTCTATGTCTTAAAAACACAACAAGAAGACCCAAGACTAACTCTAAAATTCCTCTAAACTTCAAAATAGTACTACAAATGCCTCACAACTCCAAATGTTTAGTATCTTAGCTTTCTAGAAAGCTAACAAAATATATTAACACTCTTCCAAAATTGAACTCATTCTAAGCTACTGTCCAAGCACTAAAGACAAAACAAATCTCGGCCATCCTTTTCTAAAGGCAGTAGACCTCTTCACCTTCAAATCTCCATATCTCTCTCAAAAATACTTCAATTAAGAAGTGCAATAACTTTTTGAAAAGCTAACTACATGATCTACAACCTCAGAAAATCTTATACAAATCCAAACTATTGTGCGTATATTACAGGCCTCGAAAGTCTCGGCTCCTCTTAGTTAGGTAGCCACAAACTTCTTATCTTCAAACTATCACAACTTCCTTAATAATTCTTCAAATCAAGCTTATAAACTCATTTTGGAAAGCTAACTTCACAAGGAACAAACTCACAAATTTTTATTTCAAACACTATCATACATATTGAGATATCTCTCCTCAAAATTCGGTTTCAAAAAACCTCTTTAATACACACCTTCTACACACACTCAACAAAACTAAGGAATCTCCCTATCTTCCTTTTTCCCCCTTTCTAAGGTAAGAGTGGGGCACATTAGCCTATACTCCTATCTCTAAAGTCCACCCAAATGATTCTTTTTATTTGTCCCATTCACACTACTATACATCTACATTTCTTTGCCATTTATTTTAATTAGAAGGCCAATACTCAAATCATCTTTAGTTCAAACCTAATAAAATAAAATATAAAGAAATTACTAAAGATCCTTATCAAAAGCCTCTATGTGCCTGCAAAGTCGTACTAAAGGGTTTTGAATCAATCTCCAACCGCCAAGTCGTGGACTTGGTTGGCTGGAGATGCGATGGTCATAGGTCGCCAGCTGGTTTGGGCCTGAAATCCATCGATTCAGGTTTGAATCCTGATGGGCTCATTGACTGGCTTGGACAACTTGCAGCTTGGCACGCTAGTGAGGCAAGAAAGTTGTACTAGCTAACCTGCTACCTATCCCCCTAAGCTGTGTATGTGTACCAACCAACCTACTACCTATCCCCCTGAGTTGTGCATGTGTACCAGCCAACCTGTTACCTACCCCCATGAGCTGTGCATGTGATAAAAGCAATAAGCACCTACAAGGTCCTAACTGCCCCCAACAACCGTGGTTCTCACCATGACCAAACTACTTTTATTAAATATTGTAAATAGAGTTAATAAAGATTAAGTCTAATATTTACATAATGGAAGAATTTCCATCAGGACAACGTGATGTCTTGTCACGTCTGGCCAGACATTCAAAAATTCGCGTTATGGCAAACGTGCCAAAAACATGGTACGTTGTGTGTGACGTCGCATGTCCAACGTCGGACATCACAAAAAACATCGGTCAACGGGGTTCTTAGAAATTGACATGTAGTTGCCACCTAAACGTGGGAAAGCCAGAGTGTCATTTTTTTCATTCATTGCTCGTTTATGATGTGGCATTTGACATGTCACTGACGTAGCATGCCATGTCAGCGATGACGAAATTGGTTGACGTGGCATCTACAGACGCTGATGTGGCATTTTTTGAGCTACCTGAACAATCTTTCTAAAATTTAATGATGTTTTTTGAGACATCAATGTGAACGTTTGAATGTCTTGAATAACATCAGGTGAAACAATTGTATGCTTCTCATCATGTCCCATCTGGACGTGTGGCGTTTGCACAAATGTGCTTCTTAAAACATATGTGATGCTCACATGTTTTTTTGAACATCAATAATGACATGAGGTATGTTTTTTTATATCATGTGGTATGTTGTAAAAGATATATTGTCAATGTAGCAATATGTTGTACACAATATAAAATATGCAATATATGGTATATCATATGCAATACAACATATAAAATATGCCATACAAAATATAATATATACAACATGCCATATAAAATACACCATACAAAATACAATATATATACAACATGCCATACAAAATATACCATATAATATGCCATACACTTGTACACAATACATTGTATTTATCAAGTATATTGAATGGCTCAAAAATCTACTTATTAATTGATGAAAAGGCAAGCCTTTTATACTAGTGGGGTGTAGGAGGCATGACAAACAATATGGGATATACAAAACTAAAATATGAGCAGCAACATAAATACAATGATGTGTGAAATAATGTTTTAAAAAACATCTACATATCTTAGTTATGTTTTTTTCGATGTCATTGTAAACATTCAAAAGAACATCTGTAGTATGAAGTTAGACATTCACATCAATGTTGTTTTAAACATTTGCTTCAACAATTTCTAAATTTTCTACAAATCTTATTTGTTGTCTATGATGTCATGATGAACATTTGCATGTCATTTCCAACATATATGGGGATGTCTCCTTGAACATTTAATTGATAAAGTCACATTTATTAAATCAAGGTTGTTTGTAACATCAACTTCAATATAGTATGACATAACAATACATCCAACATGGAATTCCAATTGTAGATTATATTTTTGTCTATCTGGAAAGCTCTGATTCATTTCATTTGGATTTGTTATGAGAAAGTTATGGACATTTTTGTTTTGGGGGCAATTAGAGCATCTTCTTTAAAAAAATAACTTGTTGGATGCATTTCTGAATGCAATTTTTACAATTTTTTCAAAATAAAAATTCTACCTGGTTTAGTTTACTTGCTAGAAAAATCTCACCATTGGGATTAGTGCATTTTTATTTCCATCTAAAATATATTAATATTTTAGATTTTCCTTCTATCGTATACCTACTTTTATTTAACAATTTTCTTAAGAATGAAATTTAAGTTTTTTTTATTTTTTATTTTTTTTCCTAAACTCTCAAGTCAATTCTCTACTATAAATATTTAAATCTCAAAACTTTGTAGTGCAAAAATTTTAAGTTAAAAATGTTCCAAGTCAAAAAATCTAGTCCCTCAATGTGCTAAAAAACTTGTTTTTTCTACTTTAAATCTATGCGGTCAAAAATTCTGAAATTTTTTCTACAATTTTTTTTACTTGTTAGGTGTAAGATCCTATAGTTAGATGTGAAAAAAAAATTAAAATATCTTTTACTCTTTGCTACAGAAATGGCAATTTTCAATGTTTTTTGGCAAAAAAAGGCCTTGGTCCTTTAAGGGTTAAGATGTCAAATATCTCAAAGTCCAAGAACACTAGAAAATCACCCCACATTAGATATGAATGATTTGAAAATAATAACTTAAGAAGGTGAAATACCAATAAAAATTATTAAAATTTGATGCAAAATTTATGATTTTAAACTAGTAAAATTTAGAATTTAAATCTTAAGTTAAAAATAAATATTTTCATATAATATAGTATTGATTTGATTTTGTAAACCTTTTTTCATAACAAATGAATTCATTTAATTTATATAAATTTGTTATGTAAATTAAATCTATATAGCTTATAACATTTTGAAAATAAATTTTCATAAAATTGATTTATAAAGAAGACATCAAAGAAGATGCCTACAATTGCTTTCCCAACGTCTGCACGTCTAGTCAAACGTCATGAAAAGTATAGTGGATAGCATGTGGTTTGAAGTTACATTCGCAGGAAGTAAAAAATGTTAATGCCAGAAGTGATGTTCCTGAAAATATCAGGATGTCTTGTATGATGTCCACAAAAATATCCAAGGTTGGAACATGAACTGACCGAATATGATGACGTAGCATGCCACGTCAGCATTCTATGTCCACATCACATAATTTCCACGTCATCATGCTATGTCAAATGCCATGTCAAATGCCACATTAGCATTCCATGTCCATGTCACATAATTTCCACGTCATGATGCCATGATAGATGCCACGTCAACTTTTTGGCCTCACCACCTACCCGTTATTCTCTTTTTCACTCGGGCAGTCACTTTACCACTGACCCGAAATTTTCTTTTGCCTCAACTTCTAAACTAAGTTTGACCAAAGATAATGACGTGGCTACACATGCTTGAACATTTTTGAAAACATCTGATGTCCACAACAATGTCTTAGATTGCATCATTGTTTTTCATAGCACCAATATGTTGTGATTGAAATTTAGCAATGCTTTCTACAACATCAAATCAAAATCTCCACTTTTCCAACGTCCGTCAACGTGACATCTCAATGTTTTCTGAGATGTATGGTGTTATCCTAGATGTACAACATTTTTGGCCTAACATCAGAAAAAACACAATTTTTTTATAGTGTTAGTAACTTTTACCAATTGGTAGTGTAGTTTAGAGGCTTACTATCGATAGTTGCCAATTAAGATTGGAATTCAGCTGAATTGTGATGTAGAAGGATTTAGCTTCCAATCAGTAATTATGTCGTTTAGCAGCTAGGTATATAGGTTGGTGATTTTCCAATTGTTTTTCAGTTGACCTTAATGAAGTAGGCACTCCTTCCAATCACAGGAAGTGAAAACATTTTTGTGAATTTGTGTTTGTTTTGAATTTTGATGAATATAGTGAATGTTTTGCCAATTGTGTGTATTGTGTAAGTGTATAATAATATGAGTGTGTTTGATTGATTGAATGTGTGATTTAATTGGAATGGAATTATTGATGAGAGAAGGAGAATCATAAAAGGGGATGATTTGTGTGATTTGAGATTGATAGAAAAAATGATTGTTGAAATTGTTATGGAATATGAACTATGTGTATGATGGTTGTGTAAGTGATTGGAGAAATTTGAGTATAAGGAAAGCTTGAGAGAATCAATTGAAGAAATTACATGAATGAGATGTATGTAGAGAAATTGGAAGAAACCGATTGGAGTTAATTGAGTAATTTGTATATGGAGAAAAATCAATTGGGAAAGTAACAATGGGTGTCTTGAGTGTGATTAAAATTATTGGTTGAGGATGAATTGGAATGTATGATGTGAGAAATCAATAGATTGTAAGAGTGTACTCAATTGAGAATTTAATAATATAAGACCCAAAATTGAAATGAGTGTTGAATGAGAGGCTAAGAATGTAGAGGCATTCAATTGAAAATTAAGAGTTAAATCAATTGGAGTTGAGAGACAATGAGAAACAAAAGTTGTAAGAGAGTAAAGATTAGACGATTGGAATTTAATGTGGAAAACATCATTGTAAGATGGTTGGAGTTAAATTTGAGAGAAATCAATTGGTGTATGAAAGAATTTGAAGAGCCAACTAATTGTGAAGAAATCAATCAGGAGAGATGATGAAGAACATTGAGGCCGGATTTGTAAAGAGGAGATCAATTGGAGTTAAATAAAAGCTAATAATTAAAGTGTTGGGGAAGAACAAAACTAAAGAATATCAATTAATAGATCTTTGATAAGTGATTTCAAATCATACCTATTGATGTGATGAAATACCTCCCAAAGTTCAAACTCATTTTTATAGGTATTTATTTTAATAGCTTAGAAAAATAAAATCCTACTTACACAAAGTCACAAATAACACAAGCTTATTATATGCTAGCCCTATCACCCCACCAATCCCACAAAGTTTTAGTTAGTGTCAAATGAATTGCTTGCAACTAGGGTTTTGTAGCTTGCCTTGCCTTTGCACCCATTGCTATGATTGCATGAAGAGTGACAATTTAGGGTTTGGCAACTTAAACACCAATTATAGGTGCTTTTGCATTTGTCTTTTTTCCATTACAACTACCTTCTTGGTCATCTTCATCATCATTATAGGAGATAAAAATATAGAGACTTGCCTAAAATATACACCAACTATAAGATTTTTTGTTGGGAAACATTATGGAATGTTATATTTAGGATATGTATGTTGTTTAGAATATAAATCGTGTTAGGCTAGGTTTTTAATGTAAGTTATCATATGGTTAACAAAAATTTCAGTTTGGGGCTCTAAGGTACTCATTGTTCATTAGTATTGAAGAAAATTTGTTGAGCATTCATAATATTATTAGAATTAAGAGAAAAAATGTGATGAATTGGTATGTAGTTAGTTTGTTGTGTACATGTGTTGATTGTGTTGTTATGATTACCAAGGTGCAAATTATAGGTGGTCACTTCACTTGGGGATAGATGCAATGACAACTTGATGAAGTTGCATAGGTAGTTTATATTAGGGAGGAGATGGGCTATTACAAGTTGGCTAACATTGGAGCTGCATGGGCAACATTGAAGGTGTGGCTTGACCTTGTGGACATGTTATGGTGTTGCTTGTACCTATACTTGCAAATGTTTAGAATCATCTTCTTTACACTAGTGTTTTATGAATACTCTTTTTATTTTTTGATCTTAAATTCTAAACCATTGCAAATGCATATGTATAGATTAAATATATGTTCTCTGTATTATGTTTTTGTGTGAATTTGTAGTGTTTTGTGAATGCTAATTTTTCATGTTGTTTATGTTATATTGTTGATATTGGTGCTTTTTATAGTTTTAGTGTCATGACCATGTTTAATGCTTCTATGATGTTGCTTGTTTTTCTCCATATTAGGTTGTTTAGAATACATGGCATAGAATTTAGAAATGCTCAAAACTAGGGGTGAATTGCACATCTTTAATTGTTATCATCTGAAATTATTCCATAGTACTAGTGTTGCATATATAAAAAAAATTAATTATAAATGTAAGACATTGATTTTATAGTGCATATTGTATATGTACATGAAAAAATTGAACAAATAAATTTTATATATAAAATAGCCCAACTATAAAATTGCATGAAGGAATTTATAAAAAATCATAGGGTATTGGAAATATGCCCTTGGTAGCTTTTTTATGTAATAATACCATCATCTTAAATACAATAATGAGAGGAAAATAGCCCCATATTAAATATCCTCTTAACTTAGGTGTATATCTTAAATTTCAAGTAGTGATTTCTTTGAGGCAATATCTTTTTTAATTTGAAAATTTGGAAAGATAGTATTTTATTTTGTTAGCTTTTCAAAAAGCTATGACGCTCTTGATTTGAAGTTTTGGAGTGGCTATGACACTTACTTAAAGATTGACTACATTCAAGAAGTTTTACAAGAATTTATGATTTAATACATGACTTATATAGTTTACATACAACTTATATAATATTTATATATGATATTTATGAATATGTATATACTTGACTTATATGTATCATTTAAATATTGATACATGATATTTATACACGTTGTATATTAAATCATATACATTTGTATACAAAGTTTTATTTATTTTATACTTTATGAGATTTTATACAACAAGTGATGCATTTGTTGTATTTTGAAATGGTACATTTTGCCACTTACATTCTCATATTGTAAGAAAAATTTGGTTGTAGTCAGGCAGAGGCCTCTTGACCCAACACTGCAAAATGTAGGCCAAATTGCAGGTGGATCCATAAATTCTTGTGGGCCGCAACAATGGAGTTGCATGGAGAGAAAAAAAGCTAGTGCAAATTTCGCATTTGGCGGGGCAGATTGCGGTTTGGCCGGTGGGCATGCATTTAGGATCAATGCAAGAACATACAAACTGTACTTCTGACGTGAAATGGTTCTTACCTTTTGTGAAAAAATGGTACTCACGACCCCCCATTAGTAAGTTACACTTAGGCTGTCAACTCAGTCTTGATGGTGGCTTCGATACATCACCATCGTCATCACCACCACTGCGGCTCCCGGTCCCGTCGCATTTCCGTTCACCGTGCCGTGATTGCGCCTCAATTACTCTTGCCGTCGTCGCCACTCTCGTCGCGCTGCTTCTCCTGCCCCACTCAGCTTCGAAATTGGTGCTCATTTGGTGCATTTTCTGTCACCTCTCATTCTTGCATGACTTCCATTTGCCGTTGCCGATTATTTATGAACATGTTGCGCTTCGACCTCACACTGTGACGCTTTTGTGATGTTTGTGGAGATGCATTTTCTTCTTCTTTTGATGAACCTGGAATTGATGTTTCTTTGAGGTGAAATAGGTTATTTGATGGAGTGTTGTGAGCTGCATAGATGATTAGGGCGCTGTTCAAGAGGTTGCAGGTGGACATTTATGGCCAGAGTGGTTTGGTGTTAGGTTGATCGATTATCGCGGTTGTAATGAGTGTGAATGGCATTGCTGAGAATAAGTTTTGAATTTTTGAGTGAGCTTGCAAAGTCTTTTATTACTTTTTGTGAATTTTGTTGTTTTCTTTTTTCTTGCTGATTCGCAATGCGTTGTGGTAGTGTGCATTCTTAACGCGCTTGGCTTCCACCAGTTTCTTGCGTCTGGTTATAGGAATGTGCTAGGCAAGCTTACTTTAAGGAATTTGATATCATCTTTGCAATTCTTGTTGACTTCCTTGGTGTACACTGTAGAGAAATTCCATGTTTTTGAAATTACATTGCTGATACTGGGCCCAAGTCACCCGCCATGGCTGTCTCGGGGAAGGGGAAAGGGAAGAGATGCGACTCCGACGAAGGGAAAAAGGTCCCTGACAAAGGAAAGAAGAATGTTCTCGATAAAGGGAAAAGCATCATGAGGGAGGACGATGAAGAAGGTAATCTGAAAGTTTCCTCATGCCGCTCTTAGGCATCTTAAACTATTTTTTTACCGTTCTTGGACATTTGGAGTTACTTGCGTTTTTATATTCAGTCATTGGATGCGCTGAGAGTTTCTTATCTAGTTGTTTGTGGTGCAGAAGCTTATGATAATGATGACTACATAGATGATGACGCTGAAGAAGAGTCTGGGTACAGTAGTGGGGAGGGCATCAGGCTTACAAGGAAGAAACGACACAAAAGGTTGCATTTAAGCCTTTGAATTCTGGAATGATTCTCGCTTGAAATACTCAGGACGTTCATGGATTGTTATTTTATTACCATAATGTACTGGTTATGTAATGTATTTGGCAGAATCAAAGAGCGCTTTGAGCTTGACGAGGATGATTATGAGCTACTCGAAGAAGCAAACGTGACGGGATTTCATCGTCCTGCAAACCTTGTGAGATGGGCGCCCTCCATATTTGCCATAAGGGTGGAGTCTGGTCGGCAACTGCTGTTCATCTAGGCTGGTCTTAGGCTTTTATCATCTGCGTTTATCCAAATCCACATTCCACTGGTTAATTTGAGCTTTCTCAAAGTTATTTCTTCAAAGAAAATTGTTTCGTCACTGATCTTGTATGAGTTTCTCACGTGGACAGGGAGGTGAATTCAAACGGCTTAAGAGAGTTGGTCATGTTCCTGGGAAAAAGAGTTTAGGTAGTAAAAGTTGTTCCTTCACTTCTCATTCTTTGATGAGGACGCATTGTTTCATTGTATTACGGTTTGGACTAAGAGTTATTCGTTCATGTTCAACTAGTGCTCGAGTGATTTGAAATCCAGTGGCGTGTTTTGGATATTAAGGGAACTTTTAATAAATGACAGGAGCAGTGCCTGAGAAGAAAGGTGATGAGGACGAGGATGAGACGGAGGACGAGGATGAGGAAATGGAGGTCGATGAGGAGGAACTGGACGATGAAGAACTGGACGAGTATAAAGTTATTTCTAAGTAAGATTTCCGTTATCTTTCTTGTGTCTCTGATCCCTGGCTCGATTAACATGCTCAAGAAACTTAGTCAAGTTTGCTCGAATGGCACAATTGGATATCACCTATCGTAATTGACCATAAGTTTGTGCAAACAAAGGATGCTCAGTCTACTGCCTTCATTGCATCTATGTTACTGGGAAGCCTTAATTCCTCAATCATTATTTTCTTTTGGTCCTGGGATAAACGCTGAATGAGTCGATTTACTTTTGAAAGAATCTGCAACGGAGACTATCCTATTCTGAACGGGATTTTGACACTTTGACATGTTATGTCAATTGCTATTTGTATTCAGTTCTGGATCATTAAAATATTTCATTTGCGCGAGTATTGTGGACTCTCGTTTATTTGAACGTTGGACAAGCCCTCTCAGTGCCTCCATTTCTCTTCTGTATCAAGAATTGAATTTGATCAGCTTTGCATGTTCCCAAACCACGACCACTCGCCCCTCAGTCTTTCATTTGCATGAACACGTAGATCGCAGAAGAAGGGCGGTACGCGAGGAGCTCAGAAGAGAAACAAGGGTTCTAGGCCGTCCCTAGGAGAACGACGAAGGGTCGAAAGAGAAGCATTAGCTAGTCGGAATGAGGTGACAGTGGATAGTGACGACAATGATGATAATGATCGAGAGTCCTTGTCTCGAAGACTGTTGGACAAACAATTTGAATCAAGCTTGCCTGAGGTGAATTATTTTACGGCAAGGGATGACCTGCTTCGACAAACCGATGTTCCGGAAAGACTGCAAGTATATATCTGATCTCCGTCTCTGTCTCCTTGTTTGGTGTTTGGTAAGCTTGTCCGCTGCTGTTGTTTATCTCGTTTACAAGAGAGGATGGAAAGGGGTGGAACAATACAATAGCATCACCTGCATATTCTGAGAACACTTTTACTAGTTATTCTGAATTCTTTATGAACCATTCTATTCGTGACGTCAGATATTGGAGGAGGCTGCGGAGGCCTTGCCTTCATCAGATTTGGAATTAAGACAAGCGGCGGAATGGATATTTGACAGAGCCGTTGGCCGTCTCCGTATACCATGTCGTCCGGAGTTCGAGCATCTTTTAAATGTAGAGAAGCCTGAAATTGTGAGACAGATTGCCAATGTTCTACATCTTGTTCACAATGAAAAATTGGAGGTACGTGCCTTATCTTATGGCCAAGGATATCTGGCTCCGTTCCTGTGAATAGGGTCTTTACTTGGGATTCTAGTACTGGTAATTCAAAACTATTTATCTGTGTCTCCCAAGTGGTCTAAACCTGCTACATTAAGGTAGAGATTTGGCTTTCTGTTGCACTGATACAGTCGTCAGAATTTAATGATGAACAGGTTCCATTTATTGCATTATATCGGCAAGAGGAATGTTTTGATCTGTTGAAAGAGGAGCCTACGGACCCGTTTTCGAGGGAAGAGGAACCGACGATTCGTCAGTACAAGGTTCGTGTTAGGTCAAGGTCATAATGAACAACTTTTGCTCTGACGGTAGTAGAAAATGGTAGTTACAGTCTCTGTGCATGCTTAGGGCATGACTGTTCGATCGAAGCGTTCCTCCGTACTGGGTGCTTGATGACATGCCGCTATTCCATTGAATTGACTTTTCAGTGGATTGATAGTGTAGGAGGCCATTTACAGATCTTAGCAATTACACTTGAGCCGATCCATATGAAGTGCTTTTTGAATTCCTTCTTACCCTTCCCCCTTACCTTAACATTGCTGCAGGCACTGTGGGCAGTGCAAGAATGGAACAAGAAGTGGCTGCTCCTTCAACGCCGAAAATCTGAACTTCAAGCTGGTTTTAAGGAACGGGTGCCAGTGGATGTCGGCAGCACACCTGAGACGGATAAACTTGTCAAAAACATTTTTCGGTTCATAGAAGATGCAGAGTCAGAACAAGTACTAGATGATTTTGAAGCTCAATTCAACCTTCACTTCCCCAGAGATGAATCAGAAATTCTGGATTCTAGGTTCAAACGTCCGAGGTTTCGGTCTCTCTACAGCATTGGTCATCAAGCAGGCCTAGGAACTATCACCAAGCACTTTGGATTGGCCTCGGAGGCTTTTGGGGAGAATTTGAAAGCTGGGTATAAGGTAAACGTTGTGGTTTTGCTTCTACTTTATAAAGCTCTGACTTTGCTCAGTGTAATGATGCAATGCATGCAATTGGGATGCCACTTACTCATTTCTAGTACAGTATGCTTTACAAATTCTGTCTATTTGCGCCCCTTTTTCAAAAGTGCTGGTTTCATTTACAATTTGACGCAAGGTACGTGCTTGCTTCTGTAAGCATACAACCATGTGCGTTTGAAAGTAGATCTAATCCTGCACGTCTTCAGTAATAGCTATCTAATAGTCACATGGTCGATTGTATATAGCTAGTAGCTTGTAAACTTGCTCGGATGTTGATATAGGTTGAGCCGATATAGAGGAAGGTGATTCTAGATGCAGAGAATAAGAATATGAATAAGATTAACAATGCAACTGGTTAGAAATGTACGATCTACATCATGAGCTGGATGATGATTTTGCAGAAGCATGATGTCTTGGACGAGGCCTTTTTACCAGATGATCTCGCTGCCAAAGTTTCCTCATCAAGCAGGTCAAGAGCTGAGTTTCGGGACCCTGCATCTTTGATACGAGGTGCTAGACACATGGTATGTGAATGAGTATGTCCATCGTGAACTTTGTTAGTAGGTTCTAATCAATCTATTCTGAATTAGATCCTGCAGAGGAATGAGTAGTGGTATACTTTGGGACCTCTGGTCGAGTTTACAGGTTCCTTATTGACTCGTGTTTTGATAATGGCGTGTTCAATCTGGGACCTCTGATTTATTTGCATTTTTTGGTGTTCACTTGTTAGTAGCTATCCTATTGTTAACCTGTTTCAGGCTGTCTTGAGCAGTTGGCTGTGGAGATCAGCTCAGAACCATCGGTGAGGGAGTATGTTCGGACGTTCTATTCAAAAAATGCAGTGGTTACCACAAAGCCGACTCCAGCGGGAATCGATGTCATCGACGCTTTTCACCAGTTCGAAGGTGTAAAGTGGATTAATGACAAACCAATTAGTGCATTTGATGATGAGCAGTGGCTTCTCATCCAAAAAGCCGAAGAAGAGAAGCTTATCGATGTCACAGTGAAACTACCAAAAAAGTCCATTGACAATATTCTTTTTGACTGTGAGCAGTTGTTCTTAAGTGATGGAGTAGGTTGCACATCAAAAAGTTGGAATGAGCAAAGAAAGCAGATCTTGCAGGAAGCAGTGGTGACGCTCTTGCTCCCAATAATGGAGAAGGAGACTCGCATGATCCTGGTCACCAGGGCTAAGCAACTGCTGGTTGCTAAGTGTGGTTTGCAACTGTGGAACAAAGTCTCCGTTGCACCGTACAATCCAGCAAATGGTGATAATAATCAAGACAGGTGTGTCAATTTGCTTGCAATCGTTTTTGCGATTCTATTCCGTCTTCATTTGGGAAAAGACATATGAGTGTGTTTGTTAATTCTTTGAATGGATATTCGTTTAAAGTTTTTTGCGTTTTCTACTGGCGTTTTTCCACTGAAATTTTGCTTATTCATGTTCCTAATTCAACCTAGTACGTCTTCGACGGAATCCTCCTATTGAGCCTTTCTAAATGGCGCGTTCTAAACTATTCCCCATCCTATTTCCTTTCTCACCCCACGGCCATGTTGTTTTTCTCTCGATTTAAGTCTTGTCGCTTCACATTTATTGTTTTCTGAACACTGCAAATGTAACAATGTGACAGAAACGAAGATGGCCCAACACTTCGTGTGTTGGCATGCTGTTGGGGTCCTCCCAGTGTTGGGACGACTTTTGTGATGTTGGATGCTGCTGGAGGGATCCTGAACATTATGCATACTGGATATTTAAATATCAAAGCTGTTAGTCCTGAACAAGTCCAGCGCAAGGAAAATGATAAAGCTCGCTTGTTGAAATTACTTACAGACCACAAGCCTCACATAATCGTTTTGGGAGCTGCAAAGGTTCAGTGCCGGTACCTCAGCCAAGACATTTCTGATGTAAGTAACAGTGTGCGCATTCATGCCATGTGGTTGATAAATCTTAAATTATTGAACGTCATAATGGTGGGATATGGTTGTTGTTATACTCTCGACCGAGTCAAGTACTTGAGGTTCATTTAATTGATTAAGATGGACATGTGTTGCCTATCAAGCAGGTGTTATTCATGCTTGTCGAGCAGCATGCTGGAGATTTGGTAGAGGAACAAGACAAAATTAAGTTGGTTTACGGAGATGAATCCATTCCCTCTGTGTTTGAGTCATCAAGAATATCTCAAAAGCAGCTACCTGGACAGCCAGGTGCAGTCTAATCTTGTCTTGCTGTTTGTGCATACATTGCTGACATGTTCGAAATATCTGTGACGGTTGCAATTGTTGCATTTTCGTTAATGGATTGCTAGCTCAAACTATTCGTCATCTATTCTAAGATGCGTAGCAGGTTAGTCAATCATGTCTCTTTCAAGATATTTGACAAATATGGTGATATTCACAGGTACTGTTAGACGAGCAGTTGCGTTGGGTAGGTTTCTGCAGAATCCTGTGGCAATGGTAGCGTCATTATTTAGCCCCAAAAGGGAGATTCTTTCAGTAAAGTTTCATCCGCTGCAGAGTTTCCTCAACGATGAGGAGCTGTATGAAGTTTTAGAGCGCATGATGATCACAGTAGTAAACCAGGTAATTTGTCTCAAGTGTCAGGTTATGTATCTTGAGCGTGTGTCAATATCTTGGTTTGAGGAAGGTAGAAGCTGGTTTTTTTTATGTAGGCAAGATAACCATACTATTGGCACGGAGTCATCTTTCTAGTTTGATCACATAAGTCATGCCTGTGGTTCTTTATTTTTTGGAGTGTATCCTTGAGATTACAGTGGTTTCGCCGCTTTTAACTCCTGGGTTTTTTTGTCCGTGACCTTGACTACAGATTGAAGTAGACAGGTCGAGATTTGAGAATTGCAATGTGTGCAGTGAGGTGCATTGATTTGTCTTGCTATTAAAAGTACTAGAGAATCGTCTTCCTGTTGGTTGGACTAGTCATTAATTTGGCTAGCTCAATAACCCCTGCATAGTGTTAATTCAGTTCGACTGACTCTTCTTTCATCTCCCGGTTTTTCCAGGTTGGTATTGATATCAATTTGGCAGCGACGCATGACTGGTTGTTTGAGACCCTTCAATTTGTTGCGGGTCTTGGCCCTCGTAAAGCTGAAGTGATCCGAACAACTCTTACAATGGCCGGGCGTGTATTGACTCGAAATGATCTCAGTTCAACAATTCGGGCTATGGAAGAGAATGTCTTCAATAATTGTGCAGGTTTTTTACGTGTGCGTGGGCTTGGTCAAACTTCTTTAGAATTACCGCACCAGGAACCTTTAGACAATACCCGCATCCACCCTGAGTTGTATCAGGTATCCCTTTACTGAATCATGTTTTAGTGAAGTATGTGCTCCTGTTTATGCTGAAGTATGAGATCTTTGAATATGTCGTACAGAAGCTGGTTGTATGTTTCTATGAATGTATTGATTTTGTGTTGCGATCTACTATGTTGATGCAGTTTAGCTTTACTTACACTCTATCCAAATCTCCACAGATGGCAAGGAATTTAGCTGAAGCTGCTATTGGGAAGGAAGCCAGACGAAATGATGAAGAAGTTGACGTTGATGTATCAGAAATGGCAATCGAGCAGGTGATGAAAAATCCCAATATTTTAGACAGTGTAGACATTGAGGAATATGCCCAGTCCGTACAAGTTGAAGGACAAATCCAAAGATTACAAACGTTGAGTTTGATCAAATCTGAGCTTCAGCGAGGGTTTCAAGAATGGCGGAGACCATACGTGGAGCCTACTAATGAAGAAAGCTTTTATCTTATGACTGGAGAGAGCGAGGAGACTCTCTTTCCAGGTCGGATTGTCCAAGCAACAGTGAGAAAAGTGCAGGAACATCAGGTCATGTGTGTGTTGGATTGTGGATTACTGGGCTTCATTCAGAAGGAAGACCTTTCAGATGACTGTGATGTTGAGCCCAAAGATAAATTCACAGAAGGCAGTGCAGTGACTTGTCGAGTGAAAGAGGTGAAAATGGATAAGTACTTGGTTGATCTGACTTGCAAGTAAGTGAATGAATAGCACAGTTGTATTCTGCGTGATTTTCATGATTTTTCTTTTTCTGCTTCTGAATTTTACTAGAACCCTTGCTGCACATATTATTTTTGCGTTTGCAGGAATGATGGTGATGCAAATGTTATTAGGGACTGATAAATATTATTGATTCTCATTTCTCAATATGCAGGGAAAGTGATCTCCGGGGGGATCTTTTGCGTGATCTGCAGAATCACGACAAGCATTTTAAGCCAGACACCACCTTCATCCTTAACGAACAGGAAAAAACTCGAAAAAAGAAAGAGGCTAACAAGAAGAAGACTTTCAAACCACGTCCTATTGTCCATCCTAAGTTTCAGAATTTGTCTACTGAAGATGCAATCGAGGTAACAATCTACACATTCGTTTAGGAAGAACATGATATGATATCTTCGCAGATTTCTCTACTTCTGATGCTGCAAGTTTGTGCAAATGGTGGCTTGAGCTGTCTCATTCTACTGAGTGTCGCAAATGATCTGCTTGCTTATAGAGGTTCTTGCTCGATTCCAGGCTCTGGCGGAAAAAGATGTGGGTGATTTCATGATACGTCCAAGTTGCAAAGGGCCAGCGCATCTCTCAATTACAATGAAACTATCTGATGGTCTATTCTCCCACATCGATGTTGCGGAGGTCAATAAAGAAAATTGGGACCTAGCGAGCTTCTTACGCCTGGGCAAGACTCTTACTATTGGAGATGACTCCTACAAGAGCATTGATGAGGTATACCTTATATTTTATTACTTCGTTATTCCTCTAAATATGTCGAGTTACGAACCGACGATGTAACTGGCTAGTTTATGAACCTGTGAATTTAAACTTGTCCATATTTACTGGAAGTTTCATGAGTTCTGAGGTCTTCAGTTTTTGAACACAGGCATGACCGACCAAACACTGACAATACGCCTCTGATGTTTTATGCATTAGAAATTGGCCAAGAATAGGTAGTGAAGAGAGGGTATGGACTGCCGACAAGGGAAGAAATGTGGGAGCTTAAAGAGGAAAACTGCTTACCTTCGTGTCTCATCTTGCCTGTGTGTGTGCAGGTTATAACTAAATATGTCAATCAAATAGTGACCCATCTGCAAGCAATTTTGCAATTTCGCAAGTACAGGGAAGGAAACAAATCAGAAATTGCTGACGCTCTGCGCTCCGAAAAGACAAAAAATCCGAGTATTATTCCGTACTGCTTCTCGATTGCTCATGAGTACCCTGGAGCTTTTATGCTTTCCTACATCAGGGCTACAACTCCGTATCATGAATACATTTCCTTGGAACCAGGTGGTTTTCGGTTTCGCAAAAAAGTTTTTTACACTGTTGATAAACTTGTTGTTTACTTTCAAAGTCACTTTCATGACCCTCCACCTGATAGAACGACAAATTGGGGAGAGGGAGGAAGAGGCAGAGGAGGAAGGGGGCGTGGTGATCGCGGGCGTGGTCGGGGTGAGCGTGGGCGCGGGCGTGGACGGGGTGAGCGTGGGCGAGGGCGTGGTGATCGCGGACGTGGGTGGGGTGGACGAGACTCTGGTTATGACAAGGGAGGTGACAGATTTGGTAATGACAGTGAAGGGGCTGGCAACTCGAACGGGAGGGGTCAGAATTGGAACAATGCTAAAGGAAACGACGATTGGGGGGATGATCGTGGGACTACAAAAGGCGATAAAGGAGGGGACTGCTGGAATGGCC